>MUZC01000323.1:67288-134812 GCA_002072015.1 Radix auricularia | reverse complement strand
TATATATTACTTACTTTCCAATGTTGTCGTGCGATTAGATGGTGTCAAAGTCATGGAATCACTGACTGTAGTATTTGTCTCAGTGGTTGAGGAGAATGTGGTCAAAGCGGGTATCTCAGGGGTTGAGGAGAATGTGGTCAAAGCGGGTGTCTCAGGGGTTGAGGAGAATCTTGTCAAAGCCGGTGTCTCAGGGGTGGAATTTATAGTAACTGAACAAACACAAATAAAATTCAAGTAATAATTGGCTTATAAATTAAATGCGTTATCTAATACCGAAAGAGTTGGGTTTTTTTTAAATCTGTACATTAATCATTTGTGTTACTTTTTTTTTTTTAAATAAATATTTTAATAGCTCATTTCTGTCAAAAACATATTGTTATCACAATTTGAAAGTAGACTATATGTCTTTAAAAGAAGATTTCATTTAATATAGGTATATAACCTGATTGTCTGATGTGACATATTGAAGTAAATTTTTCCAATAGTTTTTGGAATCATGTTGTAATTTTAATTGTATGATTTTTTAGATTTTATTTAATTTTTATTTACCTTTTTTTAAAAAAATTAATTATTTATGCAGATAAGTATTTACTTTGGGTTTCATTCTGGGAAAGGGAAAGGCATTCAGTTTTTGCAAATAGATGTTAATCTCATGAACGATCTAAACAGCTGTCAATGGCCATTTATATACCCACGTACATATTGAAATTTATCTTAGATAGCATTACTTAAAATATCAAACAAAATGTCCCAACTATAACGGGTAGTTAAAGTTAAAAGAGCTCAATGTTCCTTGTCAATTCGTTGGTATGTGTGCTAAATAGCCAACTGGGATGCAAATATTGAGCCATTTTTTGTGTATACAGACAAACATATTATACATATGTATAATTCATGTATATTATAATAAACCTGTCTAAATTTGGAGCATGGTAATTCAAAACTTTTGGGTGGAGTCGGTCAGCTATTTGCACAGTTAAAAAAGAACATGTTATAAAACAAAAAATAGGATTTCTTAAATGCTTAGCGTAAATTAAAATGTATATTTTATTCCACAGTGGTTCTATACTTTTGGATTGATGAAAGTAAACTAAGCTTATAAATCCTAAAAACAAACTAATTCAAGCCAATTGTTTTTAATCGCTCTATGTCTTTTTATTGCCATTGCATTTTTCTTTCTCAACACCCGAAATAACAATGAACCTTTGAGACAATTTACGAAACATATATATTTTAATGCATTTCACACATTTTCATCATTTTCATTTATTTCAATACTATTTGTAGCCCAAATAGATATATTTTAAAATAAAAAGAAATGCTTAAGCTATTCGTGAGGAAATTATTTAACAACATAGGCTTTACAAGTATAAACATCATAACGTTCTATTTTCTCTTAGCCGACAACTTTAGCATGGAAATTAGGGGCATTATTGCATCGATGCATTCCATTAAGCATAACTTATAACAGAAAAGAGTTGATTGATATTCTGTAACTGTGGCATCAAATTCTGCTCCTTTTTCTCGATTTCTGGATGCGCTCTATTTTTTTTTTTTAACTTTTTAAAAGTATGCTCTGTATCCTGTGCTGGATCTCTGCTTATACCTACAAGGCCCCAATCGTGGGGCCCAACCTTCTTTGGGGCCCCGGTGGCGAAATCTTTGCATAAGTTCAAAGACCTGGCTTTCACAAAAGCTTTACCGAAAATATTATTATAATAAATAAATATTTTATTACGTTTTGCCAAAACAGTGCGCTCGTAATATAACTTACAGTTCTGCGCTAAACAAATCTAGAATCAGGCCATGCACTACGTTCGCCTCCCCTCTCCCTCCCTCTCTCTCTCTTTCTCTCTCTCTCTCTCTCTCTCTATCGCCTGCAGTATCCATAGCCAGGCCACGCGCAGGTAGTTCATTCAATATGTCGATGCAAGGGGACTAGAGACATGAGAGTAAACTTGTGTGGAGGAGGTAGGCCAGAATATAAGAGCTTAAGTGGGCGGTTCTCGAATTTCTTCAAATTGCTCAGCAAAGCTGTCATTTTCAGCACTAAAGAGTTTAATGAATTACATACGTTTAACACAGACAAGTACAGGCTTTATTTACACTCTGTAATGTACACGTAGTTAGAAACAATGCAGTTAATTGACAAGGATGACGTCATTCGTTCTTTTGCACAGAATAAAGTTCGTTATATAATTACATAAATTTATGAGATGTATTACTATAGAAAGATAGTCACCATTAGTCTGTTTATTTAAGTCCTTAAAGACGATTTAAAATTTTAATTAATTTTTTACTAGGGCATTTAATTTTGCTGAATTTCCAAAATAGCTGTGAGATAGTTGGAGAACCCAAATGTCAAGTGCCTCTAAGTATCTGCTGTGAAAAACATTATAGGGTGGTCCAGATGTTTGATTAATTCAGCTCTAATGCCAATCATATTGCAATCTCTTAATCAAAGAATGAAAAGTCATTTTCTTCATAAATCGGACGAATGGTAACATTGCGCTGGTGTACTCGGTTTCATGTTCCTTCCAAGCACACACAATGTTTTTGATGTCTTGAATAGTCCTTTCGACACTGCCCTGACTTTGTGAGGGCGACATTTAAAAAAGCCCCTAATTCTTAGGTTAAGTACTTCACGATATTTTTTAAACATTTTAACTCCCCCCTCCCCGGTCACAAAAGGTCACAATTTCTTAAACCCACCCCCTTTCAAGAGCATGACGTACTTTACGGACCACCCACTATTCACTAAATTCTGGACGTATGCCCTGCTTTATCGGAAAATAGAATGAATAAATATCTCAGATTAAGTTTATTATTTTTTTAAAATTCGTATAAATCATATCAATTAGTAGAATATATTTTAATTTGAAAAAGATTCAAACAAGTCACCATTGTTTTAATCAGCACGCATATTTTCATAGTGTTTACAACTTTTAAAATTAAAATAAATGGTAACTATTTAACGTACTTACCGAAATTCAAGTCGTTCGGACCTTCCAAGTAATCTTGATATGCAAATAGAAAACAATGAGATTGTGTCTATATTAATTCTGATCATCAATGTACATGCATAATCTGTTTTCTCCCTCTCTTTTTGTCTCCCTTCTACTCTCTCCAACTCTCTCTCTCTCGCTCTCTCTTCATCTTTCTCTGTCTATTTCCGTTTCTCTCTATCTCTATTTCTCTCTCTCTATCTCTTTCTTTCTCTCAAATCTTTTCTATTTCCCACTCTGTCTCCCTATGTCTTACTATAACTTTCTATCTCTTCCTCTCTTTCTCTTTCTCTTTCTGTCTCTGTCTCTCTCTCTCTCTCTCTCTTTCTGTCGGTACTTTTTTTTTTTAAATTAAAGTGTAATCAGACACTTCTCCAGATAAACACAAGTTTAAAATGTTCAGCTTAAAAATGAATAAATTTGACAGCAAACATTTTCAAACGATGTCATGTTTTATTTTTTAATTTTTCAACCAATTTTTCTTATTATTAACTACATACATGCATGTTATACAGCTATAAGTGCTTGTATCCATTTCAATGTTAAAAAGTTCTATCAACATGTAATAGAATTTGCACCCAGAACATTAAACCCTCCAACGTGATAAAGAGCTTCGTGATATTTATTAAAATCGGTTCATATCAATCTGTCTACTTCAGAAAAGCTTTTCTTTTTAAAAAAAAAAACACAGCTTCAGGACACTTTCGTGCCAGTTTTAGCATTAAATATTTGTCTATTATAGAATTGTTTGATGTTTAAGTTATTAAATTTTAAAGAGTCTATAAACCCTTTTAATGCTTAAAACCCCACATTACCTAAGACTTATATATAGCATAAAGTTATGCTTACACATACAGCGCTGAAACATTGTCTGTTGTCGGCAAAGTATTGGACATAAGCTCAATGAAAGAAAATCAGAGACTTTGGAATTTCAGATTGTGAAAACTCACTCAAAGTCAATCCTTTATCTGCTGAATCGTGTTAAAATTGCGAACTTTATATGCAATGAGTATCAGAGTGCCAAGCAAAAGAAGTATTAAAACAAAGTACACAATCAGTAAGAACCGAGAAGCTCATGGGATCCTGAATTTATCATGTCAGCAGCCAATTGTCATAAATGCGCCATTCCTCTCAGGTCATTCCATAACTATCTAACTCCACCCCAACCCTGATCTGATGTAATCGGGCAATAAAAAGGCAATGTGGTCAGAGGGTCCTTTCTAAAGGTGCCTACATTCTCGCTGCCCCCCACTCCCTTTATTTACCTTTCCCATAACCCTTGCCAGCACAAGGCGTGCTGTGGTGGTAACTGAGTATACCCATTGTAACATGTAATTATGTAAGCCCCAGTAAAAATATAAATAATGGCTTTACCTTGAGACTGGTCATACGGACCCAGCAGCTTGAATGTTATTATTGTCTGCAAATCGGTGGCATTAACTATTGAAATTTGTTTACTTTCAATTAAGACAACTTTGTATTTCTGCGAGGAAGGTTGCGGGTTTGTAATGGTTACATCGCCTGCGATGTGTATTGTTCAGTATGTCGACAGATAAAAAAAAAGGGACACACAAAAAAATAACAAAAAATTACAAAAAATAACAAAAAGCGTGCATTTATTTTTGTTATCACACTGAAAATCTTTGAATGAATTAAATGCATTCATTTTAAAAAACTAAGTATAAAGTAAGTCCTTTTTAAGTTTAATTGGGTTTTATTATCGTAAATAGTATAAGTGATTTTTTTCCGGAAAGATTGCTTCATAAACTGCCCAGAAGGGATACATGGATTGTAAAAAAAAGTTTGGTACTGTTTAGAGACAAAAATGAATTAATTGTAGGAATTATATGCATGGATGTAAAAGTGTAGCTAATAATTGAAACGGTAATTTTTATATTAAGTCGTAAATTTCTGAATTTTTGATTTTGTGGGGGCTGGAGTCAATAATATCTTGGAGGGCATAAACACTATAGCATAGTAACCATTATATACTTTTTGTTAACTCAATCTAAAATAGCAGGGTAAATTTTAAGCCCAAAACTTGCGATTCAAAGTGTTTCTTTAAAACAAATAACCCCCATATTTACCTTCATAAAGTTTAAAATCTATCCTATTTATTCTTATCCTGGAAATAGAACGAATGTTTGGAAGAGCTTTTCCCATGAAAAATATAATCGTAAGAACAGGTATTCAAGAGGTAACTTAATGATAAAACATCCATTACTAATGGGTACAATTCTAGAACTATGCGGTTCCATGGCATACGCTTTGTGTAAAAACTGTACTGTTCTTTAAAGTGTAAATATATCCAGTGTAAAGAAATATCGCGGCTATTACGACTTATATCTAGGATCTAGCTTCAGAAAGTGCGTGTTCTATCGAAAACCACATTATAAACAACTCTTATTGCAACAAGATGTTTTGATTTTAGTTGATCAGTGTTATACAAACCGGAACGAAATTCGTATAATGACGTATCACTAATGGCAGTTTTCTGTTAAACTCTATAAACTTACTTTAAAAAAAAAATTAAAAAATCTTATTTAAAATCAAATCAATATTATGCACTAAGACCGTATAAATAAGTAATTTTATAAGCTGAAAAAACATGCAATGCAAAATAATAATAATAATAATATTTTTTATGGATTAGATGTGAATGCAAAAAAAAAATAATAATAATTTTTTTTTTAAAAATACCGTTTATCTTAGAGGAACATAAATATCTGCCAATTTAGTAACCTGTTACTATTAAAAAGAGCTGGAAGCCATTATGAATGATACAATTGTTTTTTTAAAGTTGTCTTTTAAACAAACAAAAAACAAAACAACACATATTTTCCAATCTTCCCAAGCCTCAATATTCACAAATATCATCTGTCTTTAAAATATTCTATTTGTCTTGAACTAATTTCATGGATATGCTCTAAAAGAAATTATCGTTATTGTTATTAGAGAGTTTTTTCCTAGAATCAAAAGAATCATAGTGATACGTTTATACTCATTACTCAATTTAAAAGTGGAATTTGGGACTAAAAAATGAAATTAAGTTATTTTTATAGTGCCCACCCCGTAGCATAGCATGAGCTCGTCTTATATATATTGCGGCTAAGCGCGTCCGGTAACTCTTGATTTTTTTTAAATTGAAAAAATAGACGTAAAATCATAATACTTAAGGTTTTGAGATTTCCAGAGCGTGTGGTGTTGCGCACCGTAAAGTAATAGACTATATATAACGTGACGTCATAAAGCTTTTATTATATTAAATTGGGAAAAGGCAACAATGTAAAAAAAAAATCATGTTAAGCCTGGTACCTATTGGAATTCAGGACGTGTTAGCGCATTTTCGTATTATGTATCAGTACTTATGTTAGATATCAGAATTATGTAGTTATCAGTAATTGTGTTTAGATTTTAGACATATTTTTATGAATTTTCTTGTGTAATGAATATACCTGAATTTTTTAAAATTTAAAAGTCATTTCTTAACATTTTAAATTTTTTTATTTTCTCTTTAATCTAACTACAAGTGGTTTGTGGTCACTGAAATAGGACTCATAAATGAAACATTCTAAATAGTAATCAGCTAATCGCCCTAATACTCCATCAATTGTTGTTTGATAGATCGTGGTTGCCAATCTTGGTGAAAGTAGCTGAATGTTGAAGCTTGTTTCGAAAAAGTTTTCAATTTCTGCCCCTGGGCCGCTAAGATCTTGAATGAAGTCACCACAAATGATGACGTAAAACTCTCTAAACTTTTACACATATTCTAATGACGTCAACAAAAAAAAACTTAATACTTTTGATAATACTAAGACTTCCGGCAATGGCGGCCGTCGCCTGCGCCAGTGTTAACTCTCGATTCGCAATGTTTTTTGGCAGTTTTAACGGGGTTTTTTAACGGATCGAGTAACTGAGTGTTGATGCACAAATGGCAGGTCAGGACATACAAAAAACATATATACATCATGGGTCTAGGACTTATGGATGCTGAGATCTAGGGTGATGACAGACGGACGGACGGACAAAACGGGTGCAGTAGCGCATTCGACTTCTCCATAATGCGCTAAAAAGCTACGATTTACTTGATATTATTGATTATTCCTTTCTATGTTGATAATCCGAGTGTGTGAATAAGCATGTGCGCGAGTGTGTCCGTGTGTGTGTTTGTACGTCTGTGTGTGCGTGTGTGTGTTTGTATTAGCTGTGAACTAACTATTGTTGTCTCAGACTGCTAAAAGAGAAGTTGAAAAGAACTCACGAGCTCTTTTTAAGAAGAAAATGGTTTATGTATAGAATCTAGTTAAAATTGTTCATTAGATTAAGAAAAATTCCGTTAATTTTATGAACACAAGTATCTGCCTATGCGTGCTTCGTGGGTTCTTGAAGAAAAGATCAAGGGAAGTCAGTGAATATGACTGAAATAATTGTTAATGAGAGGATCAATCTGTAATCATTTTTTTTCAGAGATTGTTTTAATTTTTTGTTTCATGTGAGAGGAAATGAGCCCTTGCGAATTAGTTGGCCCATTGTTTTCAAGAATCGCCAAATTGGAAAATAAACATTGAAGAGAACTTACAGTCATTTAAAAAATAAATAAATTGCATTATGTTAAGTTATAATATGTACTTGGATAAGATTGAGGCTGATTTGAAATGTATTTACTTTTAAAGAAAATGGGACCTTTCTAAAATTTTAAATACATTGAAAAGACGTAAACAGGGTAAGGGTTAGCCTGACAGGACGTAACCAAACAGCGAACGTTTTGGCAATGAGCCTTTCTCAACGAACAAAGAATACACAAATAAAACGAATATAAAAAATAAAAAATAAAAACTTAGCTGCGATGAAATGCAGAGTCAATGAAAGTACTCTACTCAATAATATCCTGGATAGCATACACATTATAGCATAGTAACCGTGACATACTTTTTGTATAGCTTGAGCTTTCAGCCCAAACATTGCGATTCAAAGTGTTTCTTTAAAACAAATAAACCCCAAACATACATTCATTTAGCATCAATATTCACATAATTAATATAAAAAATTAAAAGAAACTATCCTATAATAAAAATTAACATAATTTTTCTTAACCCAATGCATATTCATACTATACTTTGGCAATTTTCTTGTTAGAAAGACCTGCTAAGTTCTTTTCAATCTTTAATTTCCCCTGTAGCAACCTATGAAATTAATCGTAAGTTCACATCTGATACAAACACACAAACTCGCTCGCGCGCACAAACACACACTCACATGAACACACTCGTGCACATGATTCTTCAAACATATACGTTATCAATCTATATATATAAAAATCAAAGTATGTCTGCATATATACATCTATATCTATTTATATATAAGACGCATTTGTTGTGTGTCTGTCTGTCTGTCTGTTCCCTAATAACTCAAGATCAAGACAACCCAGTCAAGTGAAATTTAGTAAACGTACACAAAATTATATGGGGAAGGTTCTTAAATAGATTTCGTTCCATAAATTCACACTCAGGGGCGCCGGGGGGCCAACAACTTTTTTTCCTGATTTGAGCTATATAAAAAATGAAAATCAACAATTTTTCTATATCTCGAGGAGGCAGAAGCATGAAATTTTAGGAAATTGTTTAATACACTTCTGCAATGGTAACGGGCAAAATATATTTTAATTACCTCTTTCTGGGGGCTGGGGGCCCAAATTTAGTTTTTTCCCTTATATGAACTATATATAAAAACTGAAAATCACTAATTATCCTATTTTACGGATAGGTAGAAGCATGAAACTTTGGCAAGTTGTTAATTAAGCTAACCCAATGATATTTTGAAATAAACAATTTTAAACTCCCCACTCATGGGGAGCCAGGGGCCCAAATGTAGTGTTTTTTAGCGCATTTTCGAGAAGTCGAATGCGCTATTGCACCCGTTTTGTCCGTCCGTCCGTCTGTCATCACCCTAGATCACAGCATCCATAAGTCCTAGACCCATGATGTATATATGTTTTTTGTTTGTCCTGACCTGCCATTTGTGCATCAACACTCAGTTACTCGATCCGTTAAAAAACCCCGTTAAAACTACCAAAAAATATTTCGAATCGAGAGGTAACACTAGCGCAGGGAACGGCCGCCATTTCCGGAAGTCGAATACATAGTTTTTCAAGCATTGAAGAGTGGTGCGAATTAGTTTTTTTTTTAGTTGACGTCATTAGAATATGTGTAAAAGTTTAGAGAGTTTTGCGTCATCATTTGTGGTGACTTGTAGTTAGATTAAAGAGAAAATAATAAAATTTAAAATGTAAAGACATGACTTTTAAATTAAAAAAAAAATGTCAGGTATATTTATTACACAAGAAAATTCATAAAAATATGTCTAAAATCTAAACACAATTACTGATAACTACATAATGCTGAAATCTAACATAAGTACTGATACATAATACGAAAATGCGCTAACACGTCCTGAATTCCAATAGGGACCAGGCTTAACATGATTTTTTTAACTTATATACACTATAGAAATAGTGAAAATCACCCATTCTACAATTTCCCATGTAGGCAGAAGAATGAAACTTTGAGAAGTTGTTAAGTACACTCTCCTAACGCTAATTTGCGAAAAAAAATTCAAACTTCCCACTCATTGGGGGCCGGGGGCCCAAATGCTGTTTTTTCTTATATTAGAAACAAACTCATCCCTAACTCTCCAATGTACCATGTCGTAAAAACATGAAACTTTTGGAAATTACTCTCCTAGCAATAATGGCCAAGAAAAAAAAATCACACTTATGTGGTGCCGGGGGCCCAAATGTACTTTTTCCTAAGTGGGCTAAATTAACAAAATGTAGACAACGAAATACAATCACGTCTCAAGAAAGATCAGGTTTCTGATTATGTGGAAGCATGTGCTCCTCCAAACATTGATGAGTACAACCCCACAGTGGTAACAGGTGAAAAAAATATTTAAATTATCACTTACTGGAAGCCGGGGAACCAAATGCAGTTCTTTTTTAAAAAAAGACTAATATATGCTATATAAATACTGAAAATCCCCCATTCGACTATTTCCCGTGTAGGTAGAAGAATGAAACTTTGGGAAGTTGTTAAGTACACTCTCCTAACGCTAATTTGCAAAATAGAAGTTTAAAATTCCCACTCATTGGGGGCTGGGGGCCCAAAGGTAGTTTTTTCTTATATTAACAACTCACTCATCATTAATTCTCAAATTTACCGTTTAGGTGAAATCGTGAAACTTTTGGAAATTCTTGAGCTTACTTTCCCGACAATAATGGCAATCGTTCCATCAATTCCAAATCTAGGGGCCGGGGCCCAAAAACGTTTTTCCTCCGTTATTTGAGGTATATAAAATTGAAAATAACTAATTATCCTATTTCCCGAGTAGGCAGAAGCATGACATTTTAGGATATTGTTTAGTTCATTACCCAAATTATAACAGGCGAAAATATATTTTTATTATTACTTTCTGGGGTCCAGGGGCCAAAATGTTTTTTTCCCAATATGAGCTATATACAAATTGAAAATTACCAATTCACCTATTTCCCGTGTATGTAGAAGCATGAAAGTGTTGCAAGTTGTTAAGCACACTCTACCAACGCTAATTTGCAAAACATAATTTTAAAAATCCTACTCTTGGGGGCTAGGGGACAAAATGTAGTTTTTTCTTAGATGAAAAGCAGTTTTATCTCTAATTCTCAAATTTACCGTTTACGTAAAAAAATTAAACTTTTGGAAGTTATTGAGCACACACCCTCCAAACAAAAATGGAGGAAAAATATTTTAAAATTCTCCTTCAGGGTGGGACTGCTGTTCCCACATGTATTTTTTTCCTTAAATGAGCTGTGTTTCACATCTCCAATGGTAACAGGTGAAAACATATTTAAATTATCTCTCTAAGGGAGCCGGGGCCGAATGCAGTTTGCTTCGTTATATGAGCGATACAAAAAGTTAAAATTATTAATTCTCCCATTTCCCGTTTAGGTAGAAGCATGATACTTTGGGAAGTTGAGAAATACATAACTGCCATGGTAATATAGTGTTGTTTTTTACTCATATAAGCTATATAAAAATTGAAAATCTTTTATTCTACTATTTGGAATAATGGGAATTCGGAAAATGTTAATTACACTACCACGACTGTGCAGTCTTAACTGGTGTGCCAGAGTCTTGGGATTGATGGTATAGAATTGCAGACACTATGCTTTTCTGATAGGCAATAGTATTTGACCTGCTTTAAGATAAATGTACCCTTTTACTTCATGCAAATAAACAGTATATTACGCTTCAACAGAAATCCTCATTTAAAACCCGTGAGAAGCCGGGTACTTGCCTCTAGTATATATATAAGACGCATTTGTTGTCCGTATGTCTGTCTGTCTGTCTGTCTGTCTGTTCCCTAATAACTCAAGATCCATACAACCCACTACAATGAAATTTGGTAAACGTACACATAATTATATGGGGAAGGTTCTTAAATAGGTTTCGTTCCATAAATTCATATTCAATGGGCGCTGGGGGCTCAACAACTTTTTTCCTTTTTGGGCTATATAAAAAATAAAAATCAACAATTTTTCTTTTTCTCGAGGAGGCAGAAGCATGAATTTTTAGGAAATAGTTGAGTATACTTCTGCCATGGTAACAGGTAAAAATATTTTAAAATTTATTCCTTCTGGGGGGGGGGGGGCCAAATTTAGTTTTTTTTCTCTTATATAAACTATATATAAAAACTAAAAATAACTAAATATCCTATTTTACTGATAGATAGAAGCATGAAACTTTGGCAAGTTGTTACGTACGCTAAAGCGACGATATTTTGCGATAAAAAATGTTTAACTTCCCGCTCATGGGAAGCCGGGGGCCCAAGTGTAGTGTTTTTTTAAAACTTATATACGCTATATAAATACTGAAAATCAAACATTCTTTTATTTCCTGTGTAGTTAGAAGAATGCAACTTTGGGAAGTTGTTAAGTACACTCCCCTAACGCTAATTTGCGAAAAAGAATTTCAAACTTCCCACTCATTGGGGGCCGGGGGCCCAAATGTTTTTTTTCTTTTATTAGAAACAAACTCATCACTTATTCTCCAATGTACCGTGTCGTAAAAACATGAAACTTTTGGAAATTACTCTCCTGGCAATAATGGCAAAAAAATAAATAAATACAATTCTCACTTATGTGGTGCCGGGGGCCCAAATTTACTTTTTCTTAAAAAGACTATATTAATAAAATGTGAACAACGAAATACAATCACGTCTCAAGAAAGATCAGGTTTCTGATTAGGTGGAAGCATGAATCTGCTCTGATAATAGTGAGTACAACCCCGCAGTGGTAACAGGTGAAAAAAATATTTAAATTATCACTTATCACTGGGATCTTGGGGCCCAAATGTAGTTCTTTTTTATTATTATTATTATTTATACTAATATATGCTATATAAAAACTGAAAATCCGCCATTTGGACTATTTCCCATGTGGGTAGAAGAATGAAACTCTGGAAAGTTGTTAAGTACACTCTCCTAAAGCTAATTTGCAAAATAGAATTTTAACCTTCTCACTCATTGGGGGCCGGGGGCCCAAGAGTAGTTTTTTCTTATATTAAAAACTCACTAATCACTAATTCTCAAATTTACCGTATAGGTAAAATCATCAAAATTTTGGAAATTTTTGAGCATACGCTCCCGACAATAATGGCAATCGTTCCATAAATTCCCACTCAGGAGGTCGGGGGCCCAAAATTGTTTTTCCCCTGTTATTTGAAGAATAAAAAATTGAAAATAACTAATTTTCCTATTTCCCGAGTAGGCAGAAGCATGTCATTTTAGGATATTGTTTAGTACGTTTCACAAATTATAACAGGCGAAAATAAATTTTTATTATTACTTTCTGGGGTCCAGGGGCCAAAATGTTTTTTTTTTCCAAAATGAGCTATATAAAAATTGAATATTACCAATTCTCCTATTTCCCGTGTAGGTAGAAGCATGAAAGTTTGGCAAGTTGTTAGGCACACTCTACCGACGCTAATTTGCAAAAAAGAATTTTAAGAATCCCATTCTTGGGGGCGAGAGATCCAAATGTAGTTTTTTTTCTTATATTAAAAACAGTCTTATTTTTAATTCTCAAATTTACGTTATACGTAAAAAATGAAACTTTTGGAAGTTATTTAGCACACTCTCCCAACAAAAATGGATAATAATTCTTTAAAATTCTTATTCAGGGTGGGGGCTGGTGTTCCCACATGTATTTTTTTTCTTAAATGAGCTGTATTTCATATCTCCAATGGTAGCAGGTGAAAACATATTTAAATTATCTCTCTAATGGGGCCGGGGCCCAATGTAGTTTTCTTCGTTATATGAGCGATATAAAAAGTGAACATTATTAATTCTCCTTTTCCCGTTTAGGTAGAAGCAGGGTACTTTGGGAAGTTGAGAAGTACATAACTGCAATGGTAAGAGGAGTAAAAAAATCATTCCCCTGGGGCCGGAGCCCAAATTTATTTGTTCTGATATAAAAACAGACTCATTACGTATTTTCTAATTTTTGGTGATGGTAGAAACATAAAAGTTTTTTAATTTGTTGAGTCGGCACTCACGATGAAAATTAACAAAGCAAAATTTTAAACCTCCTGCTCATGTGGGGCCAACGTTAATAAAATTTAAAAACGACTAATTCTCCTATGTCCGAGTAGGTAGAAGTATGAAATTTTCGAAAGTTGTTTAGTACACTTCTGCGATGGTAACAGGCAAAAATTTTTTATAACTCTTTTTGGGAGCCTGGTGCCCTAATATAGTGATGTTTTTTTTACTCATATAAGCTATGTAAAAATTGAAAATCTTTAATTCTATAATTTGGAATAATGGGAATTTGAAAAGTTGTTAATTATACTACAACGATGGTGCAGTCTTAACTGGTGTGCCAGAGTCTTGGGATTGCTGGTATAGAATTGCAGACACTATGCTTTTCTGATAGGCAATTGTATTTGACCTGCTTTATGATAAAGGAACTCTTTTACTTCATGGAAATAAACCAATAGTACGCTTCTACAGAAAACCTCATTTAAAACCCATGCGAAGCCGGGTACTTGCCTCTAGTATATATATATATATATGTGTGTGTGTGTGTGTGTGTGTGTGTGTGTGAGTGTGTGTGTGTGTGTGTGTGCGTGTGTATATGTGTGTGTGTGTGTGTGCTTGTCCGTTAGAGCTGACTAAACCATTCATCCAATCGTCATGAATTTTTTTAGACTGTTGAGTATTCTTCCGGAATGGTAGGTGGCTACTTTTTTTATCAATCTAACACTAAAAGGGCGGTGGGGGCCCTAAATGTTAATTTTTGCTTATATGAGCTA
Organism: Radix auricularia; assembly: GCA_002072015.1. Classification (NCBI taxonomy): domain Eukaryota; kingdom Metazoa; phylum Mollusca; class Gastropoda; family Lymnaeidae; genus Radix; species Radix auricularia. Next base: position 120,462 of record MUZC01000323.1, on the reverse strand, counting down.
TATAAAAATAGTTTAAGCGCTATCTACTTGATAAATGGATGGATCTTTACCAAAATTTGTAATTATATTCTTGATAGCTAATATTAAAATACTATAGGTAAGTCATCTCCTAAGGGCCGCTCTTTTGGGGCTGGGGGCCCATAATACCTTTTTTTATAAACCTTTAAAATATTATTCCCCAATTCAATTATTAAAGATCTTGACAAATGATGATAAATATATCCATTATCATCCATCTTAAAATAAACAGGTGTTTTAAGCTCTATGTCTTGCTGTGAATGGCCCCTGGGTTCCTGAATGTCATATTTTAATAATAAAAGCTATATAAAATGAAGTTACTATGTTAGCTACTGAGTAGATGAATGGATCTTAAAAAAACTTATCTACAAAAACTTGGTAGCTCATATTAAAACAATTAAGGACACTGAACTTCAAAGGTCAATTTTTTCGCGGCAGGGGGCCCCAAATATCTTTTTCTTAAATGTTTTATATATTTTTCCCATTTAATTTTAAACAATCTTTAGAAATATATCCATGTTGAAAATTTATTAAAAATGAACAAGTTTTTGTAATTTGAAATCTTGCACGGAATGTGCCCGTGGGCCCCTCATTGTGTTTTCCCCTTATATCTAGCTACATATATATGAATCAAATTACGTATGTAGGTTTTTTTTTCTAATGAAACTGACTAAACCTTTCACCCGATCACGATGATACTTAAGAAAATTGTTGATTATGCTTCCGGGAAGGCTTTGTGAAAACATTCTTTTTCTAAAACATTGACACTTATTAGGTGCCGGGGGGCCCAAATTATTTTTGTCCAAGCTATATAAAAATTAGTTTAAGCAACGTCTACTTGGAAAATGAATGGATTTTGACCAAACTTAGTGCATACAGACATTTTAGCCCACATTAAAATACCATATGATTTTGAACTCCTAATGTCCATTACTTTTGGGCCGCGGGCCCAAAATTTATATTTTCGGAAACTTTAAATAATTTATTTCCTTTATGATATTACATTACCTTGAAAGGTTTTGAAAAATGTATTTATTATTATTTAGATTGAAATAATCATGATATTAAACTTAATGTCGTGCACCGATTTGGCCCGGGGGCCCTTAATTTCATTTTTGCTTGTATGGGCTATATAAAAATTATTTTTAATTGTTAGCTACTGTGTAAATTGATTTATCTTAACCAAACTTTGTATATAAAAGTTTGATAGCCAATAATTAAAATACTGTAGGACACTGAACTCTTAATGACCATTACTTCGGGGCCAGGGCTAAAATGTCTTTGTTTCCATATGTTTAAGACATTCAATTTTTAACAATCTAGAGGAAATATATCCATGACGTAACTGCATTAAAAATAACAGATTTTTTCAATTTTTGCTCAAATGAGCTATACAAAAATTAGTTAAAGCTTTAGTTACTAAGTAATTTGATGGATATTAACCAAACTTTGTTTATAATAAATGCTTGACCACATAAATTAAAATAATACATCGAACTGAACTGCTAATAACAATTCCTTTAGGGCTGGGGTCCAAAAATACAATTTTTCTTTAAACGTTTAAGATTTTAATCCCCATTCGTTTATAAACGATCTTGACAGATACTTACAAATATATCCAATATTATGCAGATTAAAATGAACAGGTGTTTTCATTTTTACACCTTCCACTGAATGGGCCCTAGGGCCCATAATTTCATTTTTTTCTTTATATGACCTATATGCACAAAAAAATGAATAAACATTAGTATACAAAGTCTTGGATGCCCATGCCATATTAAAATGCTACACGGCAAGGATTTCTAATTTCTTTTCCTTTAGGGCCGGGGGCCCTATATTTCTTTATTCGTATAATTTTAAGATGTTTTCCCTATTTAATTATTTAAAGATCTTGATCGATGATGAAACTAAATTAAAATGAACAGATTTTATAAATAGACAACTTGCCCCGAATGGGCCTAGGGGTCCCTAGATGTCTTTTTTTCTTATATTATCTGTATTAAAACTATTGTGTAAGCGTAAGTGACTGAAAAAAAGTATTGGATCTTGCCAATCCTAGTACATAAAACTCAAGAGTCTATATTTAATAACTACAGGGGACTGAACTTCTAATGTTCATACCATAAGGGTAAGGAGCCCCAAATGATTTTTAATGCGCTTTACTAATTTAATTCCCTTTTTAATTTTACACGATATTGAGAAATATAGCTTGAGTCCATGAGAATGTTAAAAACAAATTAAATTATCTTTCATTTTTGAGCCAGTCCCCTTAATATCGTTTTTAAATACAAAATTAGATTTTAAACTATTAATTTATTTTTCTGTTCGTTAACGTTTGCTGTGAAACTTATTTTTTTTCTTTTTCTGGTATAAATGTTTTTAAAACAACACTCATTTGTTTCTTCAATTTATTCATTCTTACTGAGATTGTTGCAACGCACGACGGGTCAGCTAGTATTAATATAAAAATTAATAACCAATATTATCAAATAACCCATTGCTCTTTTCACATTTTTTCCCTTTCCCAATGTATTGTAATGAAAGCTCACACAATGACGTCACATGCGTGAAACACCACACAGTCTGTTTATCTCAAAACCAAAATCTTTATTATTTTACTTCTTAATTTTAAATAATTTCTTTTATTATCGGGAGTTATCCTGCATAGGGGCGTCACACAAACGCACCCATGCGAATTATATATAAGATGCTTCAAATTTCAAACTTCTTTGCTGCAGTATCACTTTATGCTGTGTGTAATTCACTATGCATACTATTATCATGAATATATCATTAGTATTCATGCAAATTTATTTAGCGCGAAGCCTAAGTTGGAGGTTTTTTTAATAACCCATACATTCTTATATATAATCGAAATATATCATTTGTATGTCCGTTTGCTAGATTTCAGAAAGCGCACCGCTAAAAATAAAAGCCTTGAGAATAAAAGATACCCCATCAAAAATAACTCTTTTCGGACGTTCGCATAATATTGTTCAATATGGAAATGATTTTTTAATATTTTTCTTTGTCTCTACATTTCCTGATTATTTTCTATACGGCTTTAAGGCAAAAGGGACAATTTAAGAGACTGAAATATATTTATTTTGAAAACTTCCGTCATTTTTGACGGGTAATACATCAGTACATAGATATATATATATTTGGGCTGTTATCGATTAAATTTAAATCAATCATTAACTTTTGAAAAATTACCGAATAATTAATCGATAATTTTGATTAAACATAAAAAATAAGATGTATGACGTCATTTAACTGAAAATTTCAAGAAAACTCACAAAAACTGGCGATTGGCATTTTTCAAATTTAATTTAAATATTAGTGCAATAAAAAGTCAATGAATTTAATTTTTTTTATTGTTAGTTAAATAAAAACAATGCTTAATTTTTTATGCAAATTTCCTTATATAACTCCTTATTTTTAAGATTACACTTTAGAAAACATTTTTTTTCAAATGCAGACTATTGAACGTAAAAAAGGAAACTATTGTTAAATTTTAATAATTAATTATTATTTAATAAATGTACTTTATACCTCACATATTTTGCTTATTTTTAATCCCTATTTTATCGATTAAAATAATTTTAATCAATAAAATTTTTTACCGATTCGACGAGAAATCAATCGTTAATTTCCGCAGCCTAATATATATATATATATATATATCGGCATATCGGCATCCTGCCGTCTTGCGAGACGATGGTGCATCACCGTTAGGTTGGGTTGCATTTTCTCGAGTGACTGTGCAGTACTATCCTTGGGTCACAGTCTTTACCACAGTTTTTACACACGAGTTATGTGCTTCCAAATGTTTTTGGCCTTTCTCCTAGCTCTTCTGTCTGCAGCCTCCTTCATTCTTCGCTCCTCGGCTACTATGACGCCCTCTTTGACAACTGTGCGCCACGTAGATCGGTCTTCTGCCTTACACTCCCAGTCACTTGTATGTATTTTGGCTGCTTTCATGTCCCTTTGACAGACATCTTTAAATCGCAAGCGTGGGCGACCTGTTTTCCTCTTTCCTGAAACAAGTTCACCAAGTAGGAGGTTCTTCGGGATGCGGCCGGGGCTAATTCTTTTGACATGTCTTAGCCACCTCAGGCACCTTTCACTAAGAAATGAGAACATGCTTTGGGTATAGGCACGCGTTAGTACCTCACTATTAGGCACTTTGTCTTGCCATTTAATACCAAGGATGTGACGCTGGTATCTCAAATGGAAGCTGTTGAGCTTGCGCTCTTGTCATGTATAAGTGGTCCATGTCTCGCTCCCATATAGTAGTGTACTGATGACATAGGCACGAAAGACGCACAGTTTGGTTTTCTCCGTTAGCTTGGTGTTTTGCCAGACCCGCTTATTAGTTTAGCCATTGTTGCAGCTGCCTTGCCAATTCTGCTGTTTATTTCTTCTTCAATGGACAGTGTATTGGAGAGCTTGTATCCCAAGTAGGTGAAGCTGTCCACAACCTCCAAGTTTTCCTTATCGATACTTATGGTAGGAGGAAGTCGAGTATCTTGGGCCATGATGTTTGTCTTTTTCAAGCTGATTTGCAGACCAAATTCTTTGCAGGCATTGGAGAAGCTTGACACGAGTTGTTGCAAACCAGATTCTGTATGTGATGTTAGTGCCGCATCATCCGCAAATAGTAGCTCACGAATTAGGACATCCGTCGTATTGGTCTTGGCTCGGAGGCGGGAAGTGTTGAAAAGTCCTCCATCAGCTCTGGTATGTAACCAGATTCCCTCACTGCTATCATTGAATGCGTATCGAAGAAGTACTGAGAAGAATATTGCGAAGAGTGTTGGTGCGAGTACACAACCTTGTTTAACTCCGCTGCTGACAAGGAAGGCCTCTGACTTAGCTCCATCAAACTGCACTGTGCCAAGAATATTTTCATGGATCTGTCTGATGATGGCAAGTAGGTGAGGGAACAGCCGATTTTTGCCAGTATTTGGAATAGCCCGTTGCGACTAACAAAAGTCGAAGGCTTTTGTAAGGTCCACAAAGGCAATGTATGGTGGCATCTGCTGCTCTCTGCATTTTGCCTGGAGCTGTCGTAAGGAGAACACCATGTCCATGGCAGACCGACCGGACCGGAAATCGCACTGAGATTCTGGATAGACACGGGATGCTAGGCTCTGTAAACGTTTAAGTATAACACGGGCATAGGTCTTTTCTACAATACTAAGGAGTGAAATGCCACGCTAATAACGCAATCACTCCTATAACCCTTTTTATATAGTGTCACTATGTTTGCATCCTTTAGGTCTTGGGGGATGTAGCCCTGTTTCCAGCAGAGGGACAGAATCTCGTGCAATGGTTGGAGTTGAGCTGTCTTGCCACTCTTTAGAACCTCTGGTGGTATTCCATCATTCCCAAGCTCTTTTCCACAAGCTAGGCTGTCAATTTGCAATATATGTTTTGTCACGTCTGTCTGTCTCTCTGTCTGTCTGTCCTGTCCGTGACGCTACTATTTTTAGATGAATGCGCACCAAAAAACTGAATAAATATATTTAATTTGCAGTCTTAATATATATATATATATATATATATATATTTATTAAGACTGGTATTGATTAATTTAAATTTAGTCGTTAACTTTTGAAAAATTACGGAATAATTAATCTATAATTTTTATTAAAGCTGACAGTAAGATCTAACGATATGAAACTAAAAATTTAATAAAATGCCTTTAACTTAAGTATTAAATAAAAAATATTTTTGAGGAGATATATAGATCCTAAGTAGTTAAATTTAATGTCAATGAATTATATATAGATATAGCCTATAATACTCCTTTGAAGTCAAACTTATCACAGGATAAAAGAAAATATTTAAGTATCAACAGTTAATCGAATATACAATTAAATGCACTCGTTTAAAGAACCTACATTAACGCTTTTATTATTTTCAGCTCAGCATCTTTTCCAGTTATGTAGGCTATTAAATTTAGGGTTGCAAAGATTGAAAATAAATTTCACGATTAATCGGTAAAAAATTGCAGCTGATTCGTGTTTATACTTGCAAATGTTAAAAGGTGCCTTTTGCAATTATTGTGTGTTGTTTCCGCAAAAAGTAAATAGAAGAATTCAATTGCATATGTCATAAAACCATGCTAAAAATATGAAGATTCTAAAGAAGATCAAGCTAGCCACATGCATAGCACATGACACAAAGGCTATCATGAAGATGCAACTGCAATCAATTTTGTTGCATTATTGAAAGCCAAAGCAGTTTATATAGATGGGGAGTTGGACTCATCATTTAGACATTTTAGAAGACTAATTCAAGAAAATCCCAACAAACTGTGGCCCAGCACTTCTACAATCCTATTTTGCGGCATGCATGATTTAGTACTTCGTGGAAAAGAATTAAATTCTGGTAATTTTTATGACCCATTAAATTGCAATCTAAAGATAAAGTTCTTGGTAATAATTTTTCAAGTGGTTTTTGTAGCGTCAAGTATATCTCGGCAACTGCACGGGTTCAAAATAGCGGCTGTCAAAATAGCGACCGTCATAAAAGCGACTTCAAACTAGCGACTGCATCAAAACAGCGACCGTCAAAGCAGCGACCGTCATAATAGCGACTGCATCCTAACAGCGACTGTAACAAAATAGCGACTTTTTTGTGTGCTTGTGATAATTTTTGAAAAACTTACTGTACCTAGCCTACAATGGAGTTTATAAAGTCAAGAAAATGATGACATGATAAGCCATGTATGATTTTTGTAGAGACGGGACAATACAAAATTAAATACAATCAACTGGAGGTGTGTTTAAATAATTGTTGGTGTTTTAAAGAGTGAATACACATTTTCGGGACTAATTAAATAAAAAATAATTATGTAAAAAAATAAAAAATATAACTGTTATTACTTCAGTCAAATATATTTTGCAGAACGCTCGATAGAGATTAGCTAACATAGATGCAATCAGTTGATTGAGGGGGATTGCGGTGGTAGGGGCAGAGGTGGCTTGGGGCTGCTATTTTAAGCTAGAGACGGTTTGACTACAGGACATTTTGATTCTGGGATGTTTCGACCTTCGTTTTTACCCTTGTAAAATTGTTGTTTTGTTTTCTTCTAATTTAAAAAATAATATACTTTAATATATATTACTTACCATAGTATGTCATCTTTTATCCGTTAAAATTAAAAACGGCATGAAATATTTATTTTCAATGTTTAATTTACCACTAAAAAGTATATACACTGAAAAAAAGTTTAGAACTACTGTGTTTGGTGAACGGTTGGACAAGAATAGCTTTGCCCCTTCTGTATACGCCCATGTGTATTTTTGCTAAAAATGTGACCGAAATTTTATTTATAACAATCAATAATGTAATCAGTTATAATTGCAGACACAGCACTTTTTATGTTTGATATTTGTACACTATCTTCAATGTAATAACCTTGCGGGGAATTTAGTTCAGTTTTACGGTAAAAAATGTATGACATTTTTCTAAAATGTAGGGGAGGGGTAAATGCCCCCTTGCCCCCCTGTATACGCCCATGTGTGTGTGTGTATGTGAGAGAGAGAGTGTGTGTGTGTGTGCGTCTGCATGCGTGTGTGTGTGCGTGCGTGTGCATGAGTGTGTGTGTGTGTGTTTGAGTGGGCGATACTTAAATTATAGTTTGGTGTAGCGAAGGAAAAATTTGGAATATTACCTTAAAAAATAAGTAATCTAACAAAAAATTAGCAATTCATTTAAATTCTAGCATAATCATTTTACTTTAAAATATTTACAGATAATTTTGTTATAAGTCTGAAAAGTTAAAACTTGTATAAAATTATGAATAAAATTAATGTGCGCCTGGTTGGTCCTCTGTTTATTAAATTAAGTCGGAAAATGATCACATGATGTTTGTTGTTCCGTTTTTGAAAATAATTTTGTTGTTGGTATTTTTAGCATAATTTTTAAAAATTAAATATTTCCTTTTTTATCTAATTTAAAGCCCAATTTTTGGGGGATTAAAGTAACTCGTAAACCGTGATCCAGATGTTTGAATTCTAAGTAATTTATTTATTTACTTTTGATATTTTTTTTTTTTAAACTTTTCGGAAACACGATGCAGTCGCGTACAAAATGTTATGAAACCTGTACAACCACTTAAGATGTTAATGTAAAAATGATAGAGGTCTGTCTCTCAATGAGTTCAATTTTACATCTAAATCTAAGCTGTTCAATTGCTTAATTTTCTGTTATAAATACTTTTCAAGTTAAACACTAGAAGCTAACTTGACTTTAAAAAATGTTTTCAAAGGTATATACTACTTACCATAGTTTGTCATCTTTTATCCGTTTGATTATTACTCTCGTTTCTCCTCGTTTGTCTGGTCCCTTTTCCACTGAGAACCATGTATTTATAGACCAGATTTGGATACCACGCCGTTACACATGGAAGTAGGTGGTCGCTTTAAACAATTGATCCGGTAAGTTTTGGTAAGAGGGGCGGAGCTTCGTGAAAACATCTATCTATTCTAACAAAAGGCAAAGCACTCACTGACTGACTCATCACTAATTCTTTAACTTCCCGGGTAGGCAGAAGAATGAAACTTTGAAAGTTGTTGAATGCGGTCTCACAATGATAATTGGCAAATAGTGTATATTTTAATTACCATTCAGGCCAGGTCCCTGCCAAAGATGTAGTTTTTCCTTATATAAGTATAAAAAAATTAGTTGAAAATTTAACTACTATTTAAATATATTGATCTTGAGCAAATTTAGTGTATAAAAATTTGATTCGCCAATTTAAAATTCTATAAAGCAATAAACTTTTAATGCCCATTCCTTTTTGGCCGTGGGGCAAAAAAAATTTTCCGAACTATTTAATTCTTTTTTCTCCGTTTGATTTTGCAAGCTATGAACAATTTCATGAAACTGGAGCAAAGGGTTGTGGCTGCAAAGAAAGCTTGTTGATCAATCTATACCGTGATTCGCAAAATAGCCGAAGCAGCAATCCGGGCAGGGGCGGTGAAGGCCACATGTCCATTGGTTGGGGAGGGAGTGGTACGTAACCTTAAGGTGGCGGTGAACGCTTAAACGAAAGAAGAGAAGATTTAGAAAAATTGATGTATGCATTCCGGTCATAACACTTAATTTTTCTTCGACAAATAACTGGACTTTGGTTTAGATCCCGCACACTCCTTCACTTGCATTTAGATAAGCGCTATTGCGCACTTGGAGACTACAAGAACATTTGACTAAAATTAGGGGCGATAAATAGGGATGTATCTTTTTTTCGAGCACTGAAATAAAAATGTATCAACCTTCATTGTCAAAACTAGTTTCTACTGCAAACACACAATATTGCGATAGGTTGCTTGCTTCTTACAAGATTTCGTTAATGATTGCCAAAGTGAGAAAACCTTTGTACTATTGGTAATGAACAAACATAATGGCTTTAAGTGAAGTAAAACGTACTGTGCTACACAAGGCGGCATCTTTTGTTATATAGAAAATTTCAAAGTGCATTAATACATTGCAAAGAAGAATTGATGTAGTTGGCACAAGATGTTGAAGATTCATTTTGTAGCTATTTAACGGGTTTTCTATTCAACTTGGTTCGTCAACTTTGCCAGAAGAAGCTTCACTTTTTTTTTTAAATATTGTATTTTAGAGCTCCTAAATAATCATTACCGTTTATCCTGGTGAAACCTTATTTAAAAAAAATCTTTGCAAACAATATTATGTTTCCTACTAAGGAAAGAACCGCCATTTTCTAAATTATACCACTCTGATTTTTAAAATAATATTGAAAACTTTCATTTTATGGAGTAAAAAATCAAATCTGCAGGCAAACAACTACTATGATATTTTTAACCAAAAAAAAAAAAAAAGAAAAAAGAAATATTTCATCAAAGTTCCATACACTTGTGCATGATGAGAATTGATCTAGATTAATGTTTATGTCTTTATTCTTTTGAAACAGAATTATAGTGTGACAAAAAATTGCATTGTTGGATTCGCGTAGAGCTCTCAATTTGCTTTTATATCATTAACACGAGCAAAATACCCGTGCTATGCTACGGGGTAGGCACAATACTGTAACTATATTTAGTTTTGGGTCTCAAAATCTCCTTAAAAATTAATATAAACGGATCTGGTAATTAGGGTTGTGATGAATCAAACCCTTCTTTAAAAAAACAAAGATAAGTTTGTCGAGAAAAATGAACATATTATTAGTTTAAATATTACCCATCAATTTTGGTATTTCTGCTTTAATATAGCATCATCATATCATCCATGGCTCTGCAGCCCATGTAGGGCCCTGACTTGCTCAACCACATCCTTCCAGCTACATCCCATGTAGGGCCCTGACTTGCTCAACCACATCCTTCCAGCTACAGCCCATGTAGGGCCCTGACTTGCTCAACCACATCCTTCCAGCTACAGCCCATGTAGGGCCCTGGCCTGCTCAACCACCTCCTTCCAGCTACAGCCCATGTAGGACCCTGGCTTGCTCCACCACATCCTTCCAGCTACAGCCCATGTAGGACCCTGGCTTGCTCAACCACATCCTTCCATTCAGATCGATTGATGGCTTTCTTTCACCATGCTCGAACCCCTTTAATAACGCATGGTATATTCTCTACCAGAATAACAAATGTCGTTAACAGTTACAAAAAGATAACGGGAAAAGTTTTTCTAATCGTAACAATTATGTTTATATCAATCTTTTTTCCCGTTGTAAACTATTCATCTAATAAACTCAAAACAGCTTGTCACAAAATGAATTGTTGTCAGTGTGTTTTTCGACATAACACGCACTTCCTTATGCTAGATCCTATATATAAGTCGTAATACCCGTGATATTTCTTTACACTTGATATATTTACACCTTAAAGAAAAGTTTTTACCCGAAGCGTATGTCATACAACCGCATTGTTCGAAAAATGTATCCAATTTTTTTAATGGATTTTTCATCATTCGTTAGGTCTTAGAGTAAAATACATGTGTTAAGATTACTTTTTTCCCTGCAAAAACTCTCCAAAACATTATTTCTATTTCTAGGCTAAGCATGCTTTTAGTCAAATGAATTGGATTTTTTTTTTGCGCAAGATACTTTACTTTAGTTATGCAAATATTATTTTCTATTTGGTGGTTGGAAACTTCGACCCCGGACGGTTCGACCCTGACAGTTTGACCACAGGACGTTTGTCCCCGGTCGTTTCGACTCCGGTCGGTTCGACCACGGAAGGTTCGACCCCATGATGATTCGATCCCGGACTATTCCGCCAAGGTACGTTTCGACCCCGAACGTTTCGACCCCGAACGTTTCGACCCCTTTCTATCTACACCGTAGAAGATTATTATTATTTTTGTTTGTATATATAATTTTTAAAATACTGGTTGTCATGTAAGAGGCGCAAGATTAGCAGACATAGAAATAACCAAATCACACACACATATGCACATAGCCCCTCCCCCCCCTACACAAACTTGCACCAATGGAAAACTCTACACTTTTAACCATAACATGTACCATAATATTGCATTATTCTAGCAATAAGTCTTTTTTATGTAAGCTTTTTTATTCATCTACCAACTAATCGACAACATCCATTCCTTTATAATTTTTGCATGACCTTTATTTAGGACAAATTAGATTTATTTTTATTGAGCTGTTTAATACTTATGTGATTGGGATACGTAGGGTTGGGGAGATTTTTTATATTGTCTATTTGTCAAAAAAAAAACACGTTGAATCGCAAGGTTTTGGCTTAAAATTTTACACTGCTGGATTTCTTAATCTTTGCAAAAAGGACATTATCAGTGGCTAAGAAATAGTGCCACTCAGGGCTCGGAAATATTATAAACGCATGACCCAAGAACTGAAAAGCCCCCTTCAAATAGCTCACAAAGTTGCCCCTCTTTATAAAAATTACAATTCTGCTATTTAACCTACAACAATGTATAGATCTAAATTCTTATACACGTACCATTTTTTAAATTTAAAATCCCTGAGAGTTTACTTTCAATACGAATTTCCTTAATGACAGTTTATAATGAAATCGATCCAAAACACTCACTTGTATTAAGTAAGCATCTAAGAGAAATACCTCTTCCTCCTAACAAATATTTGCAATTGTTTTTTTATGATAAATCACTTTTTAAATGCTTCAAAAGCGGTTCCGTGTTAATTTTTCTATAAGAAATTTTTATTCTCTGTAAGTTTTACTTGTTATAAGCCAGTATAAAATTTTCCTCCATCCGATTAAATACATAGATGTATAAAAGCTTATATTAAAATGTAATATTGATATTTCGTCTACAATTAAATAATTTCTTCACATTTATTTCTATAGCTATTTAACAGTGACTAAGGGAAATTCGTTCGAACCATTTTCGTATGATTTGATAATTGTAAAATACAATTAAAATGTTTAGAAAGGTTCCATTTCCTTTACAAATAAATATGCACCAATCTTACCCAATTACATATTACAACTATAAATAATGCAATTTTAACAGCGACTATAAGTCCTTTTCACAGTTTAATTAATCATCCCATTAATGCGCAAGGGCTCATTTCTTCTAAAATCAAACATAAAGTAAAAACCATCTCTGAAAAAATCATTCGAGATTGTTCTTCTTTTTATCCGGCATCCTTCCGTCTCGCGAGACGATGGTGCATCACCGTTGGGTTGGGTTGCATTTCCTCGAGTGACTGTGCAGTCCTATCCTTGAGTGACAGTCTTTGCCACAGTTTTTACACACGAGTTCTGTGCTTCCAAATGTTTTGGCCTTTCTCCTAGCTCTTCTGTCTGCAGCCTCCTCCATTCTTCGCTCCTCGGCTACTATCACGCCCTCTTTGACAACTGTGCGCCACGTAGATCGGTCTTCTGCCTTACACTCCCAGTCACTTGTATGTATTTTGGCTGCTTTCATGTCCCTTTGACAGACATCTTTAAATCGCAAGCGTGGGCGACCTGTTTTCCTCTTTCCTGAAGCAAGTTCACCATATAGGAGGTCCTTCGGGATGCGGCCGGGGCTCATTCTTTTGACATGTCCTAGCCACCTCAGGCGTCTTTCACTAAGAATTGAGAACATGCTTTGGGTATTGGCACGCGTTAGTACCTCACTATTAGGTACTTTTTCTTGCCATTTAATACCAAGGATGCGGCGCAAGCATCTCAAATGGAAGCTGTTAAGCTTACGCTCTTGTGATGTATAAGTGGTCCATGTCTCGCTCCCATATAGTAGTGTACTGATGACACAGGCTCGATAGACGCACAGTTTGGTTTTCTCCGTTAGCTTGGTGTTTTGCCAGACCCGCTTATTTAGTTTAGCCATTGTTGCGGCTGCCTTGCCAATTCTGCTGTTTATTTCTTCTTCAATGGACAGTGTATTGGAGACCTTGGATCCCAAGTAGGTGAAGCTGTCCACAACCTCCAAGTTTTCATTATCGATATTTATGGTAGGAGGAGGTCGAGTGTCTTGGGCCATGATGTTTGTCTTTTTCAAGCTGATTTGCAGACCAAATTCTTTGCAGGCATTGGAGAAGCTTGACACGAGTTGTTGCAAACCAGATTCTGTATGTGCTGTTAGTGCCGCATCATCCGCAAATAGTAGCTCTCGAATTAGGACATCCGTCGTTTTGGTCTTGGCTCGGAGGCGGGCAGTGTTGAAAAGTCCTCCATCAGCTCTGGTATGTAACCAGATTCCCTCACTGCTATCCTTGAATGCGTATCGAAGAAGTACAGAGAAGAATATTGCGAAGAGTGTTGGTGCGAGTACACAACCTTGTTTAACTCCGCTGCTGACAGGGAAGGCCTCTGACTTAGCTCCATCGAACTGTACTGTGCCAAGCATATTTTCATGGAACTGTCTGATGATGGCAAGTAGGTGAGGGGGACATCCAATTTTTGCCAGTATTTGGAATAGCCCGTTGCGACTGACTAAGTCGAAGGCTTTTGTAAGGTCCACAAATGCAATGTATAGTGGCATCTGCTGCTCTCTGCATTTTTCCTGGAGCTGTCGTATGGAGAACACCATGTCTATGGTAGACCGACCGGACCGGAAACCACACTGAGATTCTGGATAGACGCGGGATGCTAGGCTTTGTAAACGTTTTAGTATAACGCGGGCAAAGGTCTTTCCTACAATACTAAGGAGTGAAATGCCGCGATAATTATTGCAATCACTCCTATCACCTTTGTTTTTATATAGTGTCACTATATTTGCATCCTTTAGGTCTTGGGGGATGTAGCCCTGTTCCCAGCAGAGGGACAGAATCTCGTGCAATGGTTGGAGTAAAGCTGTCTTGCCACTCTTTAGAACCTCTGGTGGTATTCCATCATTCCCAGGCGCTTTTCCACAAGCTAGACTGTCAATTGCTTTGCTCAGCTCTTCCTGTGTGGGCACGACATCAAGTTCTTCCATGAGTGGCATATCTGGGATGTCATCTAGAGCGGTGCTGGAGACTGTGGTAACTGTTGAATACAATTCCAGATAATGCTCAACCCACCGTTTTAGCTGTGCTGCCTGGTCTTGAATAATTTCTCCATTTTTGGACTTTNTTTAAAGCATGCAAATTGTCAGGTGTAGGCTTTTCCTTGTAAGCCATAAGAGCTTTCCTTTTTGCTTCAGTGACGGGTTTCATCTCGTCCCAATGTTCATCAAACCAGTCCGTGTTTTTGTGAGATTTTTTGCCAAAGGCTTGTATTGCGGATGTATAGATTGTGTCTCTCAGTTGCGTCCATTTGGAGTCAATGGTGACGCATGGGGACATCTTTGAGAGACTTTCCTTCACCTTGTCTTTGAACAGCTGCGCTATCGCAGGGTCTTTCATGCAGGAGGTATTGATGCGTGGACTTCCCTTTTTCTTTGTGTGGTACGAGTTTTTCCTCATTATTCGTACTTTGCTGGCGACAAGGGAATGATCCGTGTCACAGTCGGCACTGTGATAGCTGCGAGTGAGTAGGACGCTAGCTAGTTGTGCACGCCTGGTGATAATGAGGTCCAGCTGGTGCCATTGGTGGGATCGAGGGTGTCTCCAAGATACTTGATGTATATCCTTGCACTTGAAGAAAGTGTTGGTCACACACAAGCCTCGTGAGCAGCACAATTCCAGAAGCCTTTGTCCATTTTCATTTAACTTTCCTCTTCCAAATAGTCCAAGGCAGGTGGGCCAGGCTTCGTGGTCGCTCCCCACTCTAGCATTGAAATCTCCTAGGAGATAGATTGCCTCGTCTTTGTGGATGCCGGCTATTGCCTGGTCTAACGCTCCATAGAACTGGTCCTTCTCTTCCGGAGTTGAATAGAGTGTTGGGGCATACACACTAAGAATGTTTGCTGGGCCCGCAGTTGTTCTGAGTCTTAGAGTGAGGATCCTCTCCGTGCCTGATGACGGTGGTTCAATGGATGGTAGAAGAGTGTTTTTAACAGCGAAACCCACACCATGCTGTCTAGGTTCGTCTTTCGGTCTGCCTTGCCAGAAGAAGGTGTAATTGGCCTCTTTGAGTGAACCGTTGTCTGGGAGCCTGGTCTCCTGAAGGCATGCTATGTCAATCTTTAGCCTTTTAAGTTCTCTATCGATTATTCCTGTCTTCCGTGTGTCGTTTATGGACTGCAGATCATCAGTGATGCCGGGACACATAGTCCTCACGTTCCAGCTAGCGATTCGAAGAGCTGGGGTCTTCTTTTTCTTTTTTGTATTTCTTGGTGCAGGGCTTAGTGGCCCACTTGTTGAGTGGTACTCTAATCTCCACGCACCCAGTGGAGAAGGCAGGCCATGACGGGATAGCACCTATTTGACTGGGGGCTGCCCAGTTTGAGGCGGGCGGTAGCTGTCCAGTGAGACATTGGTAGTCTCTCCCACCGTCGGAAGCAGCCCCAGGCGCCCAGCTCTACTGCTGCTTCCCGTGTTTTGTCGACACCTTGCGGCGACGCTGGAGTGTCCTCTCCAGAGGTGATGCAAGCCTGGGCGGGTATTATGGAGAATTAGCTGCTGCCCATACAGCATATCCCCCCTCTCCACGTCAATGGTGTAACCAAGGGAACAACTTGCGTCGATGCAGCTTGGCTGCCATTGGCGTCGCAGGAGCTGCCGGTATGTACATAAGTCTATGTGTATAGACCGCCTGTAGGTGCTCCAATTCCTGATTTTCTTTCAGGGTTTACTCCCTTAGCCTTTCCCGCAAGGCAGGTATAGCCGCAAGGCAGCGGGGGATTTGTATTCGGAGTTTCCTTCTCCTAGATGAACTACCAGCCAAGGTTTTAACGAGCATCATCTACCCGTAGGGGTGCCAGAACCGGGGTTTGAACCCGTGACCGATTTATATTTTTATTTTAGAATTGTTTTTGTACCGCAGCGCACTAACACTTTGACCACCGCGCCCCCCAATGTAATGCACACCTTATTGTGCAACATGAAAGGTTGTTGAACATAATACGCACCACAACACTCTATCTCAAAAATTAACATGATACACAAAGATAAATAAAATAATTTTAAAAATCAATAATTCAATTACTGTCCATTCGATCGATCTGAAATTTTGAAACATCATTTTTATTATCAACATTAGTTTGCCTGCAAAATTTTAGCTCGCTAGCTTAGGAGAAAGTGGGTTAAAAATCGATCCAAAGTTTTAGGCAAGCAAGCATGCATGCACGCACAGGCTCAGACACCACAAGTTAATATAAAGAATTTAAAAAAAGACTTTATGACATTATGGTATACATTATTAAATAGACAGATTGTAAACATTAGAAAGGGCATTTTTTATCATGATTTTGTACTCATTGTGATGTTTTTCCTCCAATTAATATTTCCCAAGCTGAAAAAGGGTGTTTAAAATATAAATTACCTTATCTAGCTTTATCAAGTGTATAGCTCTGTGATACTGCCCAGTGTAATACATTGTTTGAGCATACCAAAATATATCTTCAACAGCATCAGACAAAGTTGCAAGTTTATCTGCCCAAAATATTGCAGAATCATATTGATGCTTATCTATATACGCCCTAATACGACTTCGCATTGATGAAAGACATAAGGGTTGTGACATATTTTTATTTTCATTTTCCTTCGGAGTTCCCTCCTGGGTGGCCATATTGTGTTCAGATTATTTTTTTTCTAAAAGGCTAAAATCTCAAATGCAGTAATTATCAGTAAAATACCACTTAAAAGATGTATAATATACACATACTATAATACACATCTAAATATATCAACATTATCATTAATTGAGTAGTTATTATTGGCTATTGGGGCTAAAACTAATGACAATGAAATCAATATTACTATTTTAACATTATTATAGTTACAATGTTCTTCTTTTTAACAGTTATTTAAGTCCCATTCAATGACTTCCCGTTTTCTTTTATTCAAGCACCCATGCAGCTCGCACCGGCAGAAACTTGTATTCATAAAATTAACGGAATTTTTCATAATCCAGTGCATAATTTTAACTATATATAAAAGACACACAGACGCACATACACACATACACATAAACACACTCACACACATGTATATTCACACACTCGGATTATAATCAAGATAAAAAGTAACATCAAATAAATTAATATAATAAAAGCTTCATGACGCCACTTAATTGTTTTTTTTACGGCGCGCAAAACCACACCCTCTGTTAATCTCAAACCCAAAATCATTATGATTTTACGTCTATATTTTCAATTTTAAAAAAGTTAGCAAGAGTTGCGTGGTATAGGGGCTTCACACTGACGGACGCGCTTAGGCGCATTATATAGTAGATTTTGTGTGTATAATTTTATTAACTATTATGAGTTATTAGTTTATTTTTTTTTTAAAGTTAGCCAAATTAACACCCGTCATCTTGCTATCCCAAATTCACGTTTTCTACCTATGCCCATAGTAAAATATTCCACAATCAAACATCATAAATATCATCTATCCTTAAAAACTGTACCAATCTACATCTACTCTAATTTCATGTACATCTAAATCGCACTGTGAACTAGTTATATCAATTTACTTCTGACTTTAATACGTATATGCATACATCTCATAGTATTTTCTTTAAACTGGCTTAATCAGTAATTTAATCGCTGTCATACTGACAATATTCTGACCTACTCAGTAGTCTAATTGCTGTGATACTGTCAATATTCTGGTGTTATACTCAGTAGTTTAATCGCTGTTAAAAGACTTTACTGTCATGTCTATTTTGAGCACTAGGGATCTACTACATATGTCACTAACATTTAATAAAACTGAATTTAAGACTCTAAGCATTTCATTAAATAACTGTCCCAAAGGAGATGGTGAATTTCGCTACCTTGGTACGCTGCAACATCATCAACATCACGCCAATGTTTAATTATCTTAATTTTGATGGTCACTAGGATGTGTGATTACCGCTATCAAGCGCACTTTAGTTAAACTCGTAATCCTTGCCCCGGCCCACGGTGAAAGTTTTCTTAGAATTGATGAATCCAGTAATTTTCACATTACTTTAAAATGAAACACAGAGATAATCCTACTCGTAAATAAGCACTTCTCAAATAAATATGCTATGCTTTCTCAACTAAAGAAGCACTTCTCACATAAATATGCGTTTCTCACGCAAATAAGACCTTTACAAATAAATATGCTGTTCTCACCCAAAAAAGAACTTCTCCAATAAATATGCGGCTCTCACCTCAATAAATTCCCCAATAGATAGATCTATACGTTTCTCACTTAAATAAGTACTTTTCAAATAATAAACATGCGTTCTCGCTTAAAATAACTTCTCAAATAAATATGCACTACTCACTTTAATAAGCGCTTATCACAATGTAGCTATATATAAGATCGTTTAGACCTGACCATCAACTGGGTTTTCTCTTGTATTTTTGCTTTTATCCTATAGTTTGTCTAAAAAAAGTATCCGATTACTTGCTCTGTCATTCTCACTATAAATGGGCGTTCACTATCTGTTTTTATGACTTGATATTTACTTTTAATTTTCTTGTATAGATGTTTGCACTAAATAACCTTACCAACCACTGTAAACTGAATATACCACATAATTCCACTTATACACATTCTACAATTCACATATTCCGTTGTCAGTGTTTCCCTTGAGTTTGAGTTAACAAGAAACATCTTCTCGTAATGATCAATGCAATGGTTGGATTGCAGTGTTGATGCAGCACGGCGCCCCTTACATTCCCAGCCTGCGGGATGCTGTGGGTTTTTTTTTCCAGTGGCCTCTTTGTCGCAGTCCCCGCCCCTTCAACACTTTTTTACAAAGCTTATCTTGCTTTGTCAAGCTTCGCTTAAATTTGTTTAACTACAGTTTATCAATGTCGACATTATTTTGGTTTTCCTTACCTTTTATTTTACTTTTTGCCATGAAATAAAAGTAAGACTAAAAATCGCCCACAACGTGCATTTCTTTATTATATTACGATTAATATGTTTTGCATTTACATTTTATACTTTTATACCCTCATAATTGTAGACGCTAGAACATTAAATTAACACAGTAAGTCATTACATTTTATAATTTAAGGTTTTATATTAACATGTTTTAGTATCCCAGCTATTATACATATATATATATCTTATACATTCTTCTTTTTTTTAAACGGAAACAAATAATGGGAAAAAGTAAAAAAAATAATATGCCATTAAATTTGCGAAAAGATATTTTTAGGATTTATTAAGGCTGCGTCTAGTATGGTAATTTCTAGACTTCTAGAGAGCGTATGGTACTCGACTACCCATAGCAATTTCCAGTTGTCGGCTATAGGTAGCTCATAATATTAATTGTTAATAAAACTACTACTACTGGGTGATATTCTGAGTTTGATGTAACGTTTTAATGCCAAAATAGATAAGTTAACCCTAACCCTGACCGTAAAACTAAAAGCTCGAATTTAATTGAAATTATAAGAAAATTAAATTGATTTAATTATTTTTAGTCCTTTATTTCTTTTTCTATTTTAATTTTTAAAAATACTTAACTAAAGCTAACTCTGACCAGAAAACTAAAAGCTCTAAATATATCATAATTTAATAGCAAACCGCCTTAGGAGCTCCATTTTATGATTTTCTGTCGGGGTTTACTCACCTAGCCTTTCCCGTGTGGGTCTAGCCGCACGGCAGCGGTTATTTGGAGTAAAAGTTTCTATCTCCTAGATGAGTTACCGAGCATGGTTAACGAGTCTCATCTACCCGAAGCTACTGGTTTTGAGGCGCCAGTTGACCGCCTTCATTCCTTCTCCTGATAGTAGAAACATGGTCCGCCGGGCTTTTGTGTAAGCCACGCGTTAAGGCCAGGAGCTGGATTTTTGTTGACAGAGGTATTGAGAGACGGAAAACTTTTAGGGCATTTCTAGAGGAGTGTATGCTTAACTTCCACCCATGCCCTGGCAATGACAACTTTGGACCACAATCGTATTTATAAGAATGTTAAATTGATTTGATTCGTTTTAGTCCCAGGTTTAGCATATTCCAAACACGCAACCTAACTTCCTGATTAAAAAGTATAGATAATTGAAACAAATTTTTGTAAGAAAATAAAAATATAAAAAAACAATAGGCCCAACCAAAAATTAAACCCCTGCCTGTTCTTTAACATTCAGTTCACTTGTCAAAACCTTATTCATGAGACAAAAGAAGTTGTTTGGAACTGGTGAATTTTACAAAGTTATATCTGTAGCAATTAAGTATTGCTTCAATACCATTGGGTGTGCAAAAACCTGACTACCAATACCCGCAGCCGCAGGGACAAGCTATTGGTACCCAACTACCAATAGACACTCCATTTTGTTAAGGCAACTCAGCATAAATGATACCAGTTTTCACTGGTTGGTTTAAATAATTTGTTCGCTTCAAAGTAAAACAAACATTATAAAATTAAGGTGGCCACAATCAAGCTGGGTAGACAAAAATGTTATAGAAAATAAAGTCGTTAAAATGCAATAATTATTATTTTCAATGCCATGTTTATAAATACAGAAAATGATCTTGACATATTGTGCCTATTTTTTAAAAATAAATTAAATTTCTTCCAAAATGTTAAGACTTTTCAAATTAGTTGTTTAATGCATCGAATTAAAAATTAAATGGCTTATAAAAAAAGTCGCATATTTTTATTCTGCACATTTAGTGATATTCATAGTTCTCCGAGGCGGAGCGCTACTTTTTAAATCCCTTATATTCACTTCACCGTCGTCTTTCTCTTGGTCCGTCCGTCGGGTCGCCCGGCGGAAAAACAAAAGTCAAAAATGACCTTTTTTCGTCATACTATCGAGCTTAAATTTTGTACATAGACTCGTGTTACCTAACAATGCATTGTATCAAGATTTTAGATCGATCCAATGTTGGTAGTACGTTGGGTAGGTTTGCTACCTTCCCTTTTAGTGGCGTGGTGACGTACGACAGGCCACGCACAATTGGTCAATTTGCGACTGATCATGCTGCTATGGATGCAAAGGTCCATTCTGAACAAGCCCTGGTAGTTTAGCAATTGAATGTCTGTGGCATAAGGCGCACGAAATAACTGAAGTGTTACTTAAACGGGGTGGGGGGTAAAAAAAGCACTATTCCAGGAAACGCTTCTCAAAGGAAAGTCATCTCAAATTACAGGTTATTCGCTATATCATTGCAAGTGCAACCAGCGATGCCAAGGCCTTGTCACAGCGGTCTGGAACGATGTTACTATGGAACTGCTCGAAGTCAAGTGTAACGGCAACACTGATACTCTCACGGTGAGAGTTTTTGGACTAGGACATGTCAAAAGAATTAGCCCCGGCCGCATCCCGAAGGACCTCCTATATGGTGAACTTGCTTCAGGAAAGAGGAAAACAGGTCACCCACGCTTGCGATTTAAAGATGTCTGTCAAAGGGACACGAAAGCAGCCAAAATACATACAAGTGACTGGGAGTGTAAGGCAGAAGACCGATCTACGTGGCGCACAGTTGTCAGAGAGGGCGTCATATTAGCCGAGGAGGAAGAATGGAGGAGGCTGCAGACAGAAGAGCTAGGAGAAAGGCCAAAACATTTGGAAGCACAGAACTCGTGTGTAAAAACTGTGGCAAAGACTGTCACTCAAAGATAGGACTGCCCAGCCACTCGAGAAAATGCAACCCAACCCAACGGTGATGCACCATAGTCTCGCGAGACGGAAGGATGCCGGAGAGTTTTTGAAGGCCATGTGGCTTAACGATCACTAATGTGTATAACACGCCCAGGAACCCAATTACACTTCTAATTGGGGAGGATGTCACACTAATTCGAACGATAATAGCTGGAGATTTTTATGTACAATCTCCTGACTTGGGCTAAACCGAGCGGAACGCGTAAGGCCGCTTTATTGAGGATATCTGTATTGGTACAAACCTCATCAGATTGCAAAAAACTGACAGTGAACTGACACTTCTGCACACGGGACACAGCACAGAGTTCCACCCAGGTTTAAGGCTTATTCCAGCGGACCTAGAGTACAAACATTGACTGGATGTTGCAGGAGACAACATGGATGCCACCTACGCGAGGTTAATTGACACAATCCTTGGGTTGCGATGCAAACGATCCCAAGGACAAATGGAAAACAGAAATTCAGACCCTACTGGGACAGGAGTCTGAAAGAATTTCCGAAACAAAGAGCAAAAGCACTAAAAAAAAATGCATACAGGCTAAAATACATCCGAAGCTCGTAGGTGGTATAATAAACTGACGGCCGAAGTCCGAGCTGCTGTCGACAAGTCGAAGAAGGTTAAATGGGTAAATACGTGTGAAAAACTCGACCTAGAAGATGGCAGGAACGTTATATATGCACTTATAGATGCACTATCAGGCGCGGGCAAAACAAAGAACCCCAACTGTTTGACGACGTCGAAGGGCCAAAAGTCAAGCTAAAGCATTGGGGCTGGACAGGCCAAACCAAACTATTGAGTTTTATAAAAAGAATTTGGACAACAGGCACGTTGCTGAAGCTGTGGAAAAAAGTCGTAATATCCACAATTCCAAAAGAATGAAAAACCAAGCAAACACCTGTCCAGCTACCGGCCAATTTCCCTCACGTCGTGTGTGTGTAAGGTGGCTGATTGGTTAATGAACGCACGGCTCTACTGGTACCTTGAAAAATCCAAAAGCATTCGGAAGGCCTAGGGTGGGTTCTGCAAGGGTCGAAATCCGATGGACCAGGCACAACGTATAATCCAGACGATCACAAATGAACTCAAGTTGAAGAACAACCTGGTTGCAATGTTCTTTGATCTGAAGCAGGCATACAATAAGGTGTGGCGTAGAGGGTTACTTTACAAATTACAGCCGTTAGGTGTGAATGCTAACATGTACTGCATGGTAAAATCGTTCCTAATGGACCGATCGATTAAAACTCGATGAGGTGAAGCGCTCTCGCGCGAAGCACGACAGGATGGCAGACTCTTACAGTGTTCCGCGCTCAGAAGTACACTATTCCTAGCCCTAGTCCACAATCTGCCATGTGTGTTGATGATCTGGTAATATGGAGTTCAAGACGTTGCAACACTGAAGAATCGGCTGCAAAACCATCTGAATCGCATTGAGGAATACGCCACCGTTGGCACCTAGTAGTCAATACGGAAAAGACGGTCCATTTCATTTTCACAAAAGGACGAAATGCACTGAAGCATGAGGTGGTGCTTCAGATCTAAGGGTAGAGGTTGAATTAGGATCGGACGCCTACGTACTTGGGGATCAGGCTGGACAAGAAGATCCAGATGCATAACCATGTTCGTGAATTATGTGCCAAACCCACGGCAAAACTGTCCCTGGTGAAGAGGTTATCTAGTACGAGTTGGGGTGCAGATGTAAGAGTACTGTGGGCTCTTTATCTCAGTGGTGTGAGAGGTGTCATTTACTATAGCCTTCTGATCCAAGCCTTTGTGAGATTTCGGCTCTAGAAGGACTGGACCGAATACAGAACCATGCTCTACTGTTCATATGTAAGACGTTAGGTATCACACCGCCGCAGAAGAAATTATGTCGAATGAAGAACCTCTGGCAATAGGGCGAGAAAAAAACATTCATGACCATGCACGGCAGAGTGATACCGTAGGTTGGAGCATGACGAGCCCTGCTACCAATTACAAGACCGCTGGGTAAAAAAGACACGATTGAAGACACCATCCTTTGTGAATGCGGTCCACGATTTGGAAAAATTTTGTCCCCATACCAAAATACACGGAACGCATGCAACTGATCCCAGCTCGAGGATCACATGAAATCACTGACCCACCTAAACTACGTTTGACACTGGTGAATACTGCGGTGATAAAAACCAGTCCCGTCGAGCTCCAGCAAGACGTAACTCTGAGAACCATGGAGGCCTATGGCAAAAGCGTGATAAAAGTCTTTACGGACGGAGAGACGGAAGAAGTGGATACGGTATACTAATTCAATATCCCCAACCTAGACTTAACAATACAGAAATTTTGGGGACGTGGAGAGACGCAAACACAAGTCGCTACGCCTAACTGGAGGCGATTCACATGGGTTTGAAGAAAGTACCCCGAGGTCCAGCAAAGTGAAAAGTTTTCCCAAATGTAGTAGTCTTCACCAATTCACGGTTTTTGCTAGAGACAGTGGGTCTATCCTCTATGGACACTACAGCGGTCAGTGTCATTCTTGAGATAGTGGGTGAAATCCTGGCACGAGGCGGCAGAGTAATCCTGCTGTATATCGCTGGGGAGTGTGACGAGGTGCACTACGACTGTGTGGACACCCTAGCAAGAGAAGGGTCAGCACAGCATCTACCCAATAAGCATATGACTGAGATGGGGGTCAGATCATGGATAAAATACCATTTTCGAGAAAAATGGTTTCAGGGCTGGGTATCAGGAAATACGGCAAGGAAAATTCACTGACATTAGAGTGTATCCTTACACTAAACACATAATAAAATAGCAATAAAGTGGTTTGAAACATTCTCATTTTCAAATAGACAATACCACCTTCTGATTGGGTTTCACAGCTTTTTGAGTCATATTTAAGTCTAAGTTTTTGTAACGAAGTGCGACAATTGGTGGGGGAGGGGGTAAAAATCTGACCAAATCACGTGACGTCAATTATGGACGGCCTCTAACTTACATTGCCATACAGGTTTAATTTTCAATAAAATTTGAGTTATGAATAACATAAATGCGGCAAAAAATAAGTCTTAGAAATTATTAAGACTCACAAAATAGTGCTGGAATAGCTAAAATCATAAATTAATGCATTTACTAAATAAAAAAACGTAAGTTCTCATAAGAAATTAAATTGTGCTGTGAAATAATATTTGTGTAGAAACTGCAGGATTGCCAAAGAAGGATTGAACATTATTTACAGGCTTTTAACAAAATTAACAAAAAGTATTGCAATCGCGGGATTTCAACAAATTAAAAGATTTTTGGGCGTCTGAAGCATCTGACTTATCAATGGCATTGAGGACATCAATACAAATCAACAGCCAGACACAGCTGAGGCTACTGTTTATAATTTGATTGTCACTGACACTTATTCATTTTCTAAATTGGATATGTGAAGATATGTCTGGACTCACGACCATTCAAATGAGTTGAAATTGCAGCTGATCCGTGATTGTTGGACCCCAGATAAAATGTATGAGTTAAGAGTTAGGGAAGCAGTGTTTTTAGTTTTTAGATATGCATGGTTATCAAACTATACACCGTTGCCTTTGTACTCGCAAATGTTAAATTATTCAATTGTAATTATTGTGTGTTGTTTCCGAAAAAAAGTAAATTGAGGAATTCAGCTGGCATTGGTCATCAAACCATGCAAAAAATATATAAGATTTTAACGAAGATCCCCGTAGCCACATGCAAAGCACATGTCACAAAGGATATCATGAAGATGCAACTGCAAGCAATTTTGTTTCATTATTGAAAGCAAAAGAAATTTCTATAGGTGGTCAGTTGACTCATTATTTAGAAGACAAAGTCAAGAAAATCGCAACAAACAGGGCCCCAGCACTTCTACAATCCTATTTTGCGGCATGCATGATTTAGTACTTCGTGGAAAAGAATTATATTCTTATAATTTTTATGACTTTCTAGAGTTTCGTGCAATCTGGAGATGAAGTTCTTGGTAATCATTCCAGGTTCTCCGACAAAACGGCTCCTGACAAAACGATCCCGACAAATTGGCTCCGACAAAACGGTCCCGATCACAATGGCGTAGCTAGGGGGGCGATCCGCCCCGGGCGGCACTCATTCGAAGGGCAGCATTTGTGGGCATTTGAAAAATAAACCCAGCCATTTCTCAAAACCACCCCTTTTCTTTTGAAGGGGGAAAACCATAGTGAAACAAAAAGAATCCCAATTTTTAGTTTAAATTAACGGATTCGTGCAACATTTTTTTAATTACATTGTGGTTGTTATAACTAGCGCAGAGCAGTTTAAAAATCTAAAATGGCTAAAAAAACTTAACTATTTGTTTGCAGAATTAAGCGATATGCGTCACATATGGCGCTTTTATGAGAAAACTGCACACAAAAACAACACATCACCGAGGGTGCGAATATATGTAGTAATAATATCGCACGACAATTTTAGCGTACACTTTCGACATTTTATTTCGTAGAACGATGCACTAACAAGTACCTACATGACATTGTGGTTCACATATTTTGTTTAAATTGCAAGTAGTAAATTATATTACTGTTTTAGGTTTAACACAATTATTGTAATTTAACTTATTTAAAATTAAAATTACTTTTTTTTTATTGCATTAAAGTAACACATATAGCTTGTATTTTTCATTAATATACAGTCATTCATTAAAAATGAACAATTATTCATTTCTCCGTTAATAAACACCACAATAACATAAATATTTCAGAAAAAGGCACACTTTAAAAATTTCAAGCGTCTTAGAAAATTTACATCAGATGTAACTAGTAAAACGAGATCAGATGCTGGAATTTTACTCAGTTCATGGCAATCTTTTACTTTTCTGTGATATCTCAATTTATGGGAACCCATCTTTTTTGAATTAATGCAAACTATGCAAACCCATTTGATAAAACAAAGATATGTGCTAATACAGAACGTTGTTACAGATAGTTGAAACTATCGTTTAGATACCAAGTTAAAAGGAGAAAAATATGAGTGGGGAAAATTCAGAAGACGTGGTTCTATCTTTAGAGCAAGAAGTACAACTAGAAATGTTTTTATCCATATATATGTAACTATAAAAGAAAATAAAAGAGTGAGGTGAATGTCCTTGCAAGAAAATATTCGTGTATAATACTATACCATCTGGGATTCTAAAGAAGAATTTGAACATCAATTAAATTTCTTTATTTAAATTGATAAAGAAACGTTCGAGATTGAAAGAGAAAGGATCCAGGTTTTATGTCGGTACACGTTGCCGGTCTTAGCTATTGTGGGCCCCTATGCAGCTTAGTATGCGAAACTGATTGCGTGGGCCCAAGTTTGGGTAGGGATAAGGTATTAATAAGGATAATAAGTGAAAATTAAAATAGTTTGGGTTTATGAAAGCGCTGGGCCCACTGAGACCGCATAGGTTGCAGGAGCCTAAGACCAGCCCTGGCTGTAACTACACTACAAGAAGAGGTATTATGTTTAAAAAAAAGAGGGGAAATACCCCCTTGATCAATAAAAATATATTTAACAGTAAATATTGGAAAATTCTTAATCCAACATTAAAAATTGGCTAAGAATTTTTTTCAATAATTGCTATCAGTGTATCTAGTTGTGAAAGGAGCTTCTCCAAACTGAAGTTGAAAAAATAATTCGCTCCACAATAAGTGATTTAAGACTACAAAATCTTGCTATATAGTCCGTAGAACATGATATTATAAATAATATAAATTTTGATACCGTAATAAACGATTTTTCGATTATGAAAGATAGGAGCGTAAGTTAATTTATAAATAATTAAAAATATTTTTACATACATATATATATACAATTTTTTTTTATTTAAAAAAAATCTTAAATTTATAAATAAAAAATAAAAGCATATTAATTGTTAATGTTTTTGGGTGTAAATTTGGAATATCTTTTGTCTCATTTGGGGTGGGGGGACCTGTGACCCCATTACTTTCTTGTAGCATTGAAAACAATTATCTTGTATTTTTATAATGAATTATAATGTTTATTCATAGGTTTATCATCTTATACGGCCTCTTTTATTACTGCTTACATAAATAGGGCATGCAATGGTAAAACTGTTTCCCATCTTTTACAATATTCTTCGTTTCAATTACAATTATTTATTCATGATTATTAATTTATAAAAACCATCATATGATTAACTTTATAAAGAGGCCGTCCATAAATGACGTCACGTGATTTCGGCTGATTCTTCTCCCCCTGCCTCCTCGTCACATGGCGTCACGAAACGAAAACTTAGACCCATTCCACATTATGGCGTGACAAATCCCCCCCCCCACCCCACACACACACAAGCAGTATTTTGTATTTGAAAATGAGCATGTTTAAAATTATAACTTTTTTTGTTTGATCATTTTAAATATGTTTTTAGTTTAAGGTTGATTTCTAACATCTAACACGCGTGAAACCACGTAAATCGTCATTGATTAAAGTATGGGTAATAATATATTTCAGTGTAGCTTTTATTTAAAGTTGCGCGTTTTGAATGACATCAAATGTATGACCCCCGTGCGTGACGTTATTTATGGGCGGCCCTTAAAAGGGCGGCATTTTGGAGACCGCCCCCGGCGGCAAAAGCTCTAGCTAAGCCACTGCCGGTCAAAATGGCCCCTGACAAACCGGCCTCAGACAAATGGCCCTGGACTAATATGTGTTAATGGAATTAAATTTTATATTACTATTTTTACTCACTGATTCAGTGATCGTTTTAGTTCACAAAAAACAATAATAATAACCTCACAAGAAAGAATTAAATAATAGTTAAACTATATTATTATGGTAGCAAGTCACATTGTTTGTTGAGAAGAAATAATATCATAACTTCACAAGAAATAATTTTACAATTGGACAACTTTCTTAAAAGGTGAATAAATTGAACAAAAGTTAAATTTAACTTAAAATGAAAAAAAAAACCCCGCTAAAATTTGTGGTATAAAATGTGAACAAATGTGTCTGGGACCGCTTTGACTGGGGCCGTTTTGACCACGGCCGATGTGTCTGGGGCTGTTTTGACCGGGGCCGTTTTGACAATGCAAATCACTATAATTTATCAAAATTTGTGGGTCTCTCTAGCGTGAAGACATTGTTCGTGAAGGAAATAATTCACTTGCATTTTCTTTACTTGCCGACGATAAAAATGGCATTTCTGGCATTGAGTTGATGTAACTTGGTGTTAGATTTGTAAAAGAACAAAATGGGAAAATGATGGTCACAGAAGAATTCCTGGGGTATTTTCCAGTTGTCTAAAGAACAGTTGAAAGTTTAGCCATCACCATCATTAAAATTCATTAGAATTTGGATTAGATATGACAAACCTTGTTTGTTAAGGTTACTAATGTTCTAAAATGGCAGGTGAAGAAGGAGGAGTCCAAGCAATAATTAGAAAAAATACCCAAAAGCTGCATTTATACATTGCAGTTCACATAAACTTGATCTTGTCGTGAACGATTTAAATAATGTGAATGCTATAGCTACACGAAGCACAATAGGAACAATTAAATCAATTAAACATTTTTCCGATAAAATAATCAGCGAAAAAAACTAAAACAAAAGATTTGTTTGCTATGTGAAACTGCATGGACACATAAATATAAATTTTGGTGCATTTTTGCTAAAAATGTGACAGAAATTTTATTTACAACAATCAGTAATGTAATCAGTTATACTTGCAGATATAATTCTTTTTTATGTTTGATATGTTTACCATGTTAACTTGCGTGGAATTTAGTTCAGTTTTATTGTAACAAATTTATGACATTTTTCTTAAATGCAGGGGGATAGGGGGAAAATGCCCCCTTGCCCCCCCTGTATACGCCCATTCTATGTCAAAGGCAAAGCGTAGGTTAGTTATAGTTCTCCCTCCTTTGCTGACTGTTCCGACATGGTTTTCTAGCACATCTGTCATAATTCTTTCAAGGATGAGGTTGAAGAAGATGGGAGACGGGAAACACCCTTGTCTGACACCAATAGTGTTCTTGAAACCAATCTCCCACAAGTCTCTACTCTTTGTCTTGACGCTACCAATGTAGGCCGGGTCTTCACCACCCGGAGACTGGTCGACTTTACGGCAGTCCTTCTCGGCAGTATTACAAACGAGTCTATACATCTGGGTCCTGGGGAGAACATCATCTAGTGTCATTTCCTCTAGAAGGTGAGAAGATTTGAGCACCTTTACCGTGTCAAAGTGATATACTGAGGGGCGGCTTGTTAAGCTTCTTCGTACAAAGCAACTTGTTTTCCCCAATTACAGCATCTGGAAGAAAGGGAACAGACAAAGGAACTTTTAGATTGATTGCACACGTAATTTTGATTTAAGTAGAATTGGGAATAGAAGAAATATATCAGTTTGACAAACAATATCCACAATTTAAATTTACATTGTAAAAACAAGAAAGAACAAAAATGTAAACAGTTACGGTGAAATACATAAAAATGTTGCTAATTTAGGTGCCTACAAATATTGATATTAACTGATCAAAACATAGTGTATAAATTTAAAAATGAAATTTAAGTTAGCGCCAAATCTATCAATTCAATTATCACTTTTCCCAGTCTTAAACCTTGCTCCTTCTCCAATCACGCCCCTACAAAAGCCGATCAAACCATTCAAACTCCCCTAATATTTGCGACTCGTCTTATTTCCCAACACCGCACCCTAAACTTCTCGATGGAAGAGACAATACCAGGTCATTTTCTTCACAATTAAGTTACGGAATGTGACATTCAAAGATTCATTTTTTTTCGTTAAAATGGATAAAATCTAAAACTAAACATTTTAATTGATGAATCTCTCCCTCCTCTGATCATTTAATGTATTTCAGGGTGATAGAAATCTTTGTGAATTTCTATCTGCGTATATAGGCATAGGCGTACTGCCATGTGGCCAGAAAAAAAAATGTGTGATGTTTAGGTCGATCAATCTTATTCAGATGACATTAGTCTATGTCTAGTATCTGTCGTTAACATATAGAAAATTTAGTGTGCCATAAAGTTTAACACATAATCCAAATACATCTTCTACCTCCACCTACTCTCCATCGTTATAGCCATAACTACAGTAGCTTTCAACTTATTAATTCCCAAATTTTATTAAAATGTTTAAATAAGACTCACTAATATTGCTTTTTAACCTCCGCGAACCTTGACTAATTTTTACCTACCTCACAATTTTGGCTCTCATACCCACGATGATATTTCATAACAGAGCATATACATGCTGCCAAACACCAACCCTAAGCCCCGCCCACTTCTTTAGCGTTTTTTTCTGGCGCACTTGCATGAGCTGGCTGGCCCTGTCGGTCGGTCAGTCATTATTGTCCAGGCATAGAAATGACAGAAAAAGCTTTTGATTCTCACTTTCTTTCCCCTTGACATTTCTTGTCGCTTGTTAGTGTCATCTTTAAATCTTCAAGATTTTCAGTAGCAAGACCCACGGAGCGACGACAACTCCTGTCACGTAGAAACTGCCGACATTTAGTGTGTCAGTGTCAGCAAGGTGGGAGGTCGTGGTAACTGTGATCGCGATGGGTTGAGGTGAAGTTATCACAATAAATCTGCTCAAATTTGAAATGAGCGGTTCACCGCTGGATGGATAGGGGCGTTGGATGGATAGGGCCCCCGTTTGATTGCAGCCCGGGGCCCCGTGCCGTCTTAATCCGCCCCTGGGCAATCCATAAATGAATCGCACGCCTAGGGGACGATGTGAGACGAGGGGGTTGTGTTAAAGAAATGTGAACGTCACTTTAAAATGCGCTACTTGTAAATAAAAATTTCCATTGGAATATTTGATAGCTTACAATTTATTTAATTATATATTTTCAATTGCCTCACACGTATTACGGTATGAGAGTGTACTAAATACATATAAAAAAAATAATAGCGCCACTGAAATAAACGATTAGTTTCTCTATTAATCGTTAGAATTTTAACGATTTAATTATTTTTTAACGATTAATCGACCCATCATTAAAAACTTTTTAAAAGTCACAGAATAAAATATGAAATAAATTTTAAATAAAAAAATTACGGCCGATAAATAATACCTTTTTTGAGATCTAAACGAACATTTTAGTTTTAAACTATTGACTGACGGGAATGTTCAAAACGTTGATAACGTTTGCATACCATGTTTCTAACACTTAACCTACTTATGAAAACAAAATGAAAAACGTATTAAGCTAATGGCAGGAATAAATTCTGACTCAGAGACAGAAAATGACGAATGCTCTTCTGATAAAATACTGCATTACAAAATGGAAATGAAAGTTCCTGTATCCATTAAACCCTACTTAGTGAACACCGATATCCGATAATGTAATTCCTTGCAAATACCATTTTGTGCATATAAGTTATCTCAGTTCAATGTGAATGATTGTTAAGCTCGGCAGATTATATTGTCAATTAGACCCGCTCATCAGTTGAACCAAATAAAGTCAACACACTTGTCTTTTTGCGTAGTTGGTTAAAAGATGACATATACATGGACATTCCAGTCTTATTTAGATTTTCAACAAAACAGTTTAATAAGTGTTACTTATGACATCCTCAACTTTAATTTTTGTCTTAAATCGAAATTAACGGTTATTTAAAAGACCTTAAAAATATAATAATAATTATATGCAACATGCTAATTTTCAATTAGAAAATCTGGCTTTTAAGGGGACGGGGGTCTAAGTAGTTGTGAGGAAATTTGGGGGGGGGGTGTAAATCGACTGAAATCGCGTGACGTCATTCATGCTTGGCGCAAAAAAAAACAAACAACTGATGAAATATAACATACAATATATGCTCTAAAATCTCTGTACCGTGCTGTAAATATAACGGCTGAGGCACTGGTGGGCGAGAGAGAAATTTCTACTAATTTCAAAAATTGGAACTATGAATCACACGGATATATTTTAGCAAATTTTGAACGTTTGGTTAAATCAAGTATTCATTTCTTCCAAGTAGTTAAAAGTTCAGATATCAATTAGCTTTTAATTTAAACTCATTCGCTATCGAATTCCGTTCGCAGTCTGAGCAGTTTTATTATTAGCCTTAGTACTTAATATTGTCAGGAATTTAGTAGGTTAGTCAGAATTAAAAGAGATTGCTGGTCCTTTGAGAATGCGGCGTGGACCAACGGAAAGCCACGTGCGGTCCTTTAATGTAGGAGCAAAGACGACAGCTGAACAGGCTAAACGGAGGCGTTAAAAGTGTAGTTCTGTTGTGAAGAAATGTCCACGCAGTAGATTAGTCCTGGTGGTCAGTAGACCGGATTTGCGAAAAGATTAAAGATTGCTGTTATTAAAGTAATAAATTAATTACATTGATTAAACACAAGGATACATTTCTAATAAAGAAAACTACTAAACATAAGGACAATAATGATTGAAAGATTCCTCAGACGCATCCTCACAAACATTGTGTGAATCAAATGCAGTTCCGGAGAAAAAAGGACGAATTGCCATATGATGGTATGGTGAAGAATATTTGCGCTTTAGGTTCATATGCGTCATTTTACATTATAAACCTAGATCAGAGTGTGTAACATTCCCAGCTTATGGGTTACTGGCCTACTTGGTTTTTTAAAGCGTTGAATACATGTAATTCATCTCCACATTTTAATACTCTAACTCTAAGTGTCAAAGAGTCTGATTTTACGAAACAAAATGATACTTGTAAGACAAAATTATTTAAGGGTAACTTTGACATGTTTGATCAACTGTATGAATTTAGCAATAAACCAGAAAATGCTGAATTTAAAATTTGTTTTTATATAATTGATTTCTGACCATATTAGATAATTGCAGAATCAATGTAACTTTATTTTGATGATTTGAACAACCTTCCAGCAACTCAAGAAAAATATAGTCTCCAACAAGTTAGGCAGCAAGTTAATTAAAAGTAAGGATTTTTAACGCTGTGCTGCTATATGGAGCCAAAATATGGAGAACAACGGCCGTAAACCTGACCAGAATATCCAGTCATTCTTCAACAATTGTCTAAGAAGGATTCTCGGAATTTACTAGCCGGACAAAATCAGCAACCGGAAATTGTGGCAGCGGACAAAAGCCCAATGAGGGTGTGATTCTTCAGAAGCGGTGGAGGGAATTGGTCATACGCTAAGAAAACCTGCTTCTAATTCAACCAGGCAAGCTCTGAATGGGAACCCCCATTGTAAGAGGAAAAGAGGCCGTCCAAGAAACACTTGGCAAGGAGAATTGGATGCAGACATCAAGAGAATTGGCCACGAATTGAAGATCCTGGAGAAGCTGGCCAAGACTAGAGATTCCTGGAGGTCTTTCGTAGGTGGCCTATGCAATTTGAGGAATCGCATCGTTTGATGTTGACATCATAGCATTTATCATGTAACGCAGCTTCGTTTGATTCACTCACGGCATGAGTCTGTGAACTTTTTTGCCCATTACCCCAAAATATA
Organism: Radix auricularia; assembly: GCA_002072015.1. Classification (NCBI taxonomy): domain Eukaryota; kingdom Metazoa; phylum Mollusca; class Gastropoda; family Lymnaeidae; genus Radix; species Radix auricularia. Next base: position 85,894 of record MUZC01000323.1, on the reverse strand, counting down.
AAAGTTTATGTGTGCGTTATCTCCCACTGCCCCACCCCCGCTGACTCGAGGTCCTGCTCACATGACCCCCTCCCGAATCTGAAACTGGTGAGGTTTACAAGCATAAAAGTGTCTAAATATAATCTATAATGCATATATTTCAAATCAAAACTACACGGAATATACATTATTATTTTAATTTTATTAATTTGGGGGGGGGGGGTCTGTTTGATACAATTATAAACGTTTTAAGTTTATGACAAGAATAAAGTTGGCACAGGTACCACCCAGAACAATTAAGATTCATCCAATAGAATTGGTAGAAATGTAGGGCAGACGCCGTCATGGCATGACCAGAGGTCCTTATATACTAGACCCAAAGCTTAAGCCGTTCTCTCGCTCTCAAAAGATCGCAGATCACCCTTATACCTAGGGATATAAGACTGTGGGGAGTTGTGAGCCTAGCTGAGAAGTCTGTTTTCAGGTTTGAGTAGTTAGAATTAGAATAGTTCAAATGTATTGTGTTTATGTTAGGGTTAAATGCTTATCATTGTTATATATATATATATACATAGTGATAGTTATTTAAAGCTTGTTCGATATTATTGTTTTTAGCTAGTTAAAAAAGTAGGCTAGACTAACCTACTAAGAAACTACTAAGTTAACATAGTAGAGGAGCAGACAAGGCAGCAGACGTTCTGGTGTTGCGAGGAAGGGACAAGGTGGCCTTGCCCCACACTTGAGAACCATTGCTGAAGACTGTCATCACTGTGACCAACCCTAGCTGTCACTCAGTGCACATAGCAAGCGCTTGACCAGGGACGGACGTCGGGAAAAGAGATCGCACGATTGACTGCGGAGTGATAGAATCAGCGACGCTAGGCAGACTCAATCATCTACTTGACAGGCCCCACTGACCATAGGGAAGTCGGGCCATACTCATATAATGTCCATTGTAGTCTTTGTCGAATGTTTAGTGATGTATCTACGTTAATCAGTTTTGTCCTACTATATATTGGGTACCTACTTTATTTGTTGTCCCTCTGTCGACAATCACGTTGTTAAATATCATTATTCTCTGTTGTATACACAGAGGCGTTTGGGTTATTAATGATATGGAACATATAGTTAATAATAGCTAGTGGAAATTATAGACTATGATAGATCAATACTTAACGTTACTATTACTCCTACTCAGCGTAGACAAGTATTCAATAAACAAAGAGTTACTAACTGTATAAGTACAAGCTAACCCTAGACAACTAGAGTCATATTGGTGCTGGTGTCTGTACCCTTATAGACCCAGTCCTCAACATTGGGAGCTGGTCCAACGAAAATTTGGGGATCCAATTCTAAACGGGCCAGAAAACGAGCAGTGGGCCGTTGACCTAGGCACCCGCCCCACCAGGGAAACAAACGAATTTCAGGTGAGGTAAGGAAAGTTGCCTTGTCCGTACTGTTCACAGTAACAGAGCCACATAACTCGTGTTGTGATGATTGTTTTGCTCTCTAGAATATTGGTATGTTTATGTTTAGAATGAACCAGACTAATGTAAACTGAGTCCTTATGCCCGTAAGAGCGATAAAGTATTTTCGCTGGGGACTCCTTTTTCCATTTTTCTCAACTTTAACTAATGATATATAGGTTAGAATATATTAACATTTCTGGAGTTTTGTGTAACGTTTTGTTAGTTGTATTTTCAAAGTTATTTAGTAGCAAATTTTAGCAAATTCATTCCTTCGACCATCTATTTATAATTGATTTATTGAAAACGGAAAAAGATTTTAGACAGGAAGCATTAGAAAAAGGCGTTGAAGATTAAGAAATTGAAATCTAAATGGAAACAGAAATGTATAGAGAAAAATTTGAGAAAAAATTTATTTTAATTTTAAAGATAAAAGTCCAAATATTATGTGACTAGATTGTGCCAGGCGCCGTGGCGCCTGCGGCGCCCCCTTTTTTTGGGCGCCTACGGCGCCAACCTTTTTTTTAAAGACCAACTAACTTGTCCTTTTTTGATAAATACGAATTATTAAACTTTATGAAATGTACGCAAAGTATTTATTTAATAATAATAATAGGGGTTGTATTTTGCGTACCGATGCACACCAAACAATGACGTCATCATATTAAATATTTTTACAGCGCTCATCAACACACGATTTTTCAACTAAACTAACTGCTGTAGACTGTCGTACATCGCTCCTCAGCGTTTCAACTAAACTAACTGCTGTAGACTGTCGTACATCGCTCCTCAGCGTTACGTTACAAACATACAGAACCACACCACTGGGTGTTTATATATATTAATGAACGAAGTGAAATAAATGCAAAGTTAGTCCAAGACCTAGATACAATTAAAGCTGTATTAGATAAGATAAATCCAAAACAATTGTCTGCAACATAATTTTTTCTACTAGAAGAAGAGCTACGACAAGTAAAAAATGAATCAAGAAGAGCGAAACATAGTATAGATCTATACCCAAAGAAAGATTGAAATTGATATAGAGCGCAAAGCAATACAGTCAGAAATAGATGCAAAGAACCGTGAGTTAAAAGACAAATGACAAATGTGAAAAGATCGCTATAAAGGTCGCCACTACATGAATAAAAAACAAAATTAAAAAAAATCTGTTGACAGTGAACAATGAAATTAAGGAAGAAGTTTTAAATCATAATGATAACTATGACCAAAGTAAATCAAACATCAAAAATGTGAATGAACAGTTGACCTTGACTGTTAAAAATGACCAATATGGGTCACAAATAAGACACAAAGAGAGGCACGGCACTGTCTCAACAAGTGCAACGGTCACATCGTTAGGAAACACAAAGGAATTAAAAGTGAAACAGAGAAAGAAAGGAGGTAGGTCGAGGTTACTGCCAACAAGGGGAGGTGACGATATGGCAGAAACCTTAGACATCTGAGGGCCAGTCGCGGACAATGAGATGAGTTTTACGGATCTGGGTCAAGGAAAGTTAGCCAAACGGAAAAAGTCGCGTCTTTGCGAGGAGGACAAACAAAGCACGCCAAACTTTCTAACGTTTTTGCTTGTGTTAACGGGAGCGGCTGTTAACGTAGTTGAAGCAAACCCAATTGACATCACAGTGATGGACGCTTCGCTGAAGGTCATTAAATGTAATGATCATGTGAATTTAGCATGCCACTGGTAGCAGCAAACCCTTGATGAATCAAATAGGTCAAGTTGTAACGGTACACGTAGTACATCAAAACAAGAGTGTTTTGCTATTAAAGTTAGAATGGTAAGAAATGAGTTTTTACTAAGTCATAGGAATGATGACTTAGATACCTCTACTGCAAGTTGCGTTAGTTTAAAACAGACTAATAGAAGGGAAGTACAGATACAGGTGTTCGGAGATGTAAATCTTAATTGAAAGAAGGGTTTAAGTCCAATTTGAGTCACACTTTTAAGACGCCCGAAGTTGCAGGTCAGACCTACAGGAGCAAGGAAGGACCACAGGCTAACAGGAAAGCCAACTGTTAGGTATGTGTGGCCTGTTATATGTGAGAGTATGCTGACATGGCATACTTTTCTGTTAGTAAACATTGTTCATTTAATTAACGAGCATTAATCTCATAGCTTAGTCATGCCTCGAACGGGAATCGGCACATGCTTAAAAGGGCACAGGGGAGAAAACTCTTTGTACCTGGTGTAAATACCTGACGGACACGACCACAACGTTAACTACTTAAATTTAACTGAAATTGACTTTTGATATACGTATACGACTATGAGTATGACTGTGATTTTATTGGGAACATAGAGAATTTTTATTTGTATTGAAATTTGGACTTTGCATTTATGATTTTGTATATGACTTTAGCTTTATTGTGCTATGTTTATATATCGAGACTTTGGAAATATAACTTTGCTAATAGATTTGCATTGACGATTTGGTTTGTGTAAAGTTTGAAAATATGATTAGATTACTGAACCCTTATTTGAATACTGGGGAAACTCTACTTTAGTTTCAGATTTTTTTCTTTTGCTTTACTGAAATTGTCTCTGATATTTCGTTAGATCTCTTCTTGAGAATACATAATAATTTGCAGGATATGTTAAAGATTTATGATAGTGATGGATACATAAGTTTCGTTAGAAGTTATTTATCATGCTTTATGAGTTTGGTGGTATCTTAATGGTATTATGTTTATACATTAAATGGTACATATAACTTAATATAAGAACATGCTCATGTATTTCTATTACATTCGTGGAATAACTGATTTCGATGAAAAAATATTTTCTTATGATGCATACTTTAATGATACATATTAGGATATGATGTTTTAAAATGAACAAAATTTCTAGATTTGAAAATGAAATTCCTGATATTGATTTTTTTATGTTTATCTTTGCAGATAAAATAGCACAATGTAGAAGTACTAATGCATGTAATGATTGCTTATATGTATCGGATACATGATTTTATGTGCATTCATACTTAATGATGTATTTTCAAGATGTTTGATTTTGTCATTTGTGACAAAGCATTAATAGTGCTACGACATAAAGTAATTGAGAAACTTGATCTTAATTGATGTGTTTATGACCATGTAAATTTCAACTACTACAAAGAGTTTGATGTTAAAATTATTTGTAGAATATTGATTTTGTTGTTGTTGTTGTTGTAAACTTGTACTATTAGGTGTGACAATAAAAGTATTGTCAAAGAGAAAGAGGGTGGGGTATTGAGTCCATCCAATAGGTTGAGAAGCTTATATATTTTAGAACCGTTGGGGATAGGGGTTAGACCAAATCAACGTGTTACTATTACTGTTAGAGACACTAAGTTAACTTTGGAGGGACAAAGAGCTGGAAACGCTGGTGAAAGGTCGCATAAAGTTTATCAGGACGAAATGTGATACTTCGGCTAGACATTTTTGTAGGGATGTACATTGTTTTTGCTCAGACAATGTCTGATAATCGATGTTGTAGCGGTCACCAACAAGTTACTGGGACTTAGGGTCTGACCAACCAGAAGAAAGTTGGCTCAGGTACCACCCAGAACAATTAAGATTCATCCAATAGAATTGGAAGAAATAAAGGACAGACGTCATCATGGCACGGCCATAGGTCCTTATATACTTGACCCAAAGCTTAAGGCGTTCTCTCGCTCTTAAAAGATCGCAGATCACCCTTAGACCTAGGGATATAAGACTGTGGGGGAGTTGTGAGCCTAGCTGAGAAGTCTGTTTTCAGGTTTGAGTAGTTAGAATTAGAATAGTTCAAATGTATTGTGTATATTTTAGGGTTAAAGTTAAATGCTTATCAATCTTATTGATATATTGATAGTTATTTAAGGCTTTTTCGATATTATTGTTTTCAGCTAGTAAAGTTAGTAGGTTAGACCAATAAAATACTAAGTTGACATAGTAGAGGAGCAGACCAGGCAGAAGATGTTCTGGTATTACGAGGAAGGGACAAGGTGGCCTTGCCCTATATTTGAGAACCATTGCTGAAGACTTTCATCACTGTCACAATCCCTAGCTGTCACTTAGCGCACATAGCAAGCGCTTGACCAGGGATGGACGTCGGGAAAAGAGATTGCACGATCTAATTGGGAGACGCTATGCTTGAATGCGGAGTGATAGAACCAGCGACGCTAGGCAGACCCATCAATCATCTACTTGACACGCCCCGCTGACCAGAGGGAAGTCGGGCCATACTCATATAATGTCCATTGTAGTCTTTGTCAAATGTTTAGTGATTTATCTACGTTAATCAGTTTTGTCCTACTATATATTGGGTATCTATTTTATTTGTTGTCATTCTTTATGTTATTAAATCATTATTATAAATGTCATTATTCTCTGTAAACACAGATGCTTTTGGGTTATTATTTGTATATAGAACCTATAGTTATAAGTGGCTAGTGGAAATTATAGACTATAATAGAGCAATACTTAACGTTACTATTACTCCTACTCAGCGGAGACAAGTATTCAACAAATAAAGAGTTGCTAACTGTATAAGTACAAGCTAACCTAAGACAACTAGACTCATATATGTGTCTATACATTTATAGACCCAGTCCTCAACAGGGTCGAAGAAGTGGACGAGGGAATGGCGATTACATCAAGTGACCAGAGATCGGTTACGTCAAACCAAACCTACCCTCGTCTTACCTTGTACAGGGTGATTGCAGTTGACTTTCGGCCAATGGATTTTAGGGGGCAGAGACTGACGGGTATTAGAGGGGACGCACTGACGGACAGCGGGACACACACATACACACACACACAGACAGACGGAGAAAGGGACGGAAGATAGGAACACAGTTAAATAGGGAGACACACTGATATAGGGATAAGTGTTAGAGTAAACTTAAGTAGCGAAGCAAGGAATGAAACAGATTTTAGTTGTTCATGAGTCTTTGAGTTAGTGGTTGAATAATAAATAACCAAGAGTATGTACTGTGTGAAGATCAGAGTGAAAGACATAGAGATAGTAAATACGATAACACCCAGGTTCTTTACAATATTGGATATTTTATTAATGTCACAGTATTTTTCAGTCTTCAACTAACAGGAATTACTGTTTTTTGAGCCGCACAAGCTGATACCCTACTTTCCTGTACAAATGTGGGGTTCGTACAGCACTCGCCATATTTCTCTTCCAGCGCATAAGAAATTATTTTTAGAAAACTTGAGATCTGATATCAAAGTAGCAATTTTAGATCAAATGCGTTTGATGTGCATATACTCAGGAGGAAAATTGTCACTTCAAGATCGAAATCAATTTGAGGAATCGTCATGCATCTATATATTCTAGGTCTATTAACAATGGAATGATCCAGGTAATATCAATAGTCACACTCGCGAGCTTAAAGGTTAATCAAATCAAATGGTTTTTTGACATTACCGCTGCATTGTTCGTTAGCTGTTTTGCTATGTCTAGGCAACTAATCACATTTTTTAATATTAATAATTTATAAAACAAGCCGAATTCACACTTAATCTTATAGGGCTTTAAGCCATGTAGGGGCTCATTTTGCTATCACGCAAGAACAGAAAAAATCACGTCAAAACAGGACAAGAGTGCACCGGTACCTGGTGAAATAGAAAATTCCTGCCTGTCGACAAATACGAAAAAGTTTGGGAAGCACTGGCCTACAATTTATTTAAGGCCGTTTACATCGCTGCACGCGGGTTTCGGTATTACAATGTAGATATACACTAAATACATACTTAAATGACAAAAAAGGGATTTGAAACATACTTAAGAAGAATATTTTATAGTAAAGTTGGACAAATGTTTGCAAAAGGCCCTAAAAATTAATTAAATTAATAAAATCCTATGTATTATTTTGATCGACCTAATAGTATTAGTAATCAAAAACCCGATTTAATAGGCTTAACAAGGGATACTTTTAAAGAATAGTGCTTGTATACTTTAAAGCAGAGGTCTCCAAACTACGGCCCGCGGGCCGCATCCAACCCGCAGAGGCCTTTTAATCTGAAAACCAAAATACAATTTTTGCATGTAGTTTACCACAAAACGTCATGTATTACACTAGTGAAAGCAAACACCACCGTTTCCAGAAACCGACTAAAGCTTCCCTCACTAAATGAAGAGTGAAAAGGTACCACTTTCTATGATTTCAAAACTAAAGGTGAGTGCTATCAAGGCGCGTATTACCGCTAGTTAAACAGCTCTATATGTGAACAAATAAAAATAAAAAGGTGGGTGAACTTTTTAAAATTAAAAAAGATAATTAATGTTGTTACTGCATACAGTTGCACCTGGAATGTAAGAGGCTACAGTTTTGTTATGCAAATAGGTATTATAGTTATTAAACTTGTGTACTTACTTTAACCTACATATTCACATATGTTATATACTTTATGTATAAACATTTTTGTATTTATCTTATTTCATATTATAATTTACATTCTTTCATCGCAAGTATAATTACTGATATATTTGTCTAGCCTAGGGTTGTAAAATTTAACTTTTTGGTCAAAGTTGTTATAGATGTAAACTCTTAACTCAGTGTGACTTATCATTACACAAGTGGGCAATAGGATGTATGCATATGTATATATGACTAAGGAACGTAATAAATTTAGGCAAATAGTTGGTATTATACAGTATGTAACGTATACAGTCAAACAGTCGTGATTTCTACATGTGCATGGAATAACAATGTTGTGAGGGATTAAAGTGGGATGGAAGGTGTCTCTTCGCACGGGATTGTGTCAGAATGTCAAAGAAATTTTTTCTTCCATTTATGTGAAACATCTTACACCACTTTTACGTTCTGTCAAGCCCTCTAGCCGGGATCGCTGTCTTCAGTTGGCGTCGCTAGGGGGGGTGTGGAGATGCGGGCCGCCCCGGGTGACACCATCAGGGGGTGACACCAGACCGTAAAATTCTATATATTCCCGTTATTTGGCACTGGAAAACTCGGAGGATTTCTATGGGTTTAAATCATGAGGGGGTGACACCATGAGCTACCGCCCGGGTGACACCAACCCTAGTGACGCCTCTGGCTGTCTTTGCCCCCTTTCCCCGTCCACTCTCAATATAAACACTGTCCTTGATAAGGTAAACAATCATAATGACTGATTTAGATTGTACAGTCGGACCTCGCAAAGTCGATCTTCATAAGTCGTAAACCTCCCTATGTAGAATTATTGTTAGGTCCTGGCCAAATTCCATAAGACTAATGTACTTTACATCTCCTTAACTCAAGATTTTTTGCTTCCAACCTCCGTAAGTCGAATTTTTCAAGGCCTTCCGGTAAAATGAAAAATCGTACTCCTTTCATCCCACTGTGGAAGAAGTCAAGTGTGTGTATGGGAGGGTGCTTTATCTGGGGTGTTGGTATTTCAAAGATAAGTCGGCGTCGTTTCCTGTCAAACATAAGACACCGCCTCTGTAATCTGTGTTGAAAGAATACAACCTACGCCGTCATTATGAAAGCAAACATCGGGAGAAATATTCACAGTTGGATGATAAAGTTCGTGCTGAAAAATGTTCTATATAACAAAATCAACACACATTTCAGAGGACATTGCTCAGTAAATCCTCAAAAGAAAATGAATCCTTAACTTAGGCCAGTTATAAAGTTGCCTTTGGCCTGGTGAAAGTGGCAAACCATTAACAGATGGTTAAGTATTGAAGGAATGTTTGCTGGAGGTAGCTGAGGAACTTTGCCCAAAAATGTTAAAAGAATGTAAAAATGAAGCTTAGGGTTCAAATACCATTGCTCGCCATGTTGCAGAATTGGGTGAAAACATTGTGACTCAATTAGCGAAATAAAAGCGTGTAGAGATGCTAGCAAACTTCGCCATTTTTCAATTGAAATTAATTAATCGCTGAACAGCAGTTCCAACTCTCAACTGCTTGTGTTAATTAGAGGTATGGATGAAGACATGAACTTAACACAAGAGCTGGCTTCTCTACATATCATGTATGACACATCTACCAGAGAGGATATATTGAATTGAAAAAAAAAACAACATTTGTTGATTATAACTTGAACTGGACTAACTTCATTTGCAAGACTGTTGATTGAGGAAAGAACATGAATGGCATTAAGAAAGGCTTGGTTGGACAAGAGAAGCAGTTGTAAAATGAGAAATACATTCCTCAACCCATGTTTCTGCACTGTATTCTTCACCAACAAGCTTTGCGTGCTAAATATGTGGACATTAGCAGTGTACTGAATCCTGTGGTGACGATGGTGAATTTAATACGGTCACACGTGTTCAACCATAGACAGTTCAGAGACATATTGAAAGATACAGACACAGAATTGCAAGATTTATATTACACAGCAGTAAGTTGGCTAAGTTGTGAGAAAGTTCTAAGTAGAGTATTTGAATTAAGAAAGGAAATTGGTGACTCATTAGAAAGTAAAGGAAAGTCACAGCTATTATTGTCTGATGAAGATGTGGTATGGAACTTGGCTTTTGCTGCAGACATTACTGGTCATTCAAAGTTTATGTATACCTAAAACTACGAGGAGAGAAAAATCTAGTTTCTGATCTTCACAATCACCTAAAGGCCTTAAGATCTTAACCTGTTTGGTTTTTGGAACAAGTACAGGCCAACAACTTGACACACTTTCGGCAGTGCTAGGTCTTCACGGTTAAAGCAACAGCTGAGTTCCCCACATCAATTGCATGCGACATCATCAAAGCCTTCCAGCTACAGCTTCAGGAGCAGTTTTCTGCTTTGGATTCAAAGGCAGAAGAAGTTAGGTTATTTTAAAATTATAATTGAAGCAGATGTGGTCAGTAGCTCAAATAAACTGCAACTGGAAGTAATTTATTTGCAAGCAAATGACCACCAATGGTACAAGTTCAAAAGACTTTTGAGTTTTTACCAGCTTTTGTCCAAGGAATACTTTCCTAATGTCAAAGCTTTTGCATCAAGGTATCTTTAAATCTTTGGTAAAAGATACTTGTGTGAACATACATTTTCGAGGATGAAATAGGTAAAGAACATTTTGAGAATTAACTTATCCGACGATAAACTCGGGTCTAAAGCCATAAATATTTACCTTTTTTACATCCAGGAAACAATATCACCTTTCATACTAATACAGGTGTAACAATGCATTATTAAATAACATCAAATATGATATTAAATAATTTAAGTATTATAAATATAATAATACTAAATAAATAACTAAAAACAACCTCTATGTTTTGATTCTTTCATATTAGGACCTCTAGTGTGTAGTTGGCCCCCAAACTGCTGTTTGACAGTTAATGCAACCCGCTGGCTGAAAAGTTTGGAGACCCCTGCTCTAAAGTAATGTTGCCAAGCTCTCACACACGCATGGAATCGCGCAGGCCTGTGGTCTATGGCGGATTAAAGGGGGGGGGGCTGAACAGGATATGTGGTGCAGGTAATAAAGGGATCTATTATCAGTGGTGGAATCTTTTTTTTTCCATTGCTTTTTTTACACTCAATTTTATGATGTCGGCAAACAGTCATTTCCTCTTGTTCGTTTTTTTTTCATGAATAATCTTTTTGGCTGGGAAGGCTGATCCCATAATACACACAAAGCATGAGCAAGGAAACAATGGACTATTTAGTTACAGTCTTATATAAGCTGCTAGAAATAATTTTATTTTAATGGACGCTGGCTAGATAGGGCCCAAGATGAATTGAAGCAAGGGGCCCAGTGCAGTCTTAATCCACCCTTGCATTGTTCGTTTTATTCGCACAAAATGTCACTCATAAAAATTGCAAAGCAAAATAAATTAAATAATTTGAAATGCCTGCAACTCAGTCCCTAAAGTTTTTATTTTCATTATGGTTATCAGGCCCTCACGAAATACTCTGTATGCAGTATGCACCCCTTTGCAAAAGGTTGGGACTCCCTTGCCGTAATTAGTCAGACACTTAAAATGTTCCTAGAACGCGTGGGTAGATTTCGAGGTCATTGAGACTTTCATCTAATCTTAGCACAAAACCATACCCATCGTGTATTCTCAAATGATAATGAATGTTATTTAAATGACTTTAATAAGCTTTCGCATTGCAAATATAAGTTTAAGCGTTTCTATGTTTCTTGCATTTCTTTACGACGATCCTATGTGGCGATTATCCAAATTTTTTCTGTAATCCCAAAAACAGTTTAAGATTTATTTTGTGAGATAGGGTAATTTTTTAATTTCAATTTTATGATGCTTTCTTTGGTTAGAATTAGAAGGTAGCCTTGTCGTCTATTATTATTTAGATAATTTTAAGGCGTGTAATTGTGTGGGCTGTATTGAAAGATTCTATTGTGACAGGACACCTCATAGGGTCCTGAAAGAAAATGAATTATTTTTCGGAATCAAATATTAAACGCTATTTTGTAGTTCCGATTTGATATAGATAGAGCTAATTTACAACAAAAATGCAAATTATTTTAAGCACACATTTATTTGCACTCTTTCCTGATATCTCATTTGCACATTCCGTTGATCACTTGAGCTTATTGAATAATTTTTCCATATTCTGAATAATCTAAGTCTTTCTCTTAGTGTAAAAATATTATGCATTCATTTTATTTTACCCCAATCTTTTTTTTAAAGCTTCCACGCTATATTTCTCTTTTATAATGAGAATCTTTAAAAAAATATATATTAACGTAAGCTATTTAACTAGTTTTTCTTAAAATAAATTGTCTTTAGATCCTAGAAAGTTTCACAGGAATCAATTTTTTAACAACATTGTTTTACTTATCGCATCCGGGTAGAATATCGACTGTCAAAACAGCGACAGTCATAATAACGGCTGCATCATAACAGCAACTGTATCAAAACAGCAGTCTCTTCTTTTGTTTGACAAACTTACTGTACTAGCCTAAATTGGATTGTATAAAATCAAGAAAAGGATGATATGATTTGCCATGTAGGATTTTTGTAGAGAAGTTACAATACAACATTAAATAAAATCAACTGGAGGTGTTTTTAAATAAATGTTGGTGTTTTAAAGAGTGTACACACATTTTTGAGACGCATTAAAAAAAAATTATGTAAAAAATTAAAAATATAACTGCTATTACTTCAGTCAAATATATTTTACAGAAAGCTCGATAGAGATTAGCTAACATAAATGCAATCGATTAATTGAGGGGGATTGCGGAAGTAGGGACAGAATAAGCATGTGTCTGCTTTTATAAGCTAGAGACAGTTTGACTACAAGAGATTTTGATCCTCAGATGTTTCAAAACTCATTTTTACCCTCGATTTTTTTTTCTTTTTCTAATTTAAAAAAAAAATAAAATAAAAATAATATATTTTAATATTACTATCTATTAGAATTAAAAAACGGCTTGAAATAGTTATTTTCAATGTTTAATTTACCACTAAAAAGTATATACACTGAAAAAAGTTTAGAACCACTGTGTTAGGTGAACGGTTGGACAAGTATAGCTTTGCGGTGAAGTCGCTGTTATGACGGTTGCTGTTTTGACGGTCTCTGTTGAGATACAGTCGCCATTTTGTCGGTCGCTATATTGATACAGTCGCTATTTTGAAGTTGCTATTGTGACGGTCGCTGTTTTGACAGTCACTATTATGAACCCGAGCCTTATTTATTTGCATTAGATTAACTAAAAAAACTCAAATATTTAAGGGCCCACTGAATGAACTGAACAGTACAGGCAGACAGGCTAAAAAAAGTCCGCCCATAAAATAAAGAAAGAAGAAAGTTTCTTATTTTCTCTTTATTGTTAAATGCAACCTTTCGCGTGAGGAGAGTCATTGAGATAGCGACAGGCCAATGTTTCCTTAAAAAGCATAAATCTGTTAACAGCGCCGGCCGAAGTGAATTGAAAGCCCTCGCGAAGAGAGTTTAGTGGCCCTAAATGTAAAGGGAAAAAATATGGAAAGATTCTTGTGCAAGGCCCCAACTAATGTTGAGGCTATTCGGAAGTCCTAAGCAGCTGTTTAGTTTGCCAATGTCTATAGCCGGCCCCGCTGTCTATTCTGCATTTTATAGTCATGAACTCGTGAGTTCTAGTATCTTTTAAATACTTCATTACTAAAAAATGTAAGGCCTTGACATTCAATACAATATGAATAAGGCAATGCGCCTATATGAGCCCGTACTCCATGAATTGAAGGGTGTAACCTCTGAGGTGTACATAGTGTCATTAACTAATTGTGACATCCCTAACCATGAATAGCCCAATGGAATTTTTCAAAGCCTGGTATCAGATGATAAAATTATCTTTTCTGTGTAAGGCTTAATTTTCTTTTACGTAACTAACGTGTTACATTACATTTAAAATACGTTACTCAAGTAGCCCACATTAATCCTCACTTTTAGTTGAATTTATTTTCTTTGTAAGAAATCATCTTTCAAATTTTAAATATGTCACAATAATCTGGTTTGTCTGAGATTCGTGCAAGAACTGAACTTTGAATAAAAATAACAAAAGTTATAGGAAAACTGCAATATGAATTTGAGGGCAGGACAGATTCACCCCCTCCCCCAACATTTATTAATACGCTTTCCATTTTTTATAAGCAAACATTCCAATTAAAGCTAAGACCAATGTTCTCTTTAAGCTGCGCGGCCGCACAGATATCTGACCAACACCGCGTAGCAGTTCAAAATTATCGCGCATCATATTTGGTTAAATATTGCACAAAAAATTAGTCCTGTGAAAGTTTACGCACGATTTTTTTTTTTACTTTGCACACGGACCGATGAACATTAGAGGGAATATTGGCTAAGATCCATCGAGTTGGTGAGGGACCAAATTATCCAAAAGTGGTTTACTTCAAATAATCTACCAGACAAGTATTCTCTAGAATTGAACTTAATGTTCTAAATATATTTATTTAAAATATATTTACATTTTAAATTTGATGAAACACAAATCCTTCTCGCAGTGAGGAAATTGTCCACCAGTGAGCGAACATTTAAATTTAAGAGAAGATGTGTTATATTGAGCCTTCGGCTTAAAAAAAAACCCAGACCAAACAGCTAAATAAACAAAAAATGTAAGTTTAATGCAGTGTTAATAAGTTAATATTAATACATGTATATATAATATATATGTATATTAATATTAAATATTATATACATGTACACACACAAACACACACAACTTTTTTTTTAACTAAGGGAGCTCACTCGTAATTTATTTTATATAATGATATTTTTTATAGTCTTCTCTTGTTCAGTTCATATATTATTTCTAAAACCTAATCAATTGCTGCTAACTTAAAAGCCAAGTGATTAATATTAAATACTAAATACATATTAAGGCTGTTAACGATAAATTTAAATTTAATCGTTAACGTTTGAGAAATTAACAAATAATTAAATTTATGATGTCATAAGTAACACCTATTTAACGATCTTGTTGAAAATCTAAATAACACTTGAATGCCTCCTTTATATTTATGACAATGTGTAATCTTTTAACTAACTAGCCAACTACGTAAAAAGAAAAGTGTTTTGACATTATTTAATTCAAATGATGAGCGGGTCTAACTGACAATATAACCAGCCAAGCTGAACAATCATTCACATGGAACTGAGGTAGGCCTAACTAATATTATGTCATAAATGGTCTTGGCAGGCAAGGAATGACATTATTATCGGATATCTGTGTTCATTGATTCAGTTTCTACCATTATAGAGGGTTAATTAAGGAACTTTCATCTTTATTTTCAAAATGATTTTTAAACGCGGCGATTCATCAGAAGGGCTGTCGTAATTTTCTGTCTCTGATTCAAATTAGTGCAAATTAGCTTAAGGCGCTGTTCATTTTGTTTGAATATTAGGCAAAGTGTTAGAACCATGGTAGGCAACATTTTGAACATTCCAGTCAGACAATAGTTTAAAACCGAAATGGTTGTGTAATGAGTCTCAGAATTAAAAAAAAATAAAAAAATTATCGATCACTATTTTTATTCTTCTTCTTCTTTTTGAAAAAACTTTTTGACTTCCAATAATTTGTAAGTGATGGGCCATTTAAAAATAATTTGATTGTTTAAATTTTTTAAAGATTAATCAAGAAATTAATCGTTAATTTCCGCAGTACTAATAATTATACATATATAAATATTCTGAATTTAAAATTAATTAATTCTTCGCACCTTATAGCCTACATTCTGTGTGGCAGTGTGTGGACAGTGTGGGTACACTATAGACTATAGACCAGAGAAGGGGTAAAATGTGATATTGATATATTTGCTGGAAGGGCAGCCAAAGTGAGCCTTCCAACGTTTCATTTTAATTAATAGAACTTTGGGTCTTGTTGATTGTATTTTGTTTAATGAGACAATATATTTCAGAATCTATGAGTTTTAATGCCAGCTGTAAGCCATCGTTACTATTTAAAAAAATATTTGCAGAGAAAAAAAAAAAGAATTGGATTATGTTATTGACCGAATTGCGTTTGCGACTGTGCAATAGAGAAAAATTAATATTTTATATCCAGTTCTCAACATGACAGACCGTATATACCGGCGTATAAGACGACTTTTGAGCCCTAGAAAATATTTTCTAGAGCGGGTGGTCGTCATATACGCCGGGTATATAATAGTACATAATAACTGCGCTGCTGCAAGACAATATGGAGTGACAGGAAAGATGGCTCGGGACTGGAAAGCAAATGAGAAAGCATTAAAGAGTATGCCAAGGGGTAAGTGTGCATTAAGAAGAGGCACCGCACATAGGCCTGAACTCGTAAAAACATGTAGCAGACTTGGTGAATGAGCTCCGCCAAAATGGTTATGTAATGACAAGAAATAAAATACGATTGTTTGTTTGCACTTCTGTTTGCACTTCAGTCGTCTTCAGTGGGCCACATCTAACCCAGATCAGAGTAACAGCTTTAAGGCCACTGCATCCTGGTGCAGTAGATTCAGGGCAATATATAATATGGTACTCAGGCTAAAGACAAAGATTTCCAAAAAATTACCTGCAGATCTTAATAGAAAAGTAAATAGCTTCTATCGATACATCATACAACAGCGCACTAAACATGGCTAAGCGTTAAGTAGTATTGGAAATTTGAATGAAACTCCAATGAATTTTGATATAGTTGGAAGTAAATTTGTCCATCAAAAAGTGAAAAAACAGTTTTAATTTAAACAACAGGACATGAGAAGTCAAGTTTTACAGTGGTACTAGGATGCATTTCAAATTTTTTCTTTTGTGTGTTGAAAAAGGGGTAGTCTTAAACGTCGAGTATATCCTAAACTCTATATTTTCCGTGGAAAAGTTGGGGGGTCGTCTTACGCCGCATATACTAAATACGGTATGTATAGCACTGTATCATTAAAAAGTTATACTGTCTGATCTTTCGATGGAAAATTCTTATTTTTTTAATTGAAACATTTAAAACAAATGTTCATATGGCGCATAGGCAGTTAGCACAAATGTAAACCTCAGAACCCAATAAATTTTTGAGGCTTCTGGAAATATAACGAATGCAATGGCTCTCAAATTATTTAAATTTTTTTGTCACTAAAATCTCATTTTTCATTACAATTACTATTACATTTCTCTAAATTATCGAAAAATACTTTTTACTAATTATCTTATTTTTTACAGACGCTCCTTTTATACAAAAGATTACAGCGTCCAACGTTTATCTATGGTTTGAGTTAAATCCTGTATTCTTATTAGAGTTTTAATGATGATTAAGTCTTGGCGTTCCTGGTTTCTTCAAAGAAAGAAAACTTGTTCTTGCATACGGAATAAGAAGGTGTTTTTATCAATATAACTTAATTCGATCTGAGGGTTGTATTAAGTTATCTCTGTGTTGTATTTCTAAATTAGAATTAATCGCTTTATGTATAAAACTACTTTACTCTTGGTTCTTCTATACTCTAGTGTTTCAAGGTTTAATGATTTAACTAATGGTGTTATTCTTGTCAGTTTTGAATATCCTCCAGTAGTGAATCTGTATCAAACAGAAAAGCTAATTTTTAAATATTTAATTTTAAAATTTTTCAAGTAACATGTTTGTGATGGGCAACTTCAATTGTTTATTTGACTTTTTATCAATGTTTTGAAGGTAAAAGATTTGCTTAAAATAATATTTTTCCACAAAATAAAAACAATACTTGATGAATTCAAAATTATGAAATTTATTCAAATCTGAAATAACTAAAAATGTTTCCACTTGTGCTCAGTAAAGATCGAAAAGCACTAAAAATACAAATGGGCCCAAAATGAAAGTAAAAGACTACACTTGTCATTTATACAGAATAAATCATCCAACAGAGCTAAAAAATAAATACTTTTTGTACTCTTTATGACATTCAGCTTATTTATACCTGTGCTTAACATTTTTTTTTGTTTAAAGTGGAAAATTGAAATACATTTTATTTTCTCCTGATCTGCTACTCAACTTTAATGAAGTCACAGACATAAGAGATTTCTTTAAAAATTGCAAAAAATTGGGATCATTTTTAACAGGAGTCAACAAGGATAAAAAAGAAATAATAACATTTTCAAAATTATTGAAGTTGAAGAGTGAATAATTATAAGAATTTCATTTTTTTAATATGTGCTAGTTATATAAAAAAGGCACAATCTTTTTTTCAGTCAAAAAGTATAAATAATGAAGGTAGTTATACATTATGTTAGGTAGAGAAGAAAAAAATAAGTTAAAAACACGGTTTGGAAAAAATATGAAAGATAGGTGCAACTCATTTTTTTCTTGACACATATTTTCAAGTGGTCTTCAAACTTCAATTACAGTGTTTATTCTTCATGCTATCACTATTGTAAAAATATTAATTAATCAGTGGCTTTTGTGGGTGATTACAAAAGCCTCAAGTACAATAAAAATAATGTATAGTAATTGTGCATAATAAATTTTCTTTTGTTAATTCCTCAATTTGGTCAGATGTATCTTCTTTCAAAATCTTCTAAAACCTACATTATCTAAAAATACAAATATAATCTGCAAGTATTAGATCATCTTTGTAAAAATTTGGTTCTGATCTACTGAAATATTAGAGTACATTTTTTAATGTTGAAATCCAGTTTTAGAAAAACAAATCTGAGCCTTGTCTAATGCAAAACTACAAAACTCATTAAAAAACTTGAACTTGTGGAAATGTGTTAACTCAACAATTTTAATGATAAAATATAACAATGGAATGAAAACAATTTTTT
>MUZC01000323.1:41378-54750 GCA_002072015.1 Radix auricularia | reverse complement strand
TATATATATATATATATATATATATACCCCTCCCCCCAACCACAAATTTGTAAGTTTATTCAATTGAACATTGCATTACCAGTGGCACAACTAAGGTTAGTGCGGTAAATCCATGTTTTTTAACACCCCCCTCACACATTACTTTTTAAATAAAAAAATCAAGAACCACACATTTATTTTTAACATAAGTACACACTAAAAAATATACAGTAACAAAAGTAATTTAAATTCAGAAGTTAAAAAATGGTTTGAGCAGCTAAAAGTAATGGTTGCATTAAGCTCCCTAAAATTCTATCAAATAATGTATCAACATCAATAAACTTGCTATGATAGTACAGCCAAATTAGAAGCTCTTGGCATTGTTTGGTAAATATTTGTTTTTATGACGCCAAAGATTTAATTATCATAGAAACATCTTGTTATGGCTGTGTGTGAAACTCAATACCAGGTGCCTTTAAAGTATAATTTTTATAGTTTAGTTTTTGGGTAATTTATCATGAAGCTTAATTTGGAACATACATTTAGAACTCTTCTCTACTAGGTGTTATAAATTCTTGGGTTTGAAACCTCCAACAATATCTGCTTCATAAAAGTTAAAGGTTAAAAGTGTCCTGTGTCTAAACATTTTAACAGTGTTGACCACGATGGCATTTTGGTTATTTGTAGTTACTGGTATTCTATATGCAACCAATACCCATGATAGAGTCCACATGGAAGATAGACTCATAAAACGATTTGGTACGTTGGCTCCATATGGAATTAACCAAATCCACAATTTTACCTGACTGCAAAATCGTTTTCCCGTTGTGGTTTTCACTGTTACTTTAGATACTTCAACTTCCTCCTTTTTCTTATATTCTATGTCCGTGTTTATTTTTGTCTTTCATTTCTTTTCATTTTATCACATAGACTTTAATATGTTTTAATTTTAAGATATATGTAAGTACATGTAATTGTTTTTGTACTGATGAAGGCATGAGCCGAAACGTCTACCATTATTTATATTAGTTGATAATAAAGCTTTAATTTATTGTTTCCTTACACAAATAGTCTGTGTAATTTGTTTTTTTTTAAAATAAAAAAGCTTTATGCAGTCCTATTCTGTATGATATATCAAACTTTCAAAAAGCAAATAATGTTAAAAACTGAGTTAATTATTATTTGTTTATGCGGTTACCTCATTAACTTATGGATTAACTTACACTTTTAAAATGAAAATAAATAAATCGCAATTTGACTGGATTTGTTACAATTTTGGAAATTTTAAGTAAGATATGTTATTGATTTATAATATAGCTCTTGACCAAGCTGTTCTCTTGAAATATGCATTTTCTGGTTGATGCCACCCATGAGATTGCACTTTCACATGCATTCTGCACCTCACACCTGCTCCTTCCCCACCTTGACTACCTCACTCATATTACACACAGTATTACTAATGAAATAAAAGAGCTCACCAAGACACCTGGGGCCATAATAGTCTGAATTGCACCCAAAGTTACATAAGCCAGTAATTGGATGACATGTGTGATCACCTGCACAACCCAAACTGCATGCTAAAATTAGGGAAAAACAAATTATATCAGAATGCACAAAGGTAGGATGAAATAAATGGAAAAGTAAAATATTACATATAGATTTTTCTGTGTCAATACTTATTTACCACAAGGCACTGAGTTATTTCCTTTTTTAATATTCATTTTCATTCCAGGTCTGTCATTTGTAACTCAGAACAATCATTACATTCATTTTTATTTTGTATGTAACTATAAAACAACTTTCTACATTTTTCCTATATCCTGTGTCCTTGTTTGTTTTTTGTTTTTTTATTTCACATAAATATATTACGATAAAATATTTTATAAGAATTGGAATTTTACTTATGTAAATATGTATTTCATGTTATGGTACTGATGAAGGCATAAGATGAAATGTCTACTGTTGTTTTAGTTTATACATAAAGCTAAAGCTCTCATTTATTATTTTCATTGCACAATTAGGTTGTGTATTTTGTGTTCTACCAGAGGAAAGGCTTTCGCTAAAACACAGTTTTTAGGTGAACTCCAACCATTTTTTGCGTATTTTTAATTGATCATTGTATTGCTGTATTTAAAAATATATTTTTTTCACTTCCATTAGGATTTGTATAGTTAATTAAAGTAAAGCAATAATCAAAGCAAACATTTGCAAAAGTCAAATACTTTTTTTCGCTTATTGAAAAAGTGAAAGACGAAACGTTGCATCCCTATAGAATTCAATTTTTTTTGCAGCTAATTTAATAAATTAAAATCTACATTCATCATCCCTTAGAACTAGAATCAAGTAAAAAGACAAGAGAAAGTTTTATTTCTTACATTCACAATTGGAACCATAATAGTCTTGTTTACAGCCCATTTTGCAAGCTCCTGTTTTTTTATCACAAAGTCCATTACCAGCACAGCCCACACTACATTCTGAATATTATATTATTATTAAAAAAATTAATATATGTATATAATTATAATTTTATAGGTATTATATGAGAAACTTTTAAAAATCATTATAGCATATAGAATATAGAATAAGTTAGAATTCTTCTATCATAAATAGTAGCAAACTGATGTTTTACATAATAAAGAAGAAAAAAAATTAAATGCATTGAAACATCTGAAATAGAAAAATTAAACTTACTAAAGCATTTAGGGCTATAATGATTTGGGTGACAGCCATGGGTACAAATCCCAGATGTGTTCAGACAAGATCCATCATGACTGCAACCATCACTGCAGGCTTTAAATATTTACAGTTGATATAATTAAAAGAAAAAGTAATTATTAAAATCTGCTTCATTACTTTTACATAACTGAATATCGTAGTTGAGCTATTGCTTCTAACTTAATTCCAAAATCCTTTGGTTAAAATTTTAAAATAAATTATCATAACATAAATTATTTTTAAAAAAAACATTAGTATGTATTCAATTACATCATTTTATTGAATTTAACTACAGAAATAATTTTGACAAAATGATTTTTTTAAAATAAAATAAAAAGAGATAAATCATTGAATAAATGATCAGTCCTGTTTGAAGTGAAAAAATATTCAATTTTAACCAGGATAGTGAGTTGATATTCTTTATTATTGCAATTTGATGTGAGAAACTTAAAAAGTCTACCAGTTATTTTGAGAATACAGTAGTGGCAAGGTAGGTATGTGTTTGTAAATGTTTTGCTCAGTTAGTAAAAGCTTCAACTATAAACACTTCAAGACCAAACAAAGCCAATAATCCTTAAACTAAAACAAATAATAAAGTGTTCTTGGTTAACATCTATTGTCATCATTGAAAAATATGTGGGTTTTTTAAGTTCTCTAGATAATGATAAAGTTGATTTAATTCAGTCCATGAGATTTTTGGTAGGCAGACATTAGAAATGTGTTTGAAGAAAAAAAAAAGATTTTTAAAATTAACTTAATAATTTTAAAAAATCATGTTAAGCCTGGTCCCTTTTGGAACTCAGGACGTGTTAGCGCATTTTCGTATTATGTATCAGTACTTATGTTAGATATCAGCATTATGTTATCAGTAATTGTGTTTAGATTTTAGACATATTTTTATGAATTTTCTTGTGTAATGAATATACCTGACATTTTTTTAATTTAAAAGTCATTTCTTTACATTTTAAAAAAATTTATTTTCTCTTTAATCTAACTACAAGTCACCACAAATGATGACGTAAAACTCTCTAAACTTTTACACATATTCTAATGACGTCAACAAACAAAACAAAAAAAAAAAAAAAAAAAAAAACTAATTCTTTTGCACGCCTTCGCACCACTCTTGAATGCTTGATAAATGATGTATTCGACTTCCGGCAATGGCGGCCGTTCCCTGCGCCAGTGTTACCTCTCGATTCGCAAAGTTTTTTGGTAGTTTTAACGGGGTTTTTTAACGGATCGAGTAACTGAGTGTTGATGCACAAATGGCAGGTCAGGACATACAAAAAACATACATACATCATGGGTCTAGGACTTATGGATGCTGTGATCAAAGGTGATGACAGACGGACGGACAAAACGGGTGCAATAGTGCATTCGACTTCTCGAAAATGCGCTAAAAATACAAATGAATAAAATATGGAAAGAGAAGCTATAAAATTGACGGAAGTATTATTAAAATGGATGTATTGCATTAATTACAATTTTGATTTACTGATTATACATGACATAACTATAAAAAAAAATTGGTTTTATTTTTGGTATTTTGTTTTAAAAATTTAATAACAGAAATTAAATTTTTATTTTACGCTATAAATTTATAGTGAATGTTGCTTTACAAAAATTTAAAAAAAACAGAGAGAGATATACATATAACCAAGTTTTTAAAAAAGTCAGAATTAAAATATAAAAAAAAGAAACGTTAGACTGATAATAGTGAAAGGAAAAATATACTTGCCGATGCACCATTTGCCATAATAATTTGGCTTGCAGCCATGGTTACATTGACCAGTCAGTGGATTACACAAACCATCCCCATCACAACCCACACTGCAATCTGAATTTTCCAATTACAGAAATACAATTTTAATTAATGGTTTGCATCAACCTAAGGAAAAATATATGGGCTAAGATTGAGAGGTAAGTTTAATTTTTGTTTTCATGTTTAGACAACTAAACTTAACCCTAAAACTAGAAATTTAAACACACCCCTAAATAAATTTATCCAAAAAAATTGTATTACGTATTCCAAAAAGGAAAGGTTTCATTGACAATGGCAATAACAATCCTTTTGAGTAATTTTCCTCAAAACACAATTATTAAAGTTCTTTTATTGTTTTTGTATAAGTATAAACTGTGTGATTGAAATATTCTATTTGAATTTGTCATTCTGTTTGGCATTTATTAATATTAATATATTCTACATAACTATTTGTATTTGTAAAATATACTCACTTACAGCTGCATTTTTTTTTTCTTCACTTAGATTTATAATTAAGAGGACATTATTTGCGATCTTATCAGCCTTCTTGGAATATTAAAAAAAATATATTTTACGTACGCTCCTTTTATACAGAATATTATCGAGTCCTACATGTATCCAATGTTTAGTGTCGTCTTAAATTTTTATAATTCATTTGAGTTTTAAATGTTGGTTTTCCTCATTTTATCAGGCAACCATTCCACTTCCGAATTACGGACGTAAAGAAAAAGATTTATAAATGTTTTTGTTGATTGATGCATACAGAATAGGATAATGGTTTTTATAACTGTATCTATCTGAGTGTTGTATTAGATTATCTTTAGTTTATACTCATTAGCACGTATACTTGAAAGAATTTTCTCTAAACTTAGACAGAAGAAAATGTTAGAACTGTTCAAGTGTAATAAAATTGAATATTTTTGCTCATTAAATTTATTGTCTTGTACCAGAAATTTACAGACAGCTGGCGCCACCTTTCAAATACAGTAGCACAGAGTCATCTAAATATAATTTTCCTCATGGTCCAAGCATCCCGGACACCAAAGAAGCTGTGTAGCCTCACCGACCTATCAGCTCGTAAGAAAAGTTAGTGCAGAGGGTGGGAGGGTTGGGGGGGGGTCATCGATACCAAGCCAACAATGCGTCCAATTGAGGTCATTTATATTACTTTGTTCGCAATGTTCTGATTTCTTTGTAAGTCTGCGGCGTATGCTACGTTGCAGACCACATCTTGTAGATAATGATGGAACATCATAGAGCGGCTAAAAATACTGTCGCTACATACTGCATATCTTTATTATTGAAAAGTCAAATTTTTTTAAGGATGGTAATTGCAGAAATTTAATTATTTTGCTACTTTCACATCGCATATTTACTATTAAAAACATTTTTTTAAAAACATATATTATGGCTAATTTTTAAAATAAAAAATCTAGAAACCTTGGCGAGGTAAAAAAAAAAATCCATCTTGATCATGGTTGAAAAACCTATCAGACTTATCGATGGTAGCATGGGTCAGTGATCGCTATGCCAGGTAACTCCAGATTCTTTCTTTTTTATTTTTATTTGAAAGTGTAGACTAAAAATAATTTTTAAAATGTTGGTTTGGGGATTACATAAAAAGAACATGTTTTAATAAGTTTTATGCCTTACGTCTTTGTTTGAGCTCATATTAATGAGTGAATAGTGAAAGGGACAAAACGAAGCAAAAAAAAAAAATTAAAAAGCGCCATGGTTATCTTATATGTTACAGACGCTCCTTCTGTACAGTAGATTATTGCGTCCTACGTATTTCTATTAAATAACTTAATTTGATGTTATTAATTCTTTATTATTTGAAAAAAAAATTTTCATTAAATGTAATTTTTGCGTTTATGTGTGCATGTCAATATTATTATTATGTGCGTAATTATAATTTTAATATTCTTTATCAATGTATTAAATCCGTCATTGTCTTTATGAGATTTATATTTTGGTTTAAGTTTGGTTGTCACGTTTGAACTACAAAGCCATTTTATTGAGCTCGTGTATGCTTTGAATCAATGAAAATTGTGGGAAGAGAGACTAAAAACAAAATTATTTTTAGATCATATGTTGGCCATAACATTTTGTGAAATGCTAAACTATGGAGAATTTGATTTTGTTGATTGGTGAAGAATATGTGTTGTTTCTGGAGTTGTTTTAAGAGTTGACCCATACAAAGTGATCATAACAAAAATGTGCTGAACAAACTGTGCAGACTTAAGAGCTGCTAGAAGAGAACCGACATAAGAGCTGCTAGAAGAGAACCGACATAAGAGCTGCTACAAGAGAACCGACATAAGAGCTGCTACAAGAGAACCGACATAAGAGCTGCTAGAAGAGAACCGACATAAGAGCTGCTACAAGAGAACCGACATAAGAGCTGCTACAAAAGAACCGACATAAGAGCTGCAACAAGAGAACCGACATAAGAGCTGCTAGAAGAGAACCGACATAAGAGCTGCAACAAGAGAACTGACATAAGAGCTGCTACAAGAGAACCGACATAAGAGCATCAACAAGAGAACCGAAATAAGAGCTGCTACAAGAGAACCAACATAAGAGCTGCTACAAGAGAATCGACATAAGAGCATCAACAAGAGAACCGACATAAGAGCTGCTACAAGAGAACCGACATAAGAGCTGCTACAAGAGAACCAACATAAAAGCTGTACAAGAGAACCAACATAAAAGCATCAACAAGAGAACCGACATAAGAGCTGCTACAAGAGAACCGACATAAGAGCTGCTACAATAGAACCAACATAAAAGCATCAACAAGAGAACCGACATAAAAGCATCAACAAGAGAACCAACATAAAAGCATCAACAAGAGAACCAACATAAAAGCATCAACAAGAGAACCGACATAAAAGCATCAACAAGAGAACAGACATAAGAGCATCAACAAGAGAACTGACATAAGAGCTGCTACAAGAGAACCGACATAAGAGCTGCTACAAGAGAACCAACATAAGAGCTGTACAAGAGAACCGACATAAGAGCATCAACAAGAGAACCGAAATAAGAGCTGCTACAAGAGAACCGACATAAGAGCTGCTACAAGAGAACCAACATAAAAGCATCAACAAAAGAACAGACATAAGAGCTGCTACAAGAGAAGCGACATAGGAGTATCAACAAGAGAACCGACACAAAAGCATCAAAAAGAAAACTGACATAAGAGCTGTTACAAGAGAACCAACATAAGTGCTGCTACAAGAAAACTGACATAAGAGTATCAACAAGAGAACAAACATAAGAGCATTAACAAGAGAAACGACATAAGATGTGCTACCAGAGAACCGACATAAGAGCATCTACAAGAGAACTGACATAAGAGCTGCAACAAGAGAACCGAGATAAGAGCTGCAACAAGAGAACCGACATAAGAGCTGCAACAAGAGAACCAACATAAGAGCTGCTACAAGAGAACCGACATAAGAGCTGCTACAAGAGAACCGATATAAGAGCTGCTACAAGAGAACCGACATAAGAGCTGCTACAAGAGAACCGACATAAGAGCATCAACAAGAGAACTGACATAAGAGCATAAACAAGAGAACCAACATAAGAGCCGCTACAAGAGAACCAACATAAAAGCATCAACAAGAGAACCGACATAAGAGCCGCTACAAGAGAACCGACATAAGAGCATCGACAAGAGAACCGACATAAGAGCATCAACAAGAGAACCGACATAAGAGCTGCTACAAGAGAACCAACATAAGAGCATCAACAAGAGAACCGACATAAGAGCTGCAACAAGAGAACCAACATAAGAGCATCAACAAGAGAACCGACATAAGAGCATCTACAAGAGAACCGACATAAGAGCTGCAACAAGAGAACCGACATAAGAGCTGCTAGAAGAGAACTGATATAAGAGCTGCTACAAGAGAACTGACATAAGAGCTGCTACAAGAGAAGGGACATAAAAGCATCAACAGAGAACCAACATAAGAGCTGCTACAAGAGAACTGACATAAGAGCATCAACAAGAGAACCGACATAAGAGCATCAACAAGAGAAGCGACATAACAGCATCTACAAGAGAACCGACATAAGAGCATTAACAAGAGAACAGACATAAGAGCACATGTGCAGATTGTAAGTGGTTGCTCCAAACTACGCAATGATTCAATTTCATTTGATGGAATATCTAACAGGTAGAATATACAACTTATAAATATATCTGCAACTATAGAGAAAACTGTTTGGAGACTAAAATTGGACTCTTGCAGACATTTCATTTCAGTTTATATTCCAAATTTAAGCTCATTTTAATGTCATTAAGTTATATTTTGAATAATGAAACTTCAGTTTATCTGTAACTGTATGTGACTTGTAACCATATTTTTGGAGTGCAATTAGATGTGAGTTAATTTTCCTGTTTCTATTTCTTAAATATTTTGCCTGCTTATATAAAGGCTTTTTTGTCATGTGGTCTTTTGATGGGTGCCATTTTAAAATACTAGTCCCAGAATAGTACAATAACTTCTGTTTCTTTATTTTGATATTTTACTCATTAAGGGCCCACTTTTAAAACTTTGATCAGATGACTTCTGTCTGGTTTGGTATCCCTGCTACTTACAGCCAACAAAAGCATGACCTTCTCTAAACTTGTAATCTAGGAAACCGCTCTAGAGTTGTACACATTTTGAAAGTTAAGATGATTAAGGTTTTATCAGGAATTAATAATAAATTAATGCAAATTTTAATTACACTTAGTTAAATAAAAAAAAAAACTTACTCAAACATCGTGGGCCAAAATGATTTTCTCTACATCCATGAACACAAGAGGCAGAGTTTTGTCTGCATGAGCCATCCTCAGCACATCCAGGACTGCAAACTGAAATCAATTTCAAATTTTTCAAATTTAAGTCACGTTGCGTCATGTTTTTAAAAAAAAAATTTAAAAATTTTACTATGCACTCCAAGCTCCAATCAGTTATTGCTTCCATTTAGCAAAGATGATTTCTTTAACAGTCATTTCGAAGCTACCAACCTTAATAATTTTTTTTAAAACACTTTTATTAACTGAGATATGTATAAATTACAGGTAAAAAAACAAACAAGTAAAATATAATATATTAGTGCATATATATATATATATATTATATATATATATATATATTAATATTAAAGCTGATAAAACATCTAAAAGTTCAAGTTTTTATATTTTTGTATGTACATAAAAGCTGGTGTAAATATAAATATTTTTTTCCATTTTAAATTTCCTGAAAATGACTTTCAGAAGATTTGTTGCTTACTCTATACATTTCAGAAGAGGACTTTGATATTAAAGTCATTCTTTAAAATATCATTTTTATAAAACAAATATTTTAAAGATTTCAGCTTTTCTGTCCATAATGAAAAAGCAAATAATCATGTCTAAATATCGTTTTGAGGGGAGATGCCTTTATATATAAATTTTTAAGAGCTTTAATTTTAAATAAAAGTTATAGCAAATTCAAATAGAACTAAGGCCAATACACCACAAACTAACTTTAATTTTTTTAAATGTTTATAAAGAAATATTTCGTAAAGCTTTTCTTTCCTAAACATTTAATTTGGGTTCTATAATTGACAGGTAAATGTCAGCTAAACAAAAAAAAAATCTTAAACTATTTAATTTCTGTCTATAACTAATGTAGTCAATTACATTAATTTTACTCTTTCAACTTTCTTTGAGATAAAAATAATTACAACAAGTTTGTAAACCACACAAAAGTACAAAGAATTAATATAGAACATATTTGCAAGAGCCATCATCAAACACATCAAAACATTTATACAATAGAAAAAAAAATAGTTTGTACACAGTATACTTTAAAATTTTTAATCGTCATATTATAAATAAATTTCCTTGTTACATTGATGAACTTCGTACTAAAAAGTTAATCAGCAAAATCAAATTAATACTTTTTTTTTACCTTTGCAGTCGCAATAAACTTTAAAAAAAGCAAGTTACCTTTGTCGCAATCGAAACCAAATAGTCCAGGTTCACATCCATTGTGGCAATTACCTGAGACAGGAGAGCACTGTCCTTTACAGCCTGGTGGACAAACTGAAAAAAAAATATTTTCAACTTTTATAATATGTAGTGAATACTGTTACTAAAGGTTATCAATATGTTTTTAGACGAATAGACACCTAAATTTAAAAAAAAAAAGATTTTTAAAACAATTAAACTATTATTATTATTATTTTATTTTTAACAAAAGTTTAACTAAAGCAATGTTTACTTACACATCTTCTTGGTCATCTTTTCAAATTTCAAGGAAAGGGAACCAATAGTCAGAAATGAAACGACAAGGGGCTGCCCCTAACCAAAATTTAGCCTCAGTTTAAGTTCAAACATCCATCTTTAAATTAAATGCAATTTTAGATTCGAAATTACTGCAGGCTTTCGTGGGTCAAAATGAACTCCTTAGCGGTCTACATGCAACCCGTCGGCCTTAGTTTGCACTCTCCAGTTATAGGTAGGCCTGTCACAGTGTGACAGTTTGAGATAGTGGGAGGGGGGTCAGGTCATGTTAGATGTGACGGTGTTTTATATTAAATTGTTATTATTTGTTGATAATGTTTTTTTTTTTGGGTGTGAAAGTATGACGTACTTAGCGGGCGGGGGTCTAAGATTTGTGGCTGTGAGGCGGGGGATGTAAAAATGGTTAAAAAATAGCGTAAAGTACTTTTTGACGGCCCCATTAAACCTCAGCTAAGGGGCCTTCAATAAGTGACGGCACGCACCTGGGGGAGTTGGGGGGCGGGGGAAAGTCCACACATTTGAGGATAGGGTATGTATCAGAAATGTGACACCACATCAGAACTCGCATTTTCACATAAAATTTTCGCTTAAATATGTCATTGCTTACAATTATTATTTATTTTATGACATTTTACATGGCTCAGTATGTGTTACGATTTTATAGTGCAACCTTACACACTAACTGTATAATTAAATTAAAAAAAATAATTTGAAACATTCTCTTTTTCAAGTAGAAAATACAGCTATTATGAGAGAGGGCAGAGCTTTGTGACGTCATATTGGAGAGGGGGTCTAAGTTTTTGTGACGATGCGTTTTGAGGGTGGAGAGGAAGTGAAAAATTGGCTAAAATTCCTTGATGTCATTTAATTTATAGATTGCCCCTAAAACCTAAAAATTCAAACCCTTGTTATTAACTTATTTTGTGTTAAAATTTTAATTAATTATTATTAATTTATTTAAAGATATAATAAACTTACGCATACAAAAGTCCCCAAAATAATTTGCTTTGCAAACATGTGAACATTTTCCAGTAATATGATCACATGAGCCATCATTTCCACAGCCATCACTGCATTCTTAGTTGAAAATACCATTTATAACGATAATAGTCAGGAAAATTTAGAAATTGATTAGCGTGGATAAAAAGATGTTGTCAATGTTTATTGTAGAGGATTATTTGTTCTTTGATTATTAATCATAAAATTGAATAAATAAATAAATATATATATATATTTATATATGGGTTGTTATCGATTAAACTAAATTCAATCGTTAACTTTTGAAAAATTACCGATTAATTAATTGATAATTTTGTTAAAGCTAAAAATAAACATGTATGACGTCAATAAACTGAAAATTTCAAGGGAAGTAATATAAAAACAGGTAACTGTTTTTTTAAAAATAAAGTTATTTTTAAATCTATATAGCAATAAAAAGTAAGTTAAATAACGTATTAAAATCTAGGCACTTGGATGAAAATTTCAAATTAATTTCAAAATAAAAAAGTAATACAGAAATATAGAAATTGTTTGATGATTAACAAAAACATAAAGATAATCTTTTTATCCCAAGTGACAAGTGGTTCAAAAGTTATGATTTTTTCTCTAAGACCTCATAATCACTTTTTTTATCATGATTTTTTACTTGACATTTTGGGCCCTTTTATGGCATTTTTAAAATGCCCATAACTTAAGTATTAAATTTAATTTAAAAGATATAATATTGTCAGGAGATATATTCAAATATAATAGTAGTTCAATATAAATAATGTCATCGAATTTAAATTTTGTTATTGTTAGTTAATAAAAAAAAATATATATATTAGGGCTGCGGAAATTACCGATTAATTTTTCGATTAATTTATAAATTATTTTATCGATTAAAATTATTTTAATCGATAAAATAAACACTAAAATTAAAGAAAAGATTGTTGTTGTTTTTTTAAATTCGATTTATTAATAAATAATTAATAAAAGTTGGAAAGTGTAAACTTTAAAATAACCTGTTTTATAAGGACAATGATATATAAAAAAAAACCTTTGTTTTTACTTAATTAACAATAACAAAATTTAAATTCATAGATTTTATATTGAACTACTTACATTTAAATAATTCTCCTAACAATAGTATATCTTTTAAATTAAATTAAATTAAATACTTACGTTTTGGGCATTTTAAAATATGCCATAAAAGGACACAAAATGTGAAGGAAAACAACCTAGTGAACAAAGTGATTATGAGGTCTGACGAAACAATCATAACTTTTGAACCACTTAGGATAAAAAGATGATTTTTATCGTTCTGTTAATAATCAAACAATTTCTAAATGGCTCTGTTTCTTTATATTTTAAAATTAATTAGAAATTTTCATTCAAGTGCCTAAACTTTAATACGTTATTTAACTTATATTTTCATTAACTTTGTTTTAAAAATAACTTAATAAAAATATTAATGCCTGTTTTTATTAATTCCCTTGAAATTTTCAGTTTAATGACGTCATACATCTTTATTTCTAGCTTTAATTAATCGATAATTTTTCAAAAGTTAACGATTAAATTAAATTTAATCGATAACAGCCCTAATATATATCTATATATATATATATATATATATATATATATAT
>MUZC01000323.1:0-31048 GCA_002072015.1 Radix auricularia | reverse complement strand
ATCTATCTATCTATCTATCTATCTATCTATCTATCTACCTATCTATCTATCTATCTATCTATCTATCTATCTATCTATCTATCTATCTATCTATCTATCTATCTATCTATCTATCTATCTATCTACCTATCTATCTATCTATCTATATATTTATATATTAGGGCTGTTATCGATTAAATTAAATTTAATCGCTAACTTTTGAAAAATTACCGATTAATTAATCGATAATTTTGTTAAGCTAAAAATAAAGGTGTATGACGTCATTAAACTGAAAATTTCAAGGGAAGTTATAAAAACGGATAATAGATACCCTCCTTCAGTTATTTTAAAAACAGTTAGCACTGAAAACAAGTTAAATAACGTATTAAAGTTTAAGCCCTTGAATGAAAATTTCAAATTAATTTTATAAATTTAAAAGTAATACAGCTGTATAGAAATTGTTTGATGATTAGTAAAAACATAAAGATCATCTTTTTATCCAAAGTGGTTCGAAAGCTATGATTTTTTTTTTTTGGACCTCATTATCTCTTTTTTTACTATTTCGTTTCCTGTCATATTTTGTGCCCTTTTATTGCGTTTTTTTAAAATGCCCATAACCTAAGTATTTAATTTAATTAAATTAAAAACACGTACTATTGTTAGGGGATATATTTAAAAATGAGTAGAGTCTAGTTCAATATAATGTCAATGAATTTAAATTTTGTAATTGTTAAATACTTAAAAACAATGTTTTTTTAAAAATATCATTGACATTGTCCTTATAAAACAGGTTTTTTTAAAGTATACACAATCGGAGCTACCCTAACGGAGAAGTTTGTACGTAAAAAAATAATGTTAATATAAAAACTATTATTAATTATTTATTAAAAAAACAAAAATATTTTTCTATTTTTAATCACTATTTTATCGATTAAAATAATTGTAATCGATAATATAACTTACCGATTAATCGAGAAATTAATCGGTTTGCATTTAGTTGACAATATATATATATACATATTACTTCGTACAAACTATAAAACAGTATTTTAATTTGAATAAAAGTTAATATATTAATGTTAAGTAAGTTTTTCAGTAATAAACTGGATTGATTTTGTTCATTTTAAAATAGCCGTAAAATACATTTCACTGAAATAAGAAATTACTAAATGTAAATGACAGTAAAATAGTTTTATTTTAAATTTGACATTGAATATGAATAATATAAACAGAAACTGACTTACGAGTGCACTTAGGCCCAAAGTAGTTCTCTTTACAGGAAATTTCACACAGTAGTAGGTCTTCAACACATGAAAAATTCCAAGGGCACCCGTGACTGCAAACTAAATATTTTATCATTAAAATATATGATAGCAAAATAAAGTATAAATTTTTTAGCTTAGCATCTTTTTATTGTCATTGAATCTATCTTTCTAGTTATATAATTCTCTACATGGTCCAACATGACAAGAAGTAGCAATCTGTCTGAACTCTGACCCCAACGACAAATCAGATTGCAAGAAAAGGTAGTAAACACTCAACATTTCGTTGAAGTCAATTACTATATTCTTTCGAAACAACGTAGTAACATGTAATTCATAGTGTAATGGTTATAACATTCGTCTATCACGCGGAAGTCGCAGGTTCAATCCCCAGGTAAGACATTACATTTTTTAATTTTTAAAAAGGTTTGTGGTTGTGCCCGTTCATTTCCTACCATCTTTTCGATCACCATAACACGCATAAGACGATTGGATAGGGTGGAGTGAAAGAAAAATTGAATATCTTGGATAGCTATAAAAATTTTCTGAAATATGCAATTAGAAATGTGGCAAAAATCAAACGATGTAAAGCATATCTTGAGGTTCCACAATTGACCTGAAGTATATCTTATCTTATCTTAGATATACAGACGCTCCTTCTATGCAGAAGATAATTGCGTCCACAGACCATGAGAGATGATCTGTTGGCAAGTGATGCAGCGGTCACAGGCCATGGCTATAGGGGTTCCACGCATTACCGCAGCCGCCTAACTATTGTCTAGTTAGGTACCCATTCGGAGCTGGGTGACTCGGGGACTCCTCAGGCCCCGAGAACAAATCCTCACTTTTGTGTGGATTCGAACTCGTGACCATCGGTATGACAGTCGAGAGTATAGGCATATTGCAAATAAGAAACAATATTCTTTGAAAAAACCAAGTTTGTATATGGCCACATATTCATGTAGCAGTTTACATTTTTAACAGTCTTTACAAAAGTTACAAGTAAATTGAACTAATATTTAAAGGAAAAACACATGAAAACTCTAGTCAAACATGTTTTTTTTAGCTACAAATTATGTTGGGCTTTAGTGTCCAGTTTTGGCATTCATGATCTCGATTCCAAACGTGATCTTATGAACCCGTCGCGTTTTTCTGGACCGCATAACACTTGGGAAGCTTCTGAAACCAGCTTAATATGTCTCTCTACTGACTGGGTGTGACAAGGATAGCGGGCGAAATCCAGTCTTGGTGTATCTTATTCCCGGATCAGGGTTAAAAAAGTATCGTCATCAATATCCATTACGATCGGAGGCTCTGTGATTGAAGTTTTCTGCCAAACGATCATGTCTATGTAACTAGTAGCTTCAAAATTGATTACTGGCACACAGAAAGATCTAATTGAAACTGTGCGTTTCTGCTTCCTGGATTTCATTATACGTATCAGAGGCAACTCGCGTATTTCTGATCTTTCGTCAGTAAGCATCGCAAGCAAGAGGTTTTCTGGATAAGTAAAAAATGCATTGCGTTGAATTACTAGATCAACAACTTTCTTCAGCTCACCTGTGAGCTAGCATGATTTCAGTATTGTATTATGGACATGTCGAG
Source organism: Radix auricularia (assembly GCA_002072015.1). NCBI lineage: Eukaryota > Metazoa > Mollusca > Gastropoda > Lymnaeidae > Radix > Radix auricularia. The sequence continues at coordinate 28,202 of MUZC01000323.1, read as the reverse complement.
CACCATCTTTACATGAAGCATTATTTTTTATTTCAAACCATGCTGGTGCATAAATTGTAACCATAAAGGTAACATTTGTCTTCAGTTCATCCGATGAGCATCTTGTGGCAATATACAGGCGTAGTATTTGATTAGCCGTTGTTAACCACCTTGAATGGTTGATAAGACCAGGATTGCGAAGTGAAAGGCCAACATTGACAGCGGTGCAAAAGTCGAACAGATATTTTTGATCTGTACTTAAGTCGTCAGAATTTAAACCTGACGGTAGAACACAGTTTATTGGTGTGTATTTGACAACGGAAAAACTTCTCTCAATCCACCAGTGATTTTCCGATTGTACCGGAAAATCCTTTTGGACCATTGGTAGGTCCATCTAGATGTTTAAACAAATGCCTTAACGGTAATTCGTTTGCATTTAGTTGACATACGAACTATTGCGGCGGTTATTTCAACGCCACTTCTAGTAATCGAATGATACTTCCTCGATTGCCTGTATTAGCGACGGTTCCGTCCCAGCCTACAGCTTTTATACCCCTCAGGTCAACATTCTTTTTATTCAAATATGCACTTAACTCAGCCGCGATAACCTTGCTTGACCCTGCAGTTGGTGTAATGTGGCCAAAATAGATGGATCCTGGTTCAGATATAATTGATATATGTTCTTCAGTTATTAGTTTTCGATGAAATATCCCATCGCATTCTTTAATTAGGATCATTGTACTGTCTTTTCTTCCGTCAAAATATAACCCAGTGATTGTGTTATTGACATTGGCACATAATGTTCCACGTTTTTTATAACGTTCTCGTCGCACTTTACTTCTGTCAATCACTTTAGAAACATCCTTTTCGTGAATTATTCCGACATCTTGAAGAACAGCGCTGACGATTCCTGCTGCGGCCTTGTCGGATACACCATGTCGATTACACGCTAACGTCAATGATGGTAACTTAACTCTCATCTGCTTGTCATACAACTTTCTAAGTTTTTTATTAGGATCCAGCATACAAACGTCGTCAGATTCGTCATTTCTAGCATCAGTTTTCTCACATGTAGAAGAAATCTCGTCACAAACATATGACTGTTTTTTACCGATGTCATCAATGTCAGATTTGCTACACATCTGACTATGTGTCAACTCTTTACGGATATATCGCTTTTGTAATTTAATGGATTCGACCTCATCAACTTTCGCAATGATCATACCTCGTGGACCCCGCTGATCTTATAGAAAGTCACATTCAATTGTGGGCATCTTTCTTGACTTCTCACACTGACACTGAGATATGAAAGAACACTGACAGGAGAAAATGTCAAAGAATTTTTGGACCCACCTTTAAACTGAGATATTTTCTCTCGGTATGTTTCTGAGTCTTTTCTAGACTTATAAGGCTTCAGCAAATTCATGAATGTCTTGTGGTATATGTTCAACATTTCTTTGACACGGCGTTGGCTTACATGTGGTATAGAAGCTTTGTCCCATATTTTTTCTACTTTTGTTGTCACCATTTCTGCAACATTGTGATGTGAAGGATCTTTATGGTTCAATTCACATTTAAGTCTCTGCTTTGTCAGATTGTAAAATGTGAATGCACGTGAATGCGTATAAAAGCGAATTACAATAAAAAAATACCGGATAGCAAATGCTTATAAATGGTTACATTTTGAAGTTGGTTGTGGAACCTCAAGACGTTACTTAAATTAAAATATTTTTTACGGAGTAGTTGATTGTGCCACAAAGCAAGTTTTAATATTTATCCAAAGTCAAACAAATCAAAATATTTTTTTTTCGCTTTTTCACTCCATACTAATCTCTCTCTCTCTCTCTCTCTCTCTCTCTCTATATATATATATATATTATACTAATAAAAGGGAAAGCCCTCACTGACTCACTGATTCATCACTAATTCTCCATTTTCCCGTGTAGTTAGAAGCATGAAACTGTGGGAAGTTGTTGGGTACCCTCTAAATACGACAATTGGCGAAAAATAATTTTAAAAATCTCGCTCATGTGGGGCTGTGGGCCCAAAAACTTTTTTTCCTTTTTGGGCTCTATAAAAATTGAAAGTCACCAATTTTCCCATTTCCCGTGTAGGTAGAAGCATGCAGCTTTGGAAATTTGTTAAGTACATGCTCCCAATTTTTAACTGGAAAAAAAGAGTTAAATTTCCCACTCATGGGGGATGGGGCCCTAAAAACAGTTTTTTCCTAATATGAGCTATATAAAAATTGAAAATCACTAATTCTCCTATTTCCCGTGCAGGTAGAAGCATGAATCTTTGAGAAGTTGTTGAGTACCCCCTCATTGCGTAAATTGGCAAAAATTTTTTTATAAAAATCTCGCTCATGTGGGGCCGGGGGCCAAAAAACTGTTTTTACAAAATCACTAATTCTTCAACTTCCCGTGTAGGTGGAAACATGAAACTTTGGGAAGTTAATGGGTACTCACTATCGACGAAAATTGGTGCAAAATAATTTTAAAAATCTTGCTTATGTGGGGCCGGGGGCCCAAAAAGTTTTTCCTTATATGGTCTTTATAAACATTGAAAATAACCAATTTTCCTATTTCCCGTGTAGGTAGAAGTATAAAACTTTGGAATTTTTTAGTACATGCTCTCGACGATAATTTAAAAAAAAAAAAAAATTTCCGGCTCATGGGGGCCGGGGCCCATAAAACGTTTTTTTTTTCCTTACATGAGCTATAAAAAAATAAAAATCACCAAATCTCCAATTTCCCGTAAAGGTAGACGCATGAAGCTTTGGAAATGTTTTAAGCACACGCTTTCGGCAAAAATTGGCCACATTTAAAAAAAAACTCTTACCTCTCAAGGGGTGCCGGGAGCCCAATTATAGCTTTTCTTATATTAAAAACCAACTGATCACTAATTCTCCAATTTTCCGTGCAGGTAGGAGCATGAAATTTTGGGAAGTTGTTGGGTACCTACTCACGACAATAACTGGCAAAAAAGAAGTTTAAAAATCTCGCTCATGTGGGGTCGGGGACCCAAAAATTTTTGTTCCTCCTTTTAATGGCTTTATAAAAATTGAAAATAACCAATTTTCCTATTTCCCATGTAGGTAGAAGCATGAAACTTAGGAAATGTTTTGACAATATGTTTCCTAAGATAATTTGAAAAAAAGAGTTTAATTTACTACTCATGGGGGCCGGGGCCCCAAAATCTTTTTTCAATATATGAGCTATATAAAAATTGAAAATCCCTAATTCTTCTTTTTGTCGTAAATGTAGAAGCATGAAACTGGAAATTTTTTGAGTACACGCTCCAGACGTAAATTTGCTAAACATAATGTTACAACTCCTTCTCATGGGGGCCGCGGGCCCAAATATAGTTTTTCTAATATTAAAACCAACTCATCGTCAATTCTCCAAATTTCCATGTAGGTAGGAGCATGAAACTGTTAGAAAATTGATAAGTACCCTCTTACAACAAAAGTTGGTGTAAAAGAATTTTGAAATACACACTCATGGAGGCCAGGGCCTTAAAAACTTTTTTCTAATATGAAATATAAAAATTGAAAAGCTATAATTCTTTTATTTCCCGTGTAGGTAGACAAGGAAAAATAAGTATATTCATTAAAAAAATTTCCACTCATGGGCTGCCGGGGACCCAAAATATTTTCCCCCTAAAATGGGCAATATGAAACTGAATCAACGCTAATTCTCCAAGTTTCCGTGAAGGTAGAAGCTTGAAACTTTAGGAAGTTGTTGAGTACCCCATCCCCCATTACTTCCCGCTATGGTAAGATTAAATCACATCTCACTAGGGTGACGATTGTCGAAATATAGGTTTTTTCCCCAATTTGAGGTTTATAAAAAAGACGCATCTTTAAATGTCCAAGTTCTTGTGTACGTATGAGCCTGAATGGTTGAAGTTAATATATTTAGTATACCCATCTTCATTCAGGATAAACTCAAATGGTGTTTTTAATTGGTGTTACGCGGTCTAGCTGAAACCCTTATTTCCGCAGCAAAGCGNTATATATATATATATATATATATAAATATATATATATATATATAAAGTATGTCTGTGTGTTTTTGTCTATTAAAACTGACTAAACCATTCACCCGATCACGATGATGCTTAAGGAAATTGTCATTTATGCTTCAGGGGTGGCTTTGTGAAAATATTTTTTTTTAACATTGACACTTATTGGGTTCGGGGGGCCCAAATTATTTTTGTACTAGTATTAGACATAAAGGCATTAGTTTAAGCCACAGTTACTTGATAAAGGAATGTATCTTGAACAAACGTACATACTTTATAGTCAACATTTAAATACCATATGGTTTTGAACTCCTAATTTCGATTACTTTTGGGCGGGAGCCCAAAATCTTTAATTTCGTAAATTTTTAATATTTTATTTCATTTATGATATTACAATACCTTAAAATATATTGAACAATGTATTTATTATTATTATTATTATTATTGAAATAATCATTGTATTAAACTTAATTTCTTGCATCGATAGGGCCTGGGGGCTCTAAATGTCAATTTTTCCTTCTATGAACTATATAAAAATTAGTTTCAGCGCTATCTACTTGAGAAAAGGATGGATTTTAACCAAATTTTTAAATTATATTCTTGATAGCCAATATTTAAATAATAAAGGTAAGTCATCTCCTAAGGGCCGCTCTTTTGTGGTTGGGGCCCATAATACCCTTTTTATAGACCGTTAAAATTTTATTCCCAAATTCAAATATTAAAGATCATGACAAATGATCATAAATGTATCATTCTAAAACATTGACACAAATTAGGTGCCGGGGGGGGGGGGGCTAAATTATTTTTGTCCAAGCTATATAAAATTTAGTTTAAGCATCGGCTACTTGGAAAATGAATGGATCTTGACCAAAGTTAGTGCTTACATACTTTATAGCCCGCATTAAAAAAACATATGGTTTTGAACTCCTAATATCCACTACTTTTGGGCGAAGGCCCAAAATCTTATAAAAATCAAAGTAGGTATTATCTAAGTATGGATGTATGTATGCATGTATATATGTACTTACGTAAACATTTATGTTTGTATATATGTACGTATGATGAATGCATTTATATGTTAGTCCGTTACAGCTAAGTAAACAATTAATCCGATCACGATGAAACTTTACGAAATTTTTGTGTATGCTTCGATGATGTTTTTTGTGAATTTCTTTTTGTTGAAAATTGAAAGTGACACTCATGAAGGGGGGGGGGTATGGCCCCAAATGTTTTTTTCATTATATAAGCAATATAAAATAAGTTTAACTTTCAGCTACTTGGAAAATGCACGGATCTTGACCAAACTTCGTACTTACATTCTTTAAAGACAATATTAAAATACCATACGGCGTTGAACTCCTAATGTCCATTCCTTTGGCAACGTGGGGCTAAAATCTTGGTTTTCGTAAGCATTTAAGAATTAATTACAATTTTGATTTTACATAAGGTTGAAAGATATTTAAAAATATATCTATTATGAATTTGAACGAAATAAACATGTATTTAAAAGTTAATTTCTAGCACCGATTGGGCATATGGGCCCTTAATTTCGTTTTTGTCTATATGAGATGTACATAAAGTTTGTAAACTTTAACGACTGGGAACATGAATGGATCTGAACTAAACTCGGTGTATAATAACTTTATAGCTCATATTAAAATAATATAGGACTTTAAATCTCAAATATTCACACTTTCGGGCTGGGGGCCTTGATTATTTTTTTTAACTTTTACAATTTTATTCCCCATTCTGTTCCATGGTTTCGACAAATATCGACAATATATTCAATATTATCCAAATTAAAATTAAGAAATGTTTCAAAATTTAAACCTTGCACCAATGGGGCTAGGTTGCCTTTGATTTCATGTTTTGTTTATTTATACCTATATATATAAATCAAAGGATGTCTTTGTGTGTATGTATGCATGTCCTTTATAAGCCATGCATTCGATCGTCATAAAACTTTTTGACACTGCCAAGTGCGCTCCCGGAAAGGTAACTGGCAACATTTTTTTCTTTTACCCCTCATGGGGAGCTGGAGGCTAATTATTTTACTTTTTGCTAAAATGAGCTATACAAATATTAGTTAAAACTTTAGTTACTAAGTAATTTCATGGATATTAACCAACTTTGTTTATAATAAATACTTGACCAAATATATTAATAATACATCGAAATAAACTCCTAATGACAATTCCTTCAGGGATGGGGTCAAAAATTACAATTTTTCTTTAAACGTTTATGATTTTAATCCCCATTCAATTATAAACGACCTTGGCAAATAATCTATACTAATTAAAGGGAATGACCTAACTGACTGACCCACTCAATAACTCACTCATTCATCATTAATTCACCAATTTACCGTGTAGGTAGAAATATGAAACTTTGGGAAGTTATTGGTTACCCCCTAACGATGAAAATTGGTGTAAAAGAATTTTTAAAATCGCGCTCATTGGGGCGGGGGCCGAAAAACATTCCTGATATTGGCACTATATAAATTGAAAATCACCATTTTTGCAATTTCCCGTGTAGGTAGAAGCATGAAACTTTAGAAATTTGTTAAGTACATGCTCCCAACTATAATTTTTTAAAAAAAGAGTTAAATTCCCCACTTTTGGGGTCCGGGGCCCCAATAAAGGTTTTTTCCTAATATGAGTTATATAAAATGGAAAATCACTAATGCTCCTATTTCCCGTATAGGTAGCAGCATGAAACTTTGGAAATTTTTTGAATACAGGCTCCCGACAAAAAAGGGCAAAAGGATGTTAAAATTCCCTCTCATTGGGGACCGGGGGCCCAAATATAGTTTTTCTTATATTTAAAACCGACTCATCACTCACTCTCTACCGTGTAGGTAGAAGGATGAAACTTTGGGAAGTTGTTGGGTACCCTCTCACTACGCAAATTGGCGGGAAATTTTAAATATATAATAATTTTAAAAAATCTTGCTCATGTCCAGACTGGGGCCCAAAGACATTTTTTTCCTTATAGGGGCTCTATAAAAATTGAAAATCACCACATTTCCTATTTTCCGTGTAGGTAGAAGCAAGACTCTTTGGAAATTTGTTAAATACATGCTCCCAATTATAATTGGAAAAAAAAGTTAAATTTCTCACTCATGGGGGCCTGGGCGCCAAAAACGTTTTTTTTCCCCTTATATGAGCAATACAAAAATTGAAAATCATTAATTCTCCTATTTCCCGTAAAGGTAGCAGCATGAAACTTTGGTTAATTTTTGTTAGTATAGTCTCTCGACAAAATTTGGCAAAAAATAATGTTAAAATTCCTTCTCATTGGGGATCGGGGGCCCAAATATAGTTTTTCTTATTTAAAAAACCGACTCATAACTAATTCTCTAATTCTCCGTGTAGGTAGGAGCATGAAACTTTGGGAAAATGTTGAGTACAATCTCCCGACAAAAATTTGCAAAAAATGAATGTTAAAATTCCCACTAATGTGGGACCAGGGGCCCAAATTTAATTTTTGTTATATTATAACCGAATCATTTCAAATTCTCCAATTTTCAATGTAGCTAGGAGCATGAAACTTTAGGAAATTGTTAATTACCCACTCACGACGAAAGTCGGTGTCAAAGAATTTTGAAATACACACTTTTGGGGGCCGGGGCCCCAAAAACGTTTTTTTTTCTCATATGAGATTTATAACAAATTGAAAAGCTTATTTCCCGTGTAGGTAGACAAGGTAAATTAATTATGTAAATTTTAAAAATTCCCTCTCATGGGCTGCCGAGGACCCAAAACTTTTTTTTCACCTAAAATGAGCTATATAAAACTTAATCAAAACTAATTCTCCTATATACAATACATTTTTATGTATATATATAAAAAAAAAAAATTTGGTTACATTTGATAATGTTGTTTATTTTTCTTTTGTAGAATTCAAATATCAATGTAATGGATCCTTCATGGTTTATGTAAGAATAAAGATGTACATATGATATCCGGGCCGTTCGTAATGACTCTGATGATAATGAGCTATTGTAGAAAGATGACGATGACGTAGATGAAACTTTTACAGTTAAGTTATTAAGTTCAATTTACCTACTTTTAAAAAATAATATATATTTTCTATTTTACTAACTTATACATTTTGAAAGAACAACTAAATATCATTCAATTAAATTTTAAAATAAACACAGACAAATAATATTTCAATTTGTTCTTTTCAGACCCTACAACACCAGGCTTTGAGAGTAAAAAAGATTGAAACAGCTGATAATTCTTGAGGTACTTCAGTCCAACCACAGCTAAAAGTATCAAATAAAAATTTACTTTTGCACCAAAGAGATGCAACAGACATCTTTCCCTGAGAGTTTGTTTTCTCTGGATATGTCGCTGTTGCAAAAGAGCCTCAGAACCAAACAGGAAAATTATTGCTGAACAAATAATGGATAGTTTAGTAACACAATCAAACATATATTTTTATATTATATATATATCTGCTATTTAACCAGGATGCAATGAACGGGAGCAGTTTACTGAAGTTTATTTATAATGAACATCATTGTTCAAAAGCTGATGCTACTGGGGAACTGATAACCGTAACCACAAGGTTACTATATATATAGAGAGATCAAACAAATATAACCCCAAAATATTTTTTAAAATGTGTGAGTTGTTCTGCTACAACAGTGATTAATAACTTTGAATTATACTGCTGCAACATTCTGTCATGTAAATTAGAATCGGCTATATGAGCATCTGGAAAACATTGTGCGCAATTTCCTTAGCTTTGTTACAAGTAAGGAATAAACAACTCGCAATGATTTTTATTCAAGTGGATATGAATATGACACTAGTTCAGGCATGGTTGATCTATGGGGATGCCTGTAGTAATCAAAATGTGAAAAAAATATCCTTGCTCTACTTGATTTCAAGACCCATATTGCTATATGCCCCATGAAAAAGGTAAAGTAAGGTTTAGAAAATGTGGTCATCCCTAATTGGTTATAGAGTCAAAGAAATGAGAGGTCCTACTGCAGCTGTTTCACCCATGCCAGTTAGACCTGACTGTTTCGCGTTTTCCTAATCCAATTTGCACACAAAAAGTTACACGGGAATAACTTGCAAAGGATTTCTTTAGAAATAAGGTGTATAAAAAAGTCAAATATAATATTCACCTTTGCATGAAGCAAAAGTCAAACAATTTCACCAGCCTCAAACATGCTTATGTACATGTATAAATGTTTATTGGCCTTAATGTAGGAATTTTTATTTTCAAAAAATAAGAGATTCTCCATTTTATGTTATTTTTTTCTTCTAAAATAACTATTTTTATCATCCTAATTATCATTTTCAGCATTATATTTAACATATAAATATGTACTTGTAATAAGGTTAATATTTACACTTGTTCGTGTTCAGGATTAAATCAACATCTATCAAAATTATTATTTTTGTCATGTTCTATTTTATTCTGTTTTTATTAATTGTTTTTACCATATAGACGCATTGTGACCATATGGTAAAATACCATCAAAATCAAAATTTGATAAAAATACTATATTTTTCTTCCATATAATGTTTATATATGTCCAATACACATATAATATCCAGTCAAATATTTTTTTACCATGAAAACCTAAAAGAGCGTAATAGAGGGATATATATATATATATATAAAAGTGCATATAAGAAACTATTCCACTCCTTGATTTTGCAAAGAGTTTTATCTTGTTAAACATAAAAAGTTATTAAGGCTACGTTGAAATTTCTTTTCTTAAATAATTACGAATGAGCATCATTAAATTTAAATACAATAAATGTAATTGCGCTGCTTTGTAAATTATGCAATAATTTACTATTGTAAGTTAGGTAAGCGTAAATACTATTTTACCCATTTACACTGGTAAGGGTTTCAAATATTTTCAAGAAATGTTATCACCCAATGTTATTTGAAGGTCAAAAGGCACCTTAATTGAATTAAGACCATTTTTTCACCCCAATCAGCATAAAATTAATGAATAAAATTTGATATACAAGCTCTTTTTCTTCCCCTCCATGTTCATATTAAGAGCTAATGGTAATATTTTTTAATATTCGAGAGACCCATGCATGTTGGGCGTTTGCACGCTTTCTTTGATGCTAAGTCTCTAAAAAAAATATCGGGGCGAGGGTACCGATAAATTAAATAAAAAAAAACAACAACAAAAATAGGAGTCTATAGAAACAATCAATGTGCTGTTGGGTTTTCGAATACCTTTTTCAAGAATATCACAGTCAATTTAACCTCTGAGGGTCGTCAGTATGTGTGCGAAGTAAAAGTTATCGTGGGCAAATTTGCAAGGCATCGATTTTTTGAATAATGTCTTTTCCAAATTTCCTGCGTGGTAAGTCTAAACAGTTGCGCATTTTTGGCATGATATATGCATACCAAATGCAGTCGCGAAGCTTTGAAAGGCGAATTTGGTCCGAGTCACTAAATTTACTTGGTTGATATTGTACTGTGATACACTTTTTTTAAAATTGAACTGCTTAACATTGTTTAAATTTCGATGCTTTTCAAATTCAATTGTTACCATACCAAATTTAGACGCAAAAATAGTTCAGAGCAGGGCATATCTTTTTACTAAATGATATCATGGTTTAAGATCGAATATCTCTAAAGTATCTGAACTCAACAGATATTTGACTCAATTGAAGATCTTTGACAAATCAATAAAAAGCTGTTCGCCTCTGTAATCAAACTTATTAGTCACATAATAAAAAACTAGAGAAAATGTGTTCTATATAATGTAACGTCGACTCAAGCTATGAAGAGTTTTTCTAAATACTTCATAAAGGTAACGTACTTGGTATTGTTCTTTTATTTGAAGAATGGGTTAGCATACACTTATCTTCATTATGTCATGACATTGCTTGTGTACATGGATGACTGGGACTTTTAGTGTAGTAGTAGTTTTATTTTCCAATGAATTATTATAAGTGCTGTTTTGTTGTCTGTACGTATTATTGTACGTGCTAATTTCAAATACGTAAGTCAAACCCCTAACCTGTTAAGATCAATGAATATTTTGAAGTTATGTTCTCTCTGCTCTTCATTTTGGTCGTTTGAAGGGACTTGAAATCTGATTACTTTCCACCATCTCCACAGAGCACTTTTAAATATTGAATTTTTATGACCGACTGACTTTTGGTTAATATCGTTCATTAAAGAGTAAGTAGAGATTACATGAAACATTATAATCATTAAACATGAGCGGTTTTTTCTATAAAGGTAGAACACATATACAGATCTCTTGCTCATTAAACATCAGGAAAATATATGCCAATTAATGTTAAATAATTGGTTTCAATTTTTATTCTGTTAATAACAAATTGATGCCCGCGGCCTACCAAAAGCGGTAGATTTGCTCATAGATAGAGCAAACAAACTGCATTATGATAAAATAAGAACAAAACGAATGAACCCCTGATTAGGGGATAACTGCGACGCATTGTTGATCTGGATACACGTGCAATGTGTTTAGCCACTTGCCATCCCCCACCCTGCACCTCCCTAACTTGTCTACAAAAAAATAATTGGCAAAACCTGACCAAGGTCATTCATCAGGCATATTTCAACTCGTATTGTGCTTGATATGGTGTTGCGAAGTCATGATCAAAAAGGAAGTGGGAAATGAACGGGCACAAACATAAACAATTTTAAAAATTAAGAAAGTAATGTCTTCCCTGGGGATTGAACCTGCGACCTCCACGTGTTAGGCGACTATAATAACCACTACACTTCTGTCACGGATGACCAATTTGTCATTGTAACTTGTTGTGAGTTTCACTTGGTGGTGTATTTGATGTTTGATTTTGTGGTATTTAAAGTTATTGGTTAGTGGTGCGAAAGCGTGCAAGGTGATTGTGCTGTTGACGTCATTAATATAGGCGTAGAAGTTCAGAGAGTTTTGTGTGTTGGTTGTTGTGGAAAAGGAGAAACGCAATTAAAGTTTGTTGTCTTTCTAGCAGTGCTTTTATTTATGTGTAACGGTAATTGTATGAATCTAGGAGCAAGCAGTCAAGATATAAGTTTTAGGACGCGTGTGACAACTTCTTAATACATGTTGTTTTGTTGTTATGAAAGAACATAGAAATTGTTCTCGATGACCCCTCACGCTATGCACAACCTGTTCTTGCTACTTGCTTCGTGCTTGGTGTCCGGCATTGTTGGAAAATGTTGAGAATTATATAGATACGTATTGCAAAAACGCAATTAAACAGAAACCATAACTGCACAATTCCTATTCAAACTTTGTCTTGAAAGTTCTGTATATGATGTGGAGTTTTTGTTATTGTTTGTTCATCCGTCAAATCGTCGAGAACCACTCTAGTCATCTAAGGGTTGCTGAGACCAGCCTTGCCTATGTGTTCGACGATGGCTGACAAGACCGATCCTGGCACGAACGTTTGGGAACAGAAGGGACATGGGGACGAGTGTGTTGTCTCCTGGAGTGTTGACAGCGCGGGCCTTTCGGGCTTGTGGAGTATTGAGAGAGCAAACCCCACTCCGGAAAGAATTAAAATCGTATCCAATCAATAACACAAATGAAAGCATACTTTATTAACAAAATATTTGTAAATGGCATTGTAGTCAATTAATTTATAAACTTTGTTTTGTTTAAATAGGCCTTACGATGAGCGAATTGAGCTACTTACCAAGACACCTCGGCTCAAAATTTTCAAGTACGCAAGTACCAAAACAATGTCCGTCGTAGCGTGAACAGATGACATCATGCGCACACCCACTACTGCAAACTTTTTTCGAATAGAATGTTTACATATATAAATATAAATATATATCAATAACATATTTAATATTTAAACTTTATTATGTGTTATTGTACTTTTTATAATTCATAAATTTAGTTATTTAATGTAAACATGTAATTTCGTTAACATATTTTTTATACAAGTATTGCTTTAAAATTTAAGTATTTACATGCCAAAAATATATTTTTTGATTTAAATTGGACATAAGTTTTGTTCCATTAACCAAACTAAATAAATACATATTTGTAGGAATAAAAAAACAACATTTTCTTACCTTCAGTACATTTTGATCCATAGAACCCTGGTACGCACCCATGGAAACAGTGACCAGTATCAACATAACATGCTTTTTCCACACAGTTTGGAGAGCAAGCTTGAAAACAAAATAATATATAATAAAATAGATGACATCGTTTTCTTAAAAATGAAGTTTATCTTTCATATTTGACACAATCGTACAATAAATGTTTCATTGATACATTAGAGGTATTTAGGAAATCACAAATAAATTTATAAGAATTTGGAAAGATGAGTTTTTCTAATTTTCAAATTTTTTGTTTTCCTTACCATACTGTTATTCGGGTACTTTGAGAGGCAATATTAGTTTTAATATAACAGAATATGTTTTAATAGAAATCTGAAGAAATAACTAAGAATTAAATGTCTTGAAAAAGTTATAAGTTTTAAGCATTACAAAAAATTTATGCGTATAAATATTGTTGAGGCTCTGGTGGCGAATTGTCGGCGCCCAGAGGGACGGGTCCTTTGAATTGGGACGGTGCGGCCGAGGAACGAGGCCAAGCTTAGATCATTTGCTATGGCCGGCGACTAACGCCAAGCTTGGGTCCTTTAATGGGGACGGGGATTTACCACGGCCAGCGGTGTCCTGTGAAGCGGTAAGGGTGCGGGCGAGAAACGAGGCAAGCTTGTGGACGGCTGCAGGCCTTGGTGTGGTAGTCTCGCCAGAGATTGGTTAAGTCAAACAAGCTTGACTGTATAGGTGCGGAGACCGACGGGTATAACGGGGATGCACTGACGAACACACGGAGGGTGAGGGACAGACAGACGGAGAGAGATTTAGCGATAGGACAGAGTTAGGAACACACTGAGTAAGGACGAATGTTAGTTTGATAAGATAGTAAAGATGTTAAGGAATTAAACATAACTAGTTGTGCATTCTGACTTGGAGTTCAGTGTTTTAAGAATAATTAGCGAATAGAGTGAAAGAGTTAGTGACACTTAACCAAAGAGCAACTAGGAACTTCACAAATGCTGGCAGCGGTGGGATATAACTTTTCAGCGCGTCTCATGAGTTGAAATTAGCCTTAAAACGTCACGGAAAGTATTGAAGTACAACAGCACGAGACGGAGAGAAGAAATTGTGTTTGTTTGTCAACGATTCAGAAATTGAGAAACAGAGATGGAGGAATATTATCTTAACCTATTGACCTTCAGCGGAAACTCAGACTGGCTACCGTTTATTTCCGAATTTGAAGTGCTTGCAGAATTGTTTAAGTTGAATGAAGAAGAAAAACATAGTAACCTACTAAATCAATTATTGGTAAAACGAAAGTTTCTCGACGCCGAAACCGCGGTCGAGTACGAGTGTATCATCAAACGTTTACTCAACTGGAGTTTCCAAACGGTAGATGAAAAAACTCGTGAAGCCATTGGATTCAGACAATTTGTACGGGGACTCCCAGATCAGTTGATGATGACACAAAAATGCCTTATGTCCAATCCTCAAACTGTGGAAAAGGCGCGAGAGGTCCTCGACGAAATCCTAGACTTAAGGTACAATATATGTGTGCCAAGACAAAAGTTTGCCTCAGTACCCACTGACCTAGAGGCTACAGAAGTCAGTGCCCAGAGAGAGAAGATTGAGGTACAACCACTGACAGTTGAAGAATCGAACTCGGAGGATATGGCAGTAGAGCCAATGACAGTTGAAAAATCGAGCAGGGAGCAGATGGCAGTAGAACCACTGACAGAGGAAGAACCGAACCGGGAGGAGATGGCAGTAAAACCAATTACAGTGGAAGAATTCAGTCAAGAGGCGATGGCAGTAGAACCACTGAGAGTGGAAGAACCGAACAGGAAGGAGATGTCAGTAGAACCACTGACAGTGGATGAACCAAACCGAGGAGAGATGACAGTAGAGCCACTGGCAGTGGAAGGACCGAACCTGGTTGAGATGGCAGAACCACTGACAGTTGAAGAATCGAGCCTGGCCGAGATGGCAGTAGCAACCAGTGTCCAATTACCAAAAACAACTCTGGTAATTCAACGGGCCAGTACACATTGTGACATTTCGTCTGACATGTCAACTCCATGTCCCAACAGCTTAGCTAACAGCCTAGTGGATAAGCCTGGCGTTACCAGGACCAGCAATGTGACACGAGTCACTTCGGGGCAGAATGACCCAATACTCGGTCTGTCACCGCAGAAAAAGATCAAACCAGTTTACAATGCGCCAGTCAAATTGCTTGGGCTACCGCATCGTCCAGCGGTCAAATATATTGTCATCAAGAAGGGAAGTTCAACCCAGAAGAAGCAAGAGAAAGTAGCAACCATGTCACAATCCGGGAACCGTTCCATTCATGGTTGGAACAAACTCCTGTTGTACGATTTTGGAACTCATAAAAGACATTATAGACAATTTTCTGAGACCTGGGCATGTAAAGTCAGATGGCTATTGCGGCTTAATTAAAGTCAGGCAAAAATTGATTGTTTTGTGTTTGTGTGTAAAGTAAAATTATTTTTCTCTCTTATAACTCTGTAGAAATGTGTAACATGCTTGTGTTAAGCATGTTGTGGTTAAATTCTGGATGTTTTGCGTGTCAAATTTTGAATTAATATTTCGAGGATGAGCTAAGTTGTACAGGTTGTAAAAAGTTATGATTAAGGACATTTTCCCCCCACTTGATTTGTGTGTAGATAATTTATGTGTTATAAGCAGGTTATGTAGCAGTAACACGCTTACAATCGGCAGAAAAAGGTTCTGCCGATGTGAATCCATTTTTGGGGGTTAAGATTTGTGCGTTTATGAATCATTACCATGACTGCAATTCTGTTATGTATGTGTTATGAGGTAATAAGGTACAACTTGATGAAGTTGTGGTTTTGGTAGCATTGCTTTTTGGGGACTGTTTGTAATTATGTTATGATGTACATATGTTTGATTTTCTTTTAGGTAGGAATATGATTAAGATTCGTTACCCTGTGCAATTTTGTGTTCCTTGATTTACTTTTTACATTGTCAGTGTTACTATCGTCATGCGCTTTAAGCCGAGTAAAGCGAGTGACTTGAAATTGGGAGAATTATGAAATTAATTTTATTATGCTTTGATGTTACGTGCAAACTGCTTATGATGAATTGCCTATGTGTGTTAGTTGTAATGCTGTTAGTTGAAATTTAGGAGCATGATGAACTGCTTGAAAATGTTTTGCTGTCTTATGCTGTTTGATTTATAAAGATGAATTAACAAATTATGTTTTGTTTGTGTAATGCTTGTACACGAACAAGTTAAGGAGAAAATGACTTGTGCTTGGCCTCGGTTGTCTTTAGCTTTTAACATTTGATGAAATGACTATGTTTGTGTTATGTTTTTACCCATTATGATGCCATTAATTTGTGCTTGGTTTGTCTTATGCGTTTAAAGCGAGTAATTATGATAATGACATGAGTATTTTTGCTTTGTATTTTTATGCCATTAATTGATGATGAGTAGGAAATGTCTATGTGTATTTTTATTGTCAGATGCCAATATCTGACGTTACCTTTGTCTGTTAATTTAACGGTAAATAAGATAGATGTACGTAGTTGATGACTGGGAGGAGCAATGAGAAATTTATGTATTTTCATGATGTATGTGTCTCATGCATTATTTGGATGCATTGTGTAAGAGATTATTATCCACTATATGTTTGACATGTCACTTTTGTCAAAATTTTCCCCTGCTTATGTTTTGTAATGTTGATTATCAATGATGTTGATAAATTGACCATGTGACTTTGGACTTGACAGACACGCGTTAGTGGGTTGAGACGGTACAACGGGGTAGGACTGGAGTCATGTAGGAATGGAGTCATGTCGGGTGATGAGGGCCAGGTTGTGTTGGCGGGAAACACAATAGCTCTCGGTGTATTTGTTTTGAATTGTTTTGCCAGAGGGTCTTAGTCACTCGAAGCCAATTTAAACAAACATATGCCGAGATGTTACTTATGGTTACTTGATGTCGAGGACGACATATGTTTTGTGAGCAGGGGAAGTGTGTGGTGGCCCTGGGGTCAAATTGTCGGTGCCCAGAGAGACGGGTCATTTGAATTGGGACGGGTGCGGCCGAGGAACGAGGCCAAGCTTGGATCCTTTGCTATGGCCGGCGACTAACGCCAAGCTTGGGTCCTTTAATGGGGATGGGGATTGGCCACGGCCAGCGGTGTCCTGTGAAGCGGTAAGGGTGCGGGCGAGAAACGAGGCAAGCTTGTGGATGGCAGAAGGCTTGAGTGTGGTAGTCTCGCCAGAGATTGGTTAAGTTAAAAAAGCTTGACCGTATAGGTGCGGAGATCGACGGGTATAAATGGGATGCACTGACGAACACACGGAGGGTGAGTGACAGACAGACGGAGAGAGATTTAGCGATAGGACAGAGTTAGGAACACACTGAGTAAGGACGAATGTTAGTTTGATAAGATAGTAAAGATGTTAAGGAATTAAACATAACTAGTTGTGTATTCTGACTTGGAGTTCAGTGTTTTAAGAATAATTAACGAATAGAGGGAAAGAGTTAGCGACGCTTAACCAAAGAGCAACCTGCATTTTCACAATATTAGATCATTTTATTTTAGACATTAACATTACGAGCAATTAGATGAATGCCATCACTTTGAATGGTCCTTCACAAATATATGCCTTTTATATTTAAAAAAAAATGTTGTTTTAAAAAAAACCTTGCTTACATGCTCCTCCACAGCAGGATCAAATTCATTTAATTGTTAAATTATGTTATACCTTATTTTATTATCACGATTATAAAAATTATAAATGCTACCTCTAAATACTAGGAAGCTGAGCAAAAGAGTTTAACGATCAAAAATGAACATTGAAAAAAAGTTTTTAAAAAAAAATGCTTTTTAACGATGCTGGATTAGAGCCACTGCTAGAAATTTTGGGGCCCCTGAATAGTGTGTACTTGTGGACCATTTTGGTAAAAATATCCCACAAAACAAGGACTTGTTTGATGAACTTTTGGACGAATTGAAACCTGTCACTAAAGCCAAATGGAAAGCAATTATGGCCTACAAGGAAACGCCTACACTTGACAGTCTGCATTGCTCAATAGCAGCCAAGTCCCATGCCCGAAAATGTGCACGTTAATGCGATAAAGTCTACATCCTTATCCTCTGCTCCAGCATACAGTCAGCTGTAGAGTTGGAGTATGCTAATTCCATGTACGAAAATTTAAAAAAGCTACTGGCGCCTAGACGTCTTAAGTCTAAAAGTGAGAAGTTATCCAAGACAAGGCAGCGCAGCTAAGAATGTGAGTTGAGCATTATTTTGAACTGTATTCAAGAGCTACCACAGTCTCCATCACCACTCTAAATGACATCCTCTCTATGCCACCCATGGGAAAACTGATGTCTTTCCAACTCAGAAAGAGCTTAGCAAAGCAAGAGACTACCTAGCTTGTGGAAAATTCCATGGGGATGAAGAAATTCAATCAGAAGCTCTTTAGAGTGACAAGACAGTTTTAGAACAATCTTTGCACGAGCTTCTGATCCCTTAATTTGGGACAGGGCTACATCCCCGGGGACGTAAAGGCTGCTTATGTACTGACATTACATACGAACAAGAGCGATTTAAGTGACTGCAATAACTATCGCTGCATCTCACTCCTTGCTATTGTAGGAAAGGCCTTGGACCGTGTCATACTAACTTGACTAGAGAGTTTAGCATCCAAAATATATTTAGAATCTCAGTGTGGTTTCTGCGCTGGTCAGTCAACCATAGCCATAGACTTGGTGTTCTCCACACGAAAGCTCCAGGAAAAATGCAGAGAGCAGCAAATGCCCCAATAAATTGCCTTTGAAGATCATACGAAAGCCTTTAATTTAGTCAGCCGCAACGAGCATTTAAAATTTTTGAAAATATCGGTTGCCCCAAACACCTTCTCACCATCATCAGGCAGTTCCATCGATGAAAATATGCAGGGTACTGTGCAGTTCGATGGAGCTACGTAAAAAGCCTTTCCAGTCAACAGCGGATTTAAACACGGTGGTGTACTCGCACCAACACTGTTCGCAATATCCCTTCTGTACTGCTTCGACACGCATTAAATAATAACTGTGATGGAATCTGGTTACACACCAGCGCTGATGGAGGACCTTACAACACTGTCCGCCTCCGAGCGAAAACAAAAACGACATATATACTAATTAGTAGGCAACTCTTTGCGGTTGATGCCGCACTAATGGCACACACAGAACAAGGTTTGCTACAACTCATGTCAATTTTTTCCAACGCGTGCTAAGGATTCGGCATGCAAATCAGCTTTAAAAAGACAAACATCATGGCCTAAAACACAGATTCTCCTCCTACCATCAATATAGACAATGAAAATTTAAAGGTCGTGGACAGCTTTGTATTAGGGATCCATGTCTCCAATACACAGTCCATTGAGGAAGAAATAAAAAGTAGAATTGGCCAGACGGCGGTCACAATGGCTAAAATAAATAAACGGATCTGGCAAAACACCAAAGTAACGGAGAAAACGCTGCTGTAGCGAATCGAGACATGGACCACTAAAAAATCCTATGAGCGCAAAATTAATAGCTTTCACATGAGTTGCCTGCGTCTCATTCTTGGCGTTAGACGGCAGGATAAGGTACCAAATAGTGAGGTCCTGATGTGTGCAAATATGCAAAGCATGTTCTTAATCATTAGTTAAAGTCGCCTGAGATGGCTAGGACATGCAAAAAGAATAAGCTCTGGCCGCATCCACAAATACCTTCTATATAGGATACTGGCATCGGGTAAGAAGAAGACTTCTGAGATTTAAAAAATGTCTGCAAAAGGAGCATGAAAACAGCAATAGTATAAGGCAGAAGGCCTATCTACTTTGCGTACATTTGTAAAGGGAGTCGTCATCGATGCAGTTATATGCATCCACCTGTGTAGTGATGGTGAGTAGGTGTATGGGACAACCGATTTGTCCCAGAATTAGCAACAGCCCGGTGCAACTGACTAAAACGAAGGCATTCGTAAGATGTCTATGGTCGACCAACCAGTGCGGAAACAAAACTGAGATTCTGATTAAACTTGAGGGGCTAAACTCTCTTCTCGTGTTAGTATGTTACAGGCAGAGGTCTTTCCTACAATACTAAGAAGTGAGATGCTGCGATAGTTTTTGCAGTCAATTCTATCACTCTTTATCGAATATAATGTCACAATCTTTGCATATTTAGGTCCTGGGATGTACCCCTGTTCCCAGCACAGGGTCAGAAGCTCGTGCAAAAGTTGTAGTGAAGCTGTCTTGCCACTCTTTAGAGCTTTTGGTGGTAAGACATCAATACCATGGATTTTTCCACAATCTAGGAAGTCAATTGATTTTCTTAGATTTTCTTGTGCGGGCCCAAAATCAAGTACTTCCATGGGAGGCATAGCTTGGATGTCATCTACATTGGTGCTGGAGACTGTAGTAGCTGTTGCATACAGTTCCAGATAATGTTCAACCCAAATTTTTAGCTGCGCTGCATTGTCTTGATTAATTTCTCCACTCTTTGACTTTCTTTTTTTATATTTTCGTATATGGCTTTAGCATTCAACACGTCTGCAGCTGACTTCAAGCTGGAGCAGAGGATAAACCAGCAGGTATCTGCGCATCAAAATGCAAATGTTTGGGCATGTGACTTGACTCATTTTAAGGCATGCCGCCTGTCGGTTGTAGACTTTTCCTTGTGGCAATAACAGCTTTCCTTTGGACTCCAGTGACAAGTTTCATCTCGTTTCAATGTTCATAAAATCACCAAGTCCATGTTTGTGTGGAATTATTTTACCAAATGAGCCCACATGTATGCGCTATTCAGGGGCCCCAACATTTCTAGCGGTGGCCCTGCGTATATTTTATATTTTACTTTTTAAAAAATGATGACAAATTGTTATAACGTTTTACCCGTTTTTTGTCAATAACATTTTTTTATAAAGATAATTACAACAAAATTCAGGAGACAATCACATTCTCATCGTGTACATTATTAATAACTTTAAATCTTCACACACACAAAAAAAATATTAAAAAAATAAGGTCGTGTTGTTAAATATCATTTTGAAAAGTATAAAAAAATTCTTCTTAAGTTAAAGTTTAAAAAATAAAATGTTTATTGGATTTTTATAAAAAATAGATTGAAATAAAATGTTAAATCAATACTTATATGTATTATAGATAAGTAAAATTGAAAAAATAAAATAAAAGAAATGATTGCAGCTATAAATTTTAGTAAATTTATGTCGCTTTTAGATAAGTATAAATTTTATATGTCATAATTTATATATATGTATATTATATTATATACACTAAACTTACTTTAATTTTAATAGAAAAATGTTTATTATTTAGATTTTATTTATTTATTGGAATACATTTATTTTCAGAAAACAGTAAAATTAAAATAATATATAGGACTGCTGCAAAAATTTAACAAAGTATATAATTGTAAACTTATAAACTGTACTTTAGTATTAAGTTTGGTTTACAAATGACTTTTACTGCTGACCGTCTCGTAAAAGTGAAGGAAAAAATTATGTTAAGCCTGGTCCCTTTTTGGACTCAGGACGTGTTAGCGCATTTTCGTATTATGTATCAGTACTTATGTTAGATATCAGCATTATGTAGTTATCAGTAATTGTGTTTAGATTTTAGACATATTTTTATGAAATTTCTTGTGTAATGAATATACCTGAAAAAAAATATTTAAAAGTCATTTCTTTACATTTTAAATTTTTCTATTTTCTCTTTAATCTAACTACAAGTGGTTTGTGGTCACTGAAATAGGACTCATAAATGAAACATTCTAAACTGTAATCAGCTAATCGCCCAAATACTCCATCAATTGTTGTTACATAGATCGTGGTTGCAAATCTTGTTGAAAGTAGTTGAATGTTGAAGCTTGTTTCGAAAAAGTTTTCAATTTCTACCCCTGGGCCGCTAAGATTTGGATTGAAGTCACCACAAATGATGACGTAAAACTTTCTAAACTTTTACACATATTCTAATGACGTAAACAAAAAAACCCAATTCTTTTGCACGCTTTCGCACCACTAACCAATAACTTTAACTCTTCAATGCTTGAAAAACGATGTATTCGACTTCCGGCATTTGCGGCCGTTGCCTGCGCCAGTGTTATCTCTCGATTCGCAATGTTTTTTGGTAGTTTTAAAGGGGTTTTTAACGGATCGAGTAACTGAGTGTTGATGCACAATTGGCAGGTCAGACTGGTGAGAAGGGATGACCTCTACGTGGTTCACCAGACGAGTAAGGTCGTGGAGCAGACCATGGCCTGAAACCGACAAACTCCTGGCTTGGACAGCCGAAGACCGTTGTTAGGCGCTAGGTGCTAGTCACATATGATTACAGTCGCTGTACGGATCTTAGGCAAAGCATTTAAATGCAATGCCGATGATGAAAACCAAAGTACCCGTTGAGGGTCGGGTTACTCCGAAGCGACCTTTCGTCCCCCTCAATTAACTAGCAACGCTGTTGAGCGGTGCCGGTTTAGGACCAGGAGCGCCAGTACGGAATAGCAACAGGTACCGCTAGGAAACTTTTTTTCGCCAGCTCTGAGGAAACCTATCGATGGGGGTTAAACCCTAGTTAGGTCAGTGATGATCCCACGCTTTGCGGCGATCTAAACTATAAAGACTCGTTAGCTTTGCCGTGGTGGCGCCAAAGTGATACTATGTTGATAGAGAGTCACTTTAGGAAAATTCCACACCTCCCTTGGGAGGCACACTTAAGTGGGAGGCGTTTTCGACCTAGTGTCCTGGACGCCCAGGCAGCCGCTTGTAGCAGCGAACGCTCCGGGGGGCCTCTCAGTCCTTACATCTCTTAGGGGATCAGAGGGCTGAGGGGGTCTTCCGGGAAGCCCCATGAAGAGTGCAGGCTCGGGACTGCTGAGTTTCTTCCACATGTAGGATAATTAGTGTTGATGCACAAATGTCAGGTCAGGACATACAAAAACATTTATACATCATGGGTCTAGGACTTATGGTTGCTGAGATCATGGTGATGACAGACGGACAAAACGGGTGCAATAGCGCATTCGACTTCTCGAAAAGGCGCTAAAAATTCAATATTTACATCTAAACAAATATGTGAGAGAGTCACCGGAAGACACATGTGTGACATGTTTGATGACTAAAATAAATTTTAAAAAAACACAAACTTTGACGTAAAATATCAAAATTCCGAAGCACGGCTTTAACGAACTAACTGTTCGTTGCACAGAAAAGTTTTTCGTGAATTTTAGTTGCAAGCTACATTATTTACATTTGATTTCGGTAAATGTCCCTTGAATAATTGTCTGAATAAATATCTACACACATCTGCATTAAAAATAATCAAGCATGGCTGACGGGAGCTTCCAGCTGCTGGGGCCCCTGAATAAATTCCTTGATTCAGCCCCTGGTGGTGGCCCTGCTGTGGGTTTATAAATGTTAAAATCATCAAGAGTTAGCATCTATGTTTTTGCGAGCTTAAAAAAAATAACGATTTCATCTAGAAATCGGGGCATTAATTTTTTTCTTTTCAAGTGTCATTTTTTATAAATTTACTAGCGTATCTTTAAGCAGGTCAAATACAATTGCCTATCACATAAGCATAATGTCTGCAATTGTATACCAGCAATGACAAGACTCTTGCACACCAGTTAAGACTGCACCATCGTGGTAGTGTAATTAACACTATATTTAACACAACGCCGCCCCTACATTAGAAGTGTTAAAAAAAATTTTCTTTGTTAATTTTCGCCCTGTGTGCCTCCTCAACAAATTCCAAATTTTGTATACTTCTACCGTCACCGAAAATTTGAGAATACGTAATGAGTCTGTTTTTATATCAGAAAAAATACACTTGGGCCCGGCCCCAGGGGAGTGAATTCTTTTTACTCCTCTTAGCACTGCGGATAAGTATTGCTCAACTTCCCAAAGTATTATGCTTCAACCTAAACGGGAAATTGGAGAATTAGTAATTTTCTCTTTTATATCGCTCATATAAAGAAGAAATCTACTTTGGGCCCCGGCTCCCTTAGAGAGATAATTTAAATATGTTTCGAACTATTGAGTACCATTGGAGATATGAAATACAGTTCATTTAAGGAAAAAAAAATACAATTGGGCACGTCAGCCTCACCATGAGGGAGAATTTTAAAAGACTTTTTCTCCATTTTTGTCGGGAGAGTGTGCTCGATAACTTCCAAAAGTTTCATTTCTTTATGTATACGGTATAAATTGAGCATTAGAGATAAGAGGGCTTTTAATATAAGAAAAAACTACATTTGGGGCCCTAGCCCCCAAGAGTGGTAATTTTAAAATTCTTTTTTTGCAAATTAGCGTCGGTAGAGTGTAATTAACAACTTGCCAAACTTTCTTACTTCTAACTACACGGGAAATAGGAGAATTAATGATTTTCACTTTTTATATAGCTCATATAGGGAAAAAACAATAATCCTAAAATTTCATGCTTCTGCCGACTCGGGAAAAATGAGAATTAGTTTATTTTCAATTTTATATACCTCAAATAACGGGGGATAATGTTTTTGGGCCCACGGCACCTACGAGTAGGAATATAGGGAACGTTTGCCATTATTGTCGGGAGAGTATACTCAAGAATTTCCAAAAGTTTCATGGTTTTACCTACACGGCAAATTTGAGAACTAATGATGAGTGAGATTTTAATATTAGAAAAAACTACATTTGCGCCCCCGGCCCCCAATGAGTGGAAATTATAAAATTTGTTTTTTCAAATTAGCGTTAGGAGAGTGTACTAACAACTTTCAAAATTTTATTCTTCTATCTATACGGGAAATATTCGAATGGGGAATTTTGAGTATATATATAGGTTATATTAGTACAACCCCCCCCCCTACATATGGGCCCCCGGCTCCACATGAGTGGGAAGTTTAAAAGTATTTCTCGCAAAATATCGTCGGGGTAGCGTACTTAAAACAACTTGCCGAAGTTTTATACTTCTACCAACACGGGAAACTTGAGAATTTGTGATATTCAATTTTTATAAAGCTCATATTGGGAAAAATTATTTGGTCCCTCGACCCCAATCAGTGGTAAGTTTGAATTTTTTTTTCGCAAATTAGCGTTATGAGATTGTACTTAGCAACTTCCCAAAGTTTTATTATTTTACTTACACGGGGAAATAGTAGAATGGGTGATTTTTGGTATTTATATAGCGTATAAAAGTTTTAAAAAACTACACTTGGGTCCCTGGCTCCCCATGAGTGGGAAGTTTAAAATATTTTCTCGCAAAATATCGTCGGGGTAGCGTCCTTAACAACTTGCCAAAGTTTCATGCTTCTACCTATCCGTAAAATAGGATAATTAGTAAGTTTTAGTTTTTATATATAATTGATATAAGGGAAAAAAAAAACTAAATTTGGGCCCCCAGCTTCCAGAAAGAGGAAATTTAAATATATTTTTGCCTGTTACCATTGCAGAAGTGTACTTAACAATTTCCGAAAATTTCATGCTTCTGCCTCCTCGAGAAATAGAAAAATTGTTGATTTTCATTTTGTATATAGCTCAAATAAGGAAAAAAATTTGTTTCCCCCCCGGCGCCCCTGAATGTTAATGTATGTAACGAAACCTA
This sequence comes from Radix auricularia, assembly GCA_002072015.1. Classification (NCBI taxonomy): domain Eukaryota; kingdom Metazoa; phylum Mollusca; class Gastropoda; family Lymnaeidae; genus Radix; species Radix auricularia. Next base: position 2,542 of record MUZC01000323.1, on the reverse strand, counting down.
TTTAAGAACCTTCCCCATATAATTGTGTGTACGTTTACCAAATTTCACTTGACTGGGTTGTCTGGATCTTGAGTTATTAGGGAACAGACAGACAGACACACACACAACAAATGCGTCTTATATATATAAGATATATAGATAGATATATATATTTATTAATTAATAATTAATAATAGTTTTTGTTTTTCTTACTTACAATTTTCTCCATTTAAAAAAAGTTCTTTAAATAGTAAACTTTAAAATAATTTTTTTTTATAAGAAAAAAGTTATTTAAAAAATTGAACTTTGTTTTTACATAATTAACCAGTACTTTCTTTGTACAGGTATGCACCGGTACGGCGTACTAGCACCTTTTTCAATGTGGGAAAAGGTATTTCTTTATTACTAGCTTATTTTTAATTTAATACACTAACTGGTACTTTAAAGTTAGGCAATCCATCAATGAGTACCTACACCAAATTTTTTTACAAAATAACAACAACAAAACAAAAACCATTGTAATAACCTATAATTTTTTTTGTTCATTTAGATTATATTGGACTACTTATATTTAAATAAATCACGTAAATATATTATTTTGTCTAAATTAAATATTTATGTAATGGTCATTTTTAAAAATGCTCTCAAAAGAAACAAAAGGGAAGAAATATAAAACCGTAAAAAAAATATTATGAGTTTTTAGAAACAAATTAATAACTCTTGAGCCACTTAGGGTAAAAAGATGATCTTTATATTTTTGTTAATAAAAAAAACAATTTCATATTTTTAGAATTAATTTGAAAGTTTCATTCAAGAGTCTAAACTATAATGCGTTATTTAACTTTTTTTATTGCCAACTATGATTTTAAAATATATACATATTTTTGAAACAGTTTAAATATTACGTACTCTAAAACTTATAAAATGTTAATTACAAATCTTGATCGCCTTTAAAAAAAAAACCCGTTAATAATTGTAATTGGAATAAATTTTCAGGTATTTTTTTGACAACTTATTGGACTTTTATGTAACATGCCTTAAAATAAAACTTGAGAAAGAGAAATGAAAGATAGCAATATTTTCCATTGTTAATATTTAGTTTTTGCCATCGCAGGCATAAATTTGCTTTCATTTTTATTTTGCTTTTAAAAAGAAAATTTAGTTAAGAAAATTATTATTTTTAAAAAATTCTTTAAGACGGGGTTTATAACTCAATAAAACAAAAAATGTCAATATATTGTCTTTGTTTCTTCCCTTGAAATGTTCAGTTTAATGACTTCATACAACTTATTTTTTTTTATCTTGTGATAAGTTTTACTTCAAAGGATTCATGCCAAATAGTTATTTGTATTTCATATTTGTAAATAGTTACATTTTTGTGTTTTCAGTGCCCAATAGCATTATAATATGGACTATCAAGTTTTTTAAATACAAACTTTGGTCAAGATCCCTTCATATAAACATTTGCTAATGCATAAAATTTTACATATATAGTTCATATTAGAAAAAATATTTATTATGGTCCCATTTAGTGGAACATGTAAAGATGAAACACCTCTTCATTTTTAATCTGCATAATATAGGATATAGTGGTCATTTTTTGGCGAGATCATTAATAATCGAATTGGGAATAAAAAGATATACGTTTAAAAAAGGTAATTAGTGCCCCCGGCTGCGAAGGAATGATCATTAAGAGTTCAGTGCCCTATATTATTTCATTATTAACTGTAAAAATTGTATATACTATCTTTGATTAAGATCCATCAATTTACACAGTAGCTAACACGTAAACAATTTTTATAGCTCATGTAGACAACAATTGACATTATGGGCACCCGGCACCCTATGAGGGTTAAAAATAGAAAATAATGCTGCCTGTAAGAATGTAGGGAGCATACTAAACTATCTCCAAAGTTTTCATGACGATCTGATGCTTGGTTTATAAAAGACATGCACACACACACTCACATACACACAGACATACTTTCACTTTTATATATCTAGATCAATAATGACATTCAAGGTTCCCAGGCCAACTTTGTAAAAGATATAAATTTTGAAACATTTGTTAATTTCATTTTGGATCGTATTTAATGTATTATCGATATTTGTCGAGACAATGTCACAGAATATGGAATAAAATCTTAAACGTTTACAGAAAAAGAATCAGGGCCCCGGACCGAAATGATAAACATTAGAAATCGTATCCAATATCCTATAAAATATATACTTGGGCTAACAAGTTATTTTACACCATGTTTGTTTACGATCTATCCATTTTCTCATGTCGTTAACGCTTAAACAATGTGTAGATATCTTATGAAGGCAAAAAGAGTCTTTAAAGATAACGAAAAGAAAGATTTTGTCCCCCAGCCGCAAGGCAATTAACATTAGGAGCTCAACCGTTTTGTATTTTAATATGGGCTATAAAGTATGTATGTATTAAGTTTGGTAAAGATCCATTAATTTTCCATGTAGCTAACCCATACATTAATTTGTATATATTAATATAAATGGAAATAAAATAAAAATATTTTAAAAAAAGTTTTAAAGATACCACGTT
>MUZC01000322.1:264992-284496 GCA_002072015.1 Radix auricularia | reverse complement strand
TTTGAATGAGTGCCGCCTGGGGCGGACCGCCCCCTCCGCCCCCCCCTAGCTACGCCACTGGACTATACTATAATAATCTATACCAAACCCTAAAACCTTCAATTTTCCGAAAATTCTAAAGCTATACCATGACTATACTATACCTAGCCTAACCCAAACCCAAAAACCTTCCATTTTTGAAAATCCTTTTAGAATTTATAGAACTCTCTTTTCCAGCAACCGGTCGTGACGTCACGGTCGACATACTATGCTTCAGTCAAATTTTATTTTTCTATATTTTATAATGGAATATTTTCATCGTTAAAAATAGTAATTTATACTTTGAATTGTTACAGAAATTAAATTTCATGATAATAATGTCAATAATAATAATGATAATGACATTAATAAATAATGAATCATCAATGAATGAGTTAAAATTTAAGTAAGTAATTAGTAAGGCTGAAGCGAAGAATCTCTACCGTGATGTCACAACGCTACCGGTTTCTTGGAACGAGAATTCCTTCCCTTGAATCGTGTTTGTTTTCTTATTTATTTATTACCTCCCCTTGTGGGGGAAACTAGAGAATTTAATTGAAAATTAAGGAAAAATAACAGGGGAGGGGTTGAGGGGATGGCCCTCCCTCCCCTCATATATTCTAAAAATATAAAAATGCAGAACTATATTATGCTATGCCTTTTTTAAAGTGAGGTGCCATAGCAACAAGATGGCCACCGATAATGACGTCACGGTCTATAAAGTACATGTTTACCATAAGTGGTAGCAAGCTCGACTGGCGTACCGATGGTCACGAGTTAGAATCCACTCGAAGGCGAGGATTTGTTCCCGGGGCCTGAGGAGTCCCCGAGTCACCCAGCTCTGAATGGGTACCTAACTAGACAATAGTTAGGCGGCTGGGTAATGCGTGGAACCCTTAAAGCCGTGGCCTGTGACCGCTGCATCACTTGCCAACAGATCATCTCTCATGGTCTGTGGACGCAATTATCTTCTGCATAGAAGGAGCGTCTGTATATCTAAGATAAGATAAGATAAGTAATAATAAAGTAAGTTATAAGTTATAAGTAAGTAATTAAGGATGCTGCTAGCCTTACGACATGTGGCGCTAGCCAGGAAACTGTGCTACAACATGTTGTAACAGCAGACGATTCAACGGGATGTTGCTAGCGTTACGGTAGGATGCAATAATCTTCTGTATAGAAGGAGCATCTGTAACAGATAAATGATAAGTCATGATAAGACATGATGACATGACTGTCGAAGCAGCAGATGATTCGACGGGATGTTGCTATCGTTACGACATCACATACGCAACTTCTGCTAAGAATAGTCTTAGTCGCTATAACTATAATATCTTAACAAACTCTTCTTTGTATTTTATAGGCCATTAATTATTAATAGATCTGGGCTTATTTAAAAATATTTATGTGTGTATTAATTCTAAAATCTAAATTTATTTAAATAGATTATTTAAATAGATTTAATATTGATCTACTGATTATAATTATATCGGCCGATTTTGTAAGTGATGTCGATGCCGAGTATTAAAATTTAGTATACTGTAAATGAAAGTGCTCAAGACTCTAGATAGCAAAGATTTGTGCATAATTGCAGGAATCTAAAACAATTTGTTGCGTGTGGAATAATAAAATGTACAGTGTGCAGACCTGTCATCGGAAACCATTCCATTCATTTTCATCCTTCAATCTCATTTTCACTCTATTACTATTACTATTGTTTTGTTCTTGTTGTTTCATTCATAAAAGTTGGCAGTGTGCAAAATTTATTTAACTATTGGTTGGTTAAAAATAACTATTGTAAGTCAAAGCCCAAGGTTGAAAAGGAGTTAATAATTTTTGTGTACATTTTTAAAAAGGACAGTTTGTTTTGTCGTGAGTCACATTCAAATGTATTAATGTCTATGGAGATCATGATCTGGAACTTGTAAATGTATCAGTATTAGTATTATTAGTATCAGAAGCTTCGTTTCAGCAAAAAAATATCGGTAATACCGACAAAAATGCATAATGGTAGACCCCTAAGATTTAATCAACGTATCAGTATCTGCTTTTCAGAATAAAAAAAAACAAAAATTACAGTCCGCAGCGCATTCATTGTGATTGGTTTACAAACAAACACACAAAAAAAAATTTTGTAAACTGAATGGGAGCTTTAGATTGTCTCATCTGAAGTTTCTGATACTGTAGTGGATGCTTGGTTTGCAGGTGATATGTAAGCGAATAGTTAGAACCATGGTAGCAATGTTCCATTTCAGCAGCGCAGATATTTGACCAAGTAACGCAAAAATATAGAATTACCACCCAGCAAATTTTGTAAATATTGCACAAAAAATAGACGTTGTGCAACTTTGCACACAAGTTGTTTTTTTTTTTTTTTAAACTTAGCACACGGACCAACAAAGCTTAGAGAACACTGCATGGTAGGCAAAAGATTTTTCTCAATGGACACAATAACAATAAACTTTATCAACATTTTGAACAATCACGTCAAATCCAAAATATTCGCGATGTTAGTACCGTGTGGCCTTTGTTTGTACTGATGCTGTCTTTTGTCATGAATGTTAAAACCTTGCCCCACCCCTATATCTCACTCTGATTTGAGAGTTTGAGATGCCAGTGTTCATAACATATAAATAGTTTTGACATTCATTGTTATATTTTCATTGGCGGGTTGGGGGGGGGGGCTTGGCAGATTTTAACTTTCACTGGGACTTGCAAAGCAAACCAAAAAACATGGCATTACTATAATTAAAAGTGTTTGCCAATAAATTATCCTAAGTTTTTACTTTTTTTGGTTCAGATTCGTAATAGCCGGGAAAAGACTTATACATCATTAATTGGAAGAGCTTCAACATTAGTGAGACGTAAGTAAAGAATTTGATTGTTTTTTCTGAAGTATAGTAAACCTAATTTTACTGTCAGAGTGTTATTGGTTGTTACTTTTTAAACCTTTAATACAATAAACCAGGGGTTTAGGGCAATAGTCATGTGTTTCACTTCAAATTAGCTTTGCATTTGTTATAAAGAACTATTAAAAGACATTAAATGTTGCATTACACAATCATATAATTTAACCAAAAGTCAGAAAAAATAAAAAATAATTTCAATGAGTTTCACAATTTTGATTTGTTGAGTTTTAAATTGTGGGATAAATTCTTAAGACATTGATACAACTCATTCATTTAGCATGACACTCATTGAATATTTATGGTTTAGAATATTTATTATAATTCTAGTCCAGGAATATGTTTATATTTTTAATTTCATTGAAAAGTTTACATCTTAATGGAATGCTGGGGGGGGGGTGTGGAGTAGAGAGGAGAAAACAACTTCTAAATACATAGCTGCTCATTAAATTAAATTTGTGATATATTGAGCTGAGCGTTCTCATCCATGAGGGGCGTCCACGGATCATCGTCGGTGTCTTTGATTTCTCTCACCTACAAAAGACCTCCAGGCATCTCGTTCCTGGGCTAGCTTCTCCAGGATCTTCCATTCAGGGCCAATTCTCTTGATATCTGCCTCCAATTCTCGGCGCCAGGTGTTTCTTGGGCGGCCTCTTTTCCGTTTACCCTGTGGGTTCCATTTCAGGGCTTGCCTTGTTTATTAGAAGCAGGTTTTCTTATTGTATAACCGATCCACCTCCACCGCTTCTGAAGAATCTCTTCCTCAATTGGCTTCTGTCTTGTCCGCTGCCACAGTTTCCGGTTGCCGATTTTGTCCCCCCAGTGAATTCTGAGAATCCTTCTTAGACAATTATTGATAAAGGACTGGATTCTGGTCAGGTTTATGGCCGTTGTTTTCCACGTCTCGGCTCCATATAGCAGCACAGGTTTCACCATAATCCTTACTTTTACCTTGCTGCTTAAATTGTTGGAGACCCAAACATTCCTGATTTGTTGGAAAGCTGCTCTTGCTTTTCCGATCCTTATTTTGACATCAGCGTCTGTACCACCCTGTTTATCTACCACGCTGCAGAGGTAAACAAAACCTTTCACCTCCTCAAGGGCTTCCCCTTCAAGCAAGATGGGTGAGGTACTGGGGGCATTAACCTTGAGGAATTTTCTCTTCCCTTTGTGTATGTTGAGACTCATGCTAGCAGAAGTGGCTGAGACAATGTATGTTTTCTCATGCATCTGTTGTTGGGTGTTGGGTATGTGCAAGAAGGGCAAGATCATTAGCAAAGTCAAGATCATCAAGTTGATCCCACACTCCATTGGATAACATTTCTTTTTTGCTGTGTAGATGTTTTCATCACCCAGTCAATGGCTAACAGGAGCAGGAAGGGTGACAGCAAGCAACCTTGTCTCACACCAGTCTTCACCTGGAAAACACCTGTCACCTGCTGACCATGGACAACTCGGCAATTTATCCCTTCGTATGTGTTTCTGATTACATCAGTAATCTTCTGTGGCAACCCATAATGCCTTAGCAGTCTTGACAGGGTTTGCCTGTCCACACAGTTGAAGGCTTTTTCATAGTCAACAAAGTTTACATAGAGAGACGAGTTCCAATCTAATGACTGCTGCAGTATGATGCGCATTGTCGCTATCTGGTCAGTGCAGAATCTGTTGGTGCGAAAGCCAGGTTGTTGGTCCCGCAGCAGAGGGTCTACAGCGTTTTTCATCCAGTTAAGTAGTACATGGTTGAAAACCTTTCCTGGGATGGACAGCAGGGTGATCCCTCTATAGTTGGAGCAGGAGCTTAAATCCCCCTTCATTGGGATCTTTATAGGGTATCCCTCCTTCCAATCGGAAGGAACTTGCTCTTCTTCCCTATAAACAGAGGGTGTAGCATTTCCACACTGGTTTCCAAGTCCGCCTTCAGTGCCTCTGCTGGGATGCCATCAGGCCCTGCAGCCTTTCCATTTCTGAGTTGCTTAATGGCTCTGCTAATCTCTTCTTTAGAATTATGATATAAATTTTTTAAAATATTCAGATCTTCGTGACAGTTTCAGCGTGTGTTCTGAGTTTTATTTCATAATTCAATTTGATTTAAAAAAAAAAAAATAGAATGCATTTTTATAAAAAGTAAAATGTCTTTACAGGTACATCATGGACCTTTTTACGAAGTGTTGGCATAGCAGTGCAGTAAGTATGAGTTCAAGGTTTATATTTTTTTGTACTGGTAACAGCATGCTAAAAAACCAGCTTGTAATAAGTTATTTAGATTCTGGTTACAGCATGCTGAAAAAGCTACTTCTATTGAGTATATCCATGTGATACATGCTATATCTCATTTGGAGGGAACAATCCTCGATCACATTAAATAGTTTTGCTTTAATTCTTTTACTCAAATGTCTGTAATCAGAACAATGAAAATTGTCAAAAAAAGAACAACATATTTTAAGAAAACAAAGTACTTAGAAAAGCCTTATTTTATTACTTTTTTTTCATAAATTTGTATTCTGTTTATTTAGGATGCCTACACCTTGTATTTTACCAGAGCAGCTAGTAAAACTTAAAAGTAGTCAAATAGCCTGGAAAATTGCAATCAGCAAGTAAGTTATTAAATTTAAAGACGTAAGCCTTATTATATTAGTTGCTAAAATTCTAAAATGTTTATAAGTAGGAACATAATTAAATTTGATAGCTTATAGCAGGGGTCTCCAAACTAGCCCCTCTCATCCGGCCCCTGGAGACCTTTTAATCTAAAAAAGATATTATTTTTAGCAGAGTTTACCAAAAAACTTTTTGTTGTTGGCACCCAAACTGCGGTTTGACAGTTAATGCGGCCCTCCAGCAGAAAAGTTTGGAGACCCCTGGCTTATAGCTATAACTATGATTTATAACTAAATACATTTCCTATACCTTTATATTATTTATGTTGTAATTACTCACTGACAACTTCAAGATGAATTCATTTAAATAGAATAGAGAAAGAAAACAAGAAATGTCAGTTTCACCTTGGCAGCTGACTTGAATCCATTAGAGAGCCTTGTGTTGGGTTATTTTATTATTTTTTTAAAACACATTTTAAACTATTTCTAGACAGTTTTTCTTCTTTGAAACTAGATTAATCTTTTGCTGGGTCCCGCAAAGCTAGTGAAGCCCAGTCCTTATTTAAACTTCTAAAACAAACTACTACTGCTTTAAAATCTCCTTTTTTAACACTAGTAACAGACATGGCTATCACTAAATCATCATGAAGGAAACAAAATATTGTCCCTGAAATTAAATCACAAGATTGACCCATCCTTCCTGTATTTCAGATCTCCTAGAGGTTAATGCTAGTGCATCTTTTGATACATACTCTGTTTTATTAACTACATTAACACAATTTTTGGTTACTATCAGTTGAGTTGACATTCCATTTTAGCAAATGGATCAATCACTCATATGTTGATCTCATGCTTAGTAATAAGATATTTCTGAACTCTTGGTAGATACTTTCCTCTAATTTTTATTATCCTCACATAATTTTATTTTGGTAATCATCTGAAAAGTTACACCAAATATGGATAAAGGCATAAAGTTAGCAGTGAAATCACATCAGTGTCTTTTAATACAAATTTCAACAATAAAGTGAAGGGCAAAGAAAATGGATGCCTGTGAATCATCTTTCAGATTCTAGAAAAGATTAAAAGGATTTTATTTTCAGATTCCAAGTCGTGTGAGCTATTGGGCTCAGGAATATCATGGTCCCATTGATTTAGTTTCAACATTTGGGATGTAAATCATTTTCTAATTGTCCTCTTTGTATTATTTTTCAGCTCTGGTAACTTTGTTGCAATCTTACAAGAAAATTGCATAGAAATCAGGTAAAGAAAAACTATTCTTGTGATTTTAAAGTATTAGGAAATATTTTTGAGAGAAAAAAATTGGTATTGAGTAATTCAAAAAATTCTATTTTAAATTACAATATTAAATATTGAAATTAAGGTTTGTGTTTTTTAAGGACCCAGCGAGACAATCTTGAAAGCGTATTTGGACGAAATACCTTTTCTCATGATCCGTATCCTCAGTGGCGCTGTGTGGTTTGGAGTGAAGATGAAACCATAGTGGCATGCAGCCAAAGTAATGGAGCGGTGGATGTTTACGATATACTTGGCTCCCCACTGTTTACCATCCCATGTGTAAGTGGATACAATTCATTTTACTCTTTTTACTTTTATTTAGGCGCTAGAAAATCTGATTAAATCTACTTTATAAATTGTGTACACAGATAATTTTTCTTTCACCCACTTGCGTTTGATTGACAAATAAATCCTGTTCAGGTTTGAAAGGATAAACATTGGACATCACAGCAAATGAAATGTCAGTAATTCATAATTCATTGAAAGATGTATTATGTTTTTATTCACATATATATCTTTTTCATTTAATTGTCAGGCGTTTGATGATGGAGTGACTCCTACAGATTTGAGTGATGCAGTGGCAGCCCTTATTTTCACTGATTTCAAGGATGATAATGAATGGTTGTAAATGTTTTATTACATTGGGAATCTTAGTATTCAGTAATACTGCCACACACTTTTGTACCTTGCTCTATTTATTTTAATTTTATTTGAGAGATAACTTATTTCGATTTTAAAAAATTGCATTCTTTAAATGCTCTTCAATGACATGATTAAATCTCATTTTATAAAATGTTTACATTTTTTTATACTTGCAATAACAATGCTTGGAATTTCTCCCAACAGATTTGAATGTCATTGTAAGGAGAGCTGCATTCTCTTTTTATAATTGAATTGAATCCATTTTTCATTAGGACCTATGAACTGTTGGTCATCAATTATCATGGATCAATGTCAAGTTACTTGGTGCACCAGGATAATGGATACAAGTTACGATACACATTCACTTTTACCTCAGAGTATCCAAGAGGAATAAGTTGTGCTACTTACAATTCAAAATACAAAGTTTTATTTGTTGGAGGTGCTTGTCTGCCAGATTCTCTTCTCAGTACTTCAAAAGCCTCATTAGAAGGAATTACTGCCTGGAGGCTTCTGTCGGATGCCCCATATTGTAAGCTCATTACAGACTATCAGGAGGATCAGCAAAAGGTATCAAAAGTTTGGGTATAAAGTAGGTTGTGACCGGATATCCGGGCTGGGTATTGGTTTTTCTGCCACTATCCAGATTTGGCAAATACTTATGGCAGATCTGGATAGGATCCGGATATCCAATGTAGTAAAGAATTATTTGAAATCAAATTAAATTAATACTAATAAGTTTATAAACAGATATATAAAAAGTAAAAAAACAATAACTCTTCTTGTGCCATAAGGTTTTCTGAAAACTTCCACCACAGTGTCGTAAGAAGTTCCCAAATTGCGATCAACCGATTATGAAATTTAAAAATTTGCTTAAAATCCATTTATATTATTATTGTCAAACTGACTTCATCTTTTAGGATAAGAAGGGCTATTTTTGGTATCCAAAATACTGTATTGAGTTAAAAACAATTTTTACCTGTAGTTTAGTACCATTATTTTAGTAATAAAGTATAGCGAAATTGTATCTTCGAAAAAAACATGTAAAAACTACCAAAAAACGTCGCGAATCGAGCGATAACACTAGCGAGGGAAACAACCGCCATTGCAGGAAGTCGAAAACATCATTTTTCACGCACTGAAGAGTTTTTATTTTCTGTAATTTCATTTCTAAAGAGAGTTCTATAGAGTCCGCATTGTCGCGCTTTGGTAAAAAAAAGGTCAATCGCGCATTTTTGCGCTTTAGCACATTAAGAGTTAATATATAACAAAATAAACTAATTAACAAGTGATAATTATGAAACCATTCAAATCTATGCAAAATATGGTACAATTTCAATTTTAGAAAAAAATATTAAGTTAAAAAGTTTCAAGTATAGATATAACTTTACTACATAAGATAACAAACTAAGTTAACTAACAGCATCTATTAGTTAGTATGATATGAATGTTTCTTTTATTAATATATGTATTGTTATTTCCATGTAAAGCGCTGTGAGACTGGCTCCTTGCTGGGATACAGCGCTATATAAATTATCATTTTATTATTATTATTATTATTATTATAAAACTTAAAGCGTCTGAATAAAAGAAAAGTTTTTATTATGGCTCTAGATCATGACTTTTTGTACATCACACTATACACTCAGTACAATAGTGTTCGCTTAGTACACACTACACAGTTCGTTAAACTTCGTTCGAGTTTGTTCATTCAATTCTTTGTAAAAATTTGCATCGTTGACATTGAGAGTGTCACAGACTATCATTGTAGATAGCAGATACTCTTCATATGTTGGATAATCAATATTTTAATAAATAGTATTAAATACTAAATAGAAAGTAGTAAAGTACACCCCCTTAGCTGTTAAACTTAAATGAGGAGTTATACGAATCCATCAAATATTAGGGCCAAACTATCCGGATTTGACAAATAGTAAAAAACCATATCTGGCCACCCCGTAGTATAAAGATTAATGTAGAATTTGTCACAGATGCCGTTATTTGTGAGTTATCTTCTTTGTGATTCATTCTCAAACTAATGTCCTAAGTGCGACCAAATGTGGGATGGACTGCAATCAGGTTATTAAATATGAATAACATGTAAACAGGATATGACTGAGCCTGACATGGCGTAACAAAACAGTAAACGTTTCGGCAAAGAGCCTTCCTCAAAGAACAAATAGTACACAAATAAAACAAATATAAAGAAATAAAACTTAGCTGCGGTGAAATCCAAAGTGTCAAGGAGAGAAATAGTAAGAGGAGAGTTGTATGAGCTTATATAGGAAAGGAGAGAGTGGGTGTGGCAAATCATTTAGGTTGTCAGCGTAAACACAACATTCATCCCATGTGGTGCAAGGGTACCATACTCTTGGATTAGTCTATTCTCCAGACTGACCCTGTCGGTTGTGTTTGTGACAATAAGCCATGCTAATTACAATTATCCACATACTTTAATCTTCCTTTTCAATGAGAAGTCTTCCAGTAAAAGATCAATTTTTTATTTTACAATTCATGATGGTAAAAATACAAATCCATGAACATTTGAATAATGATAACGGTTGCTGAATAATAAAGTGATAAATCTCTTCATTTAATCCTAACTTATTTAACATACATCAATAATATCTTCTCACATACATCAATAATATCTTCTCACATACACCAATAATATCTTCTCACATACATCAATAATATCTTCTCACATACAGCAATAATATCTTCTCACATACATCAATAATATCTTCTCACATACATCAATAATATCTTCTCACATACATCAATAATGTCTTCTCACATACAGCAATAATATCTTTTCACATACATCAATAATATCTTCTCACATACATCAATAATATCTTCTCACATACATCAATAATATCTTCTCACATACATCAATGATATCTTCTCACATACATCAATAATATCTTCTCACATACAGCAATAATATCTTCTCACATACATCAATAATATCTTCTCACATACATCAATAATATCTTCTCACATACATCAATAATATCTTCTCACAAACATCAATAATATCTTCTCACATACATCAATAATATCTTCTCACATACACCAATAATAATTTCTCACATACATCAATAATATCTTCTCACATACATCAATAATATCTTCTCACATACATCAATAATATCTTCTCACATACATCAATAATATCTTCTCACATGGATTCTTACCTCCTCACCCTATATTATGAGATTGTTTCTGCACATTTGCTTCACGCCTCACACCCACTTCATAAATCATATACTTTCAAGTATCAATCCATTTTGCTTCTTTATAATTATATTATTTATGATACACATTGTGCCATTACAAAAGTTCACATGAAGTACAGATGAGCTTTTTTAATGTGAAAAAAAATCTTTTCATAAGAAGAAATAATTTTTGGTACCTGAAGATTGGGTGGTAAATAACTTGAAAACGTGCTTTTTAATTAAAATGTTATACTCTTTGGGTGAATAACTCTTTAGTTAAAATCTGATCAATGAACTTAATGATGAATAATTACATTTCAATATTTTATTCCAGAGATCATTAAGTATTCACACTGACTCAATTCCTTTTTAAAATTTTTCATTCTAGGCTAAAGCAAAAGTTTCATTTCTTTCCAAACTGAAAGCATCTTATGGCTGGAACATTGTCCCAAAAGTAAATATTTAGAACATTTTATTAGAGAATATTTTGAACTATTAATCTTTGCTCAAAAAAAGTTTCAGTTAGATACAAATTACTTTAACTCTAAGCTTTAGAATTTTCATTTAGACAGTGAGTTACTTTGGTTTGTGAACATGTTGTTAGTCTTTTATTTAAATGGGTTAATAATGGATTAATTGTCTCCATCAGGATGGAATATTTCACTTATGTTTGAATCCATCTGCAACATTGCTTGTGTCCATTCACTTCTCTGGGAAACTTTCACTGTGGGATGTACCATCACTGAGGTTGAGACGTCAGTTTGAGCAAAATCATCAGGTAGATCATCAATAATTGTTGATTAAATCTCATTTGTTTCAAGCCAAAACAAAATGATAATATTTTAAATTTTCACTAAATTCTTAAAGTTGTGTCAAAGTCATTATATAATAAAATTGCAGGTTAAAAGAAAAAATAAAACATTTTTAACGAAACATGTATCTAATTATTTTATTAGCCAGGATGGGATGAAATAAGTCCTGAACTACTGGAGAATCCAAATAAAAAAAAGAAGATTAAAGGTTGGTCCACATTTAACATAACATTATTACTAATTTCTTTTTTTTTTTAAATTGTGTGTTAGAAATTTTTGAACATTTTCATAGGCATGCACTCATGTTTGTATATGTTCTCAGATCAAAGCCATGAAAAAAAAACTTGAAATTTTGTTGTTTCAAATGGTGAGAGGGGCCCCATTTCTTTAAACTTTAAGAATTTTTCATTGTTAAGTACATTATCCTAATACTACCCTTGGATTATTTTTTTTAGAATACTTGATATTTTCTTTTGTAGACTTGATTCCACACAAACAACTGCTAGATGTCAATTTCTGGTCTGATGAAGTAAGTTATTTTTGTCTTAACTCATTTGATTTTTATTTCTTACTTTACTTTCAGTAATTTTCTTGAGTTTAAAGATTTAATTGATAATTTTTAACAAACTGTTTTTTTTTTTTGTTTTTGAGAAATCTAAAGAGCAACAGGTTAGTTATGTTTTTCTGATTGTCATCCAGCTCTTGATTCTAGCTCGCTGTACTGGAGCTGTGAGTGTTGTTTCATGTGAGGATCTTCGAAATCTTCTCGGGACATCCCCAGAGTGGTATGAACCATCTCCTCAGTTGACACCCGCATTAAACGGAGGATTTCTGGGTTTAGAGGTTTGGCTTGTCATCTTTTCTTGTAGGCTCTTTATAAAATTGAACACAGTGCTAAAGTAACAGGATGAGTGTATTTTTATCTATAAAACTGTTTACAGATGGCATTTTTTGGCCGCTGTATGTGATAGGCAGGAGTTTGTCAAGAGTTATTAAAAATTTTTAAAACTTTTTCAGTGTGAAGTTCGATTTCCCAACAAACGCATTGTGATGGCCAGCCCTGATGATGATGATAGTGAGGAAGAAGCTCCTTCTATCATGGCTCAGACAACAGCAATCTCCAAACATGTTCTCTACTATCTGACCGACAGTGAACATTTTCAACCTCCCAAGAAGAAGCCCAGGTGAGCTCAGTTCTCTATTGAAATTAGGTGTGTTCCCAGCTCAAATTATTATAAAATTTTGAAGAAATCACTGAATTCTTTGATTAGGTTTAGCTATCTTTAAAATGTATGGAGTGATAAATTTAAATGATTCTATAAATGTGCCCTATTGAAGATCACTGAATTGGTTTACTATTTTTCAATAAATTTGTGTAAATCCATGATATATTTAGAAGTTTATTTTTATGTATATAGATAGTGGAACAAGACATGTGTAGACTAAAAAAAAAGCAGACAGACAAATTAGGGTATATTTCAGTTCAGAATCCTGATCTGCATCCAATATGATTAAACAAAAAATAGATTAATTTTAACAAATTAATAAACAAAATTTTTATTAGTTATACATTAATTATGAATGAGTGTTATCAATATGTGTAAAAACAGATTAAGTAACTTTTAGGCATACATAACATTTATTTTAACAATCATTTATAGTTGTGTATGTTTTCCTTTTGTTGATTTAGATATGTCACAAAGGTCTACCGAGTGGTTTCACTAAAATCCACTACCCCTGAAGAACTTTATGCCAGGAAGGTACAATGTTTAGAAATAAACATTTTTTAAATTGGTTTTAATAACTATGTGTGAAATTTCTAGACATCTTTCTCATACAACTTCAGCACATTTAAAAAATCAAGTCCAGAATTACACTGTTAACTTTAATAGGCATGTCACATTTGCACAGTAAAATAAACCTTGGAACATGAATTGGTATTTTCTATTGTGTTATGGCACAGATTGAGGCAGAAGAATATGGAGAAGCTTTAACTCTGGCCCAGGCATACAAACTTGACTGTGACCTAGTTTACCAGCGACAGTGGCGCAAGTCTCCAGTCACACGAGCATCCATTGAGGACTACTTGGTTAGTGGTTTTTAATTAATACAAATTTTATTCTCTCATTTGTTTTCATCATTGGCAATAGTAAAATGTTGTACTTACAGGTGATCAACATGATTTCATACTTATTTCATTTGATGTTTTTTTTTTACCAGCAGGTTATAACTAAAACTGTAAACAGCTTTGATTTTTCAAAAGATAACCTAAAAAAATTAAATAATTTCTCCCTTAGGCCAAAATAAGCAAACGCTCTTGGGTTCTACATGAGTGCCTGGAGCGTGTTCCTGAGAATATAGATGCCATGAGAGAACTGATGGAGTATGGGCTTCAGGGCACAGACTTACAGGCACTTGTGGCAGTGGGCAAAGGCGAGGATGCTGGGAGGTTGGACATTTTCGCAATATTAGTTCTTCACTGCTTGGCACGTATGACATTAAAAGACACTTTGTTTTGAATGTCTTTATACTGAACTAGACTACAGTAAAACTTTGAAATAAAATACAAGATACACAAATGACTGGTGTGATTAAAACAATCAATGTAAACCTTTATTAATGGACACATACATAAGTGAATGTTTTGACAAATGCCTTCATTAATATAAATGATAAATAAGTATTTAAATTAAATTTACATTATTATTACCTACTAGTCTATACATAGGAAAACAAATTCAGTAGAGAACAGAAATAAGAGAAAAGTAATGGAAGAAAGATGGGCACAAGTTCAGTTTAAGATGTTACCTCAGCTTAGGCATTTAGCTATGGCCGCACTATGGCGGATTAAGGGGGCTGCTGATTGGGCTAAAGCCAGGGGCCCCCAATGATTTAAGGGCTCAAACTTATTGTATAGTATAATAAAGGTGACTGGACCGGGCCCCAGGTGGGATTGAAGCCAGGGGCCCCGTGCAATCTTAATTCGCCCCTGGCATTTAGACATATAGCAGTACATATTTATCCTTGCCTTTCGTAAAATTCAAATCTATCTTCTTATCTTAGATATACAGACGCTCCTTCTATGCAGAAGATAATTGCGTCCACAGACCATGAGAGATGATCTGTTGGCAAGTGATGCAGCGGTCACAGGCCACGGCTATAGGGGTTCCACGCATTACCCCAGCCGCCTAACTATTGTCTATTTAGGCACCCATTCGGAGCTGGGTGACTCGGGGACTCCTCAGGCCCCGAGAACAAATCCTCACCTTCGTGTCGATTCGAACTCGTGACCATCGGTATGACAGTCGAGAGCGCTACCTCTCGACCACCACGTCCCACGTCTATGAAGAATTATTTGAATCAAGTTCTTGTGGAAGTATCAACTACCATCACTATTCATATGTAATGATAATAACAACATGATAATGATCTTGTTCCTCAGATTTCTTCTGTGTGATCCTGATGAAGGGCTCTATGAAGATGTTTATGATGTTTTTGATCCTAATTCCTTGGCTGAGAAAGAGAAAAAACGAGCTGAGATCAGACAGTCTTATCTGGACCAAGTTGATTTCAACAAGTAGGTCAAGGTCTTTCTTTTAGAGCTCTGACAATGGCTGCATAAAAAGAATTTAGTAAAATGTAAAAATAACAGAATATGTAACTTTCAATCATTATGGTAAAATAAGAGTAATTTCAACTTAAGAATTTTCATAAGAAAATTTATAGTTTTTAAAATAGTCCAAGCGCAATAATTTATTTTTTTTAAAAAAGGAGGATAATTATTTGTGAGATAAAATTAGTAAAAACATTATTTTTCAGTCTCAACTTGGAGCAAAAAGAAATATGTAGATCCCGTCTTAAGTTTTTGGTCTACTTGGACAGACTAAAAACATATGAGGTTTGTAAATTTTCAGTGTCAGAATTTAAATTCATAAGATGAAGGCTAAGAAAGTGAAGTTTCACTCATACTTGTATACTGATCAATAACAACTCTTACAACAAAACTCATTCTTTATCTGACCAGCTCACAACCAAATTGAGCAACTTAGTCATGTAGCTGTATTATCTGATGAACCAAAGTGAAAAATCCTCTCTTTCTTTTCAGTTAATTCTTGGGGGAATGACTGCAGCAGTGGAGAGATACAATGCTGAATTCTTTGCCTCTTTTCGCACCAGAAATATTTTTGAACTAACAACAGAGTATGCACAGGTATTTAAATCTTTTGTTAAATTATTGCAGGTGAAACTATTTTTTTTCTGTTGATCTTTTGTTTATGTTTATCATAAGACTTTTTTTTTTGGGTGGTACATTTTTACAAATGTATCAATATTAAAAGAAAACTTGTGTGTTGGTTGTCTAAAGTTATGTCATTTAACTTTGTGTGTTTTTCAACCATTGTATTGTAACACTCAGGGTTTGTCACCTTGTTTAATAGGTGCATCCAATATTTTTATTTTAGTTATTAAAAATAAAAGTGAAATTTTTGTGTGTTGGTGTTAACTACAAATAAGATGAATGCATTAATAAGTTTAAAAGAGTAAATATTAAGGCTGCTCCTTGAAAAGAGAAATCTGATCTTTAAAAGTGTTAAAATTTAAAAAGAGAGTTGCAAACTTTAAACAAATAATAACAGTACATTGTAAGACTGAAAAATTTTCAAGTCAGCTGGTCTTTATTATTTCAGAATAATGACTGGAAGGCTGTTGACATAATGTTGGTTTACCACAACAATGAGCTGGCCCCCCACAGGTTTGTACAAATATTATACTAGTTAACTTATTTATCATTCCAGTAAGTAAATAATATCAAAATTTGATACTGTATCATAAGTAGGCCTGTCAACGGGTACCCGGGACCCGGGTACCCGTTACCGATCAATTACCCGGGTAGTAAAATGGCCCCCCGGGTACCCGTGAAAATGGTACTGCAATATCTTTACCACCGGTGTTTAAACTGTGGCTCTTGTGTGTTCAAATTTCGGCTCGAGAATAATTTATCAAATTAAAACTTTTCTTTTGAAATAAATACTGTGAAATGCGTATTAAGATGAAAATGCTTAAAAAGATATAATCTACGTGTTAAAGGGAAACAAAACACGGTCCCGACAAACTAGAAAGTATTTTTATATATTTTTTTCCCAGGAAAATGAAACAAAAATCATTTAAAACAAAAAAGGTTTTAGTTCTTTGAATTGTTCAAGTAAGGAAAATAGAACTAGAACACAACACCAATAACTACTATTAACTAGGAAGGGCTAGAGATGACCTTCGCATTGGCTTTGAAATACGCCGCTCAGCATTGATAGCGATCGAGCAAGCCGATGCCCCCCCCCCATACCAACACACACGTGTCTCCACTATCTCCACCAAATACTTTTTAAAAAATATTTCAATCGTTGAATGATTTTCACTATAAAAACAAAAATACATGGTGGGGTGGGGTCTGTCCACTTAGTATGACACAAAATACGACACAAGAGTGATAACTAGGATTGGCTAGAAATGACCTTGGCTTTGAAATACGCCGCTCATCGTTGCGATTGAGACGCGCCAATTTATTTTATCTACCCNCCCCCCCCCCCCCCCCCCCACTAACATATGTCTCCAATCCCATCCCCACCATACTTTAAAACAAATAAACATCTGCTATATTTGAATCATTGAATATCTTTACTGTATTACAAAAATAAATACTGGGGGATGGGTCCATTAATTAGGGGCAAGTCCTGAAAGGTTTAGTTAATTAAAACGGTTGTTAGCTACAGCTATGAACTAGAAATAACCAACCATGTCATCATACAACCCCCACCCCCGCTCAAAAAACCTTAGCACCCCTTTGCTCACTGTTTTTACACCACTGTACTACAATAGCCAAGTAGTATTTCAATGTCATTATTTTACAATCGTTCACTCATTACATCAAAATTTGCATTTCCACAATAAACAAAGCAGTAAAAGGCTAATGTAGTAGGCTAATAGCGGGCATATTATAGAAAATTTTGAGGCCTTTCGAACGGGTAACCCGGGTACCCGTTCAAAGTTTTGACGGGTACCCGGGCAGCATTTTTCAACAATATTGACAGGCCTAATCATAAGGGTGCTAGGCTCATAGTTTTGTAAACATTAAATACAAGTTCACTTCTTGACAAGCATTTTGAATGGCGGTGAAGACTTGGGAGAAAAAGTTGACAGGACCTGGAAAGTTAAGTTGAAAAAAAACATCCCCCTTCACTGTTTGTTTAATGATGCACAATTTTTGCAGTTACAATTATTTTATTTCATTGTTTATTTATTTAGGTTTCCTCTTTTCTTGTCAAAACAAATTCTTCTCACCTAAACTGATTGCACTGTATTTATTGATTAGGAAAGGCCACTTGTAATTTTCTACTTAACATCATAAAATCTTTTAAGATTTATTGTTCAAAATTCATTTGACAAGTTTTGGTTTTAAAAAAACAAGTTGAAAGCTTATTGCATAGTCATTGTATATTCAGTTTTCTTCACTAAGATAAAGGTTTCTAATTTTTGTATAATAATCCATGCTGATATTGATATATAATATTACTATGAATCATCATAATGATTTTTAAAATTATTTCTTTATCAGACTGGCCATCTTATCCAACTTCCCAGAGACCTCTGATCCTGCAGAATACCAAAGTCTTCTTCCTAAATCTGGGTGAATAACTGTCTTTCATTCTTTGACTACAGTTTTTAAATTGGATTTGATTTCAGATGAGTTTGTGATTTGTTGTTCCCTTTCAAGTGTGTATCAAGAGTCATGATTTAGTAGTTGTGTTTATATTGTCAGCCATGACATCTCAAAGTTCAAAATTCAACTTTCAAGGTTTTCATCTTATTTGACAGGGACGATGATGATATAGTTCCTTGGGAGACAGCAAGTTGGCGTGATCAAGACTGGTCTGAGGTGGCAGACTGCAGGTAGGTTTTACTATAGCAGACACTGACTTAGGCAGACTGCAGGTAGACTTTACTACAACAGACACTGACTTAGGCAGACTTCAGGTAGGCTTTACTACTACAGACACTGAATTAAAAAACTGACATTTTATTGACATATAAAACTAGAAAGCAAACAAAAAATCAGCAAATTACTTTTTGAGAAAATTGATCGAGCCTGAAAAATAATGCAGGGAATACCTTCAACTAAAGCAGGAACTTTGGTTTTTGGTCTTATAATTGTATTAACAAAATTGTTAATGTTTTTTTTCTCCTGAAATCAAATGTGTCTCCATCCGGTCACAAGTCCTACATCTTACCACAGGACTACCACCAAAGATCTCGGGCTTCCTAAATTTTTTTACAATTTTTAAGCAGGAATCATTAAATAAGCCTTTGCTATGAGTATACAATTACAGACGACATTTATCCAATAAAAGAAGTGCATATCCAAATCTCAACCAATCAATAATTTTTAGGACAGACAAAGCAGACTGGTCAAGGATTAATGAATAGGAGGAATAAATAACAAACATTATATTCTCACATGGCTATCAAATATAAAGTAAATGAGTGTAATTTTACCTGTGACTTTAGTTGATTATTTCAATGGATTTTGTTGTTTAAATGATCAAACCATAAAACCTGGCAGAAGGTTAGTTATAAAGGGAAATAGAATGAATTTTTAGAAAAAGAATTGCACTTTTTGAAACTATTTTTCAGAAAAGCTGTTGACCTTGGAAATGAAGATGGAGCAGCCTTCTTATACATAAATTTTAACAGTAAATACAGGTTTGTTAAAAGAAGCTTTCATTTCGGGGAGTTTTCAGATCAAAGGCATTTTCAAAGTTACCATTATCTCAATGATGGTCATTAGGAGACTTCACTCCTCAGTCTGAATTTATTTTTGTGCTCTCATGTTGTTAAAAATAAAAACGGATTCATTTTGTGATCACTTTCAAGTAATATTAAATTACATAAACTTTTATAAACAGTCTACACTTATTTCTCAAAGGCCCATCAATAAATGACGTCACGTGCCGGGGGGGGGGGGGGGG
>MUZC01000322.1:200217-264982 GCA_002072015.1 Radix auricularia | reverse complement strand
GTGGAGGGTCAAAGTAATGAGGCAGAGGGGGGTGTTTAAGTGTTTAAGAAATGTGACATCACATAAAAAACGGGCAGCTTTAAATAAAAGTTTCACTTACATATTTGATTGCTTACAATTTATTTAATGACGTTTTCAATGGCTTCACACATTTTATGATAATAGAGTGCAGCCTGACACTAAATAGATACTTAAATGATAAAAAAACTGATTTGAAACATGTTAATTTTCAATTAGAAAATACCGCTTTTGTGGTGGCAGGGGGTCAAAGCTTTGTGACGTCATATTGGAGGAGGGTCAAAGTTTTTGTGACAAAGGGGGAGGAGGGTAAAAATTGGGCAAAATGCATGACCTCATTTATGGATGGCCCCCAAGTAAAATTTTGGAATGGCAGTATAGTTACGGAAGGTTTATTATTTAATTAGTTAGTTAGTTATTTCCTCTCGGGCCGAAGACTGCACATAGGGCAGAGGTCATGGATTTCCATTTTTGACGATCCGTTGCTAATTGTATCAAGTCCTGGTTATTTCTTAGACCCATGGTTGAGCTTTCTCTTATGATTGTTCTACGCAGGGTTTCTTTTGGCCTTCCTTGTTTTCTTTTGCCTGTTGTGATTTATTTAATACATTTGCTAAATTATTCTTTAAAAAGTCGATTATAAATCCACATTGAAGGACTGAACAGCTGAGTTTCAAGCTAGTTGAAGAATGGTACCATGAGAGGGCTTGTGAAATTGAACAAAAGTCACGTATAGTGGACAATGCCATTGAGTTGGTCAAGCTGGGGATAGAACGAGGTTTTGATGTAAGTAAATATTTGTAAGAGAAGGAATATGTGAGTGACATTTGTTATAACAGTTACTGAACACAGTGACTTGATGTAGTGACCTCATCATAACATTGAGCTGTCATTGTGTGTAAGTTTGTGAGCTGTTAACACATTTGTCTCAGGAGGGAATGCTGCCAGGTCGACCTGTACTCCAGTGAGTGACCAGGTGAAGTGTAGTAAAAAATGAATGGAGAAAAATGGATAAAGGCAGTTGTTAACAAATGACAGTCTGAGTGTTGATAAACTACATTACTTTTAAATATTCTATTGAACAGATAAGTTTAACAATTTAAGAAAGTAAATGGAAAGAAGTAGGTATTACTAATTATTATTAGTTAATGGAACTTCTTTCTAAAAAAAAACACACACAAAAAACTACATTTATATACATTATAGTTGATTTTGCAAGGGCCATAAATATTCAGTGTTTATTTGTAATGAATTTAAATTCACTCATTCCAATCATATGGTTTGTATCCATTTCGATATCTGTTATTTAAAGCAAGAATATAATGAAAATGCAGTGACTATATGCAAAATAAATGTGGTTACTTCCAGAACTTACATGATCTCCTAGACAATCTTGTTACAATGGCAATGATGGTCTATGAATGTGGAGTGGATCCATCTTTAGAGTTTTCACAACTTAGAGAAATGGCTGACTATGACAGACTAGAATTGATTATGTCCATGGTAAAGTTGAAAAAACTGTAAAAGAATTTGGTTGATATATTTTTATTTTAAGCATTAATTTGCTTAACCCTTTGATCCCTAGGCCTTCCTCCCCCATTTCATCGTTATTCTTTTGGGTTCCTGGGGAAATTTTTATACTAGGACTAGGGTCTCAGAAAAAAAATGTTTAGTAATAATATTGAAGTTGTATAATTAATAATAATTATTTAAAATCAATCCAAGAAAATGTTTCCTTTTTTTTTTAAAACACTGCAATAAAAATGCATGTAAATCACATAATAAAACTGGGAATTAACTATTTTGATCATTTGTATTTTAAGTCCTCAGAAGAGATGTATGTAAAGAATTTGCGCCGATGGCTTGTTCCATTTCTTCAACGTTGTGATCAGAGAGAACCTGGCGCTTATGATCAATTATTGAAAGACTTTGTTGTTACTCAGTCTCAGAAAGACCTGACTTTGGTGTTAAAGCTCTTTGAGACATCAAAGCCAAGTGTGAGTCTCTACTGCATGTCACATCATTTATGTTACTGTTTCTAACTTAAGTTTGTTTAAATAAAGTGTATAAATAATTCTGTTGTTTTTTTTCTTTAAAGGCACAAAAATAGCGTAAAATGTTTAAGATATATTTTGTTCCATTTATATTTTACCGAATTCAAATCCAGCATAGATTATTTACAGCCTTTAAACATAAAATGAATCTTAATCCATTAGATTTTTTTTCATCTGTTTTGGACATTCAAACATTTAAATTCTTCCTTATTTCCTTGTGTGTGTACAGGTTGCTTCCCCAGTTATTAGAACTCATACTGAACTAATGTCTTTGGCCCTGGATGCTCTATATTCTTGCAGGAGGCAAGTTTTTGTCTTGAAATGAAAAAAGATTAAGATGGCTAAAGATGACCTTTTCTTAAGTCAAAAATTAAGTGGAGTGGACATTCTATTTCTAAGCACAATTTATTAGATGAACAATTTTAATGACAATTTATAATGATACTATATAAGCACAATTTATTAGATGAACCATTTTAATGACAATTTATAATGATATTAATTATAAAAACAATATTTGGATGAACCAACTTAATGACAGTATATAATGATATTATATAAGCACAATATATTGGATGAACCATTTTAATGACAGTTTATAATGATATTAATTATAAACACAATATATTGGATGAACCATTTTAATGACAGTTTATAATGATATTAATTATAAACACAATATATTGGATGAACCAACTTAAGGACAGTTTATAATGAGATTATATTAGCACAATATATTGGATGAACCAACTTAATGACAGTTTGTATTGATTCCTACAGAGATGACCAGCTCCATCTAGCCTATAAAATCTTTGAATGCCTGCCGTTGCCAAGCAACCAGTAAGAGCTGCCAATTATTATTTTCATTAAATAAGCTAAACTAAAAAATTAATAAATCAATGCATTGAAAAATGGACAGGACAAAACAAAAATCTTTACATTTCCTTCTTTAGAAAAAAAGCACATTTTTTAAAAAAAGGGAAAGTATAAATTTTCTATAAGTTTTTTTTAAAATTTAAAGCCTTTTTTGAAGACATTTGTAATAAAATATTCCCTAAACATCCTCTTGAAGTATTCTTTGAATCAGTAACTTTTAAGGCTAGTGATCTATGTATTTGTTTCTACAAGCAGTTATATTTGTCTCCTTTAATTTCTTGAGATCTAGAAAGGAATCATCTGAAAGTTTGAGGTTACACCAGCAGGTGGATCACCTTGAACGCCACCTCAGGTGAGACAATGTCTTTTCTTGTCTTTAACGCTTTTGAAACTCTGCTTCTATTCGTTGACCAAACTTATTTGAATTATTTTATGTCGCTCTTTTTTATGTTACTGATATCTATTTACAGCAGTTTATGTTTTACAGTAATTTATTTATTATCTGTAGTTTATAATAAATTGTAACTGTTTGTATGGCTCTGTGTTGTAGGGGAGCAAGTATATTGGAAGCTCATGACATGAAGAAAACCCTAGCATACATCAAATCATCAGAGGTATTACTGTCTTCTCTTCTACTTTATTTGTCTCCCTTCCAGGTTTCAAATCATGTTTATTCAGTTAAGATGTTTCATTTTTTTTAATATAGAATTTGAAATATCACACAATTTTGATAAATTTCTTATGTGTTAATGATAAATATATCCTGGGTAAATATTAAATTATCTATTCATTTGTTTAGAATGACCAAGAAGAAGTAAGGAGTCTTTTAATCAAGCTAACAAGGCAGGCCACAAAGAGGTAAAACTATCATCGTTACTGTTTGAAAGAAACATTTTTCACCCTTGTTTATCTGACAAAAGTAAACACAGCTAGAAAATGTGACAACGTGAATTCAATAGTGAGAGGACTGCCAACAGTGAGAGGACTGCCAACAGTGACAGGACTGCCAACAGTGACAGGACTGCTAACAGTGACAGGACTGCTAACAGTCAAAGGACTGCCAACAGTGAGAGGAATGAGATTCCAATACATTGGCAAATATTAGGAATTATTTTCACACTCAAAAAATTATTGGATGTGTCTTCACTAAAAGACTAGTTTGACTTTCTCCCCACAACCTCTGTCTCCAGGTTCATACAATCAGTGGCTAACTTATTGCGCTGACCTGAAAATAACAACTCATATTGAATAATGAACTTAAAAAGACTGAGATATTTTTAAAAGGATAAGACTATTCCTAACTAATCTTTGTAATTGTTATAAGTGATATGTTTACTGTGTGACAGATCCATCCCACTGACTGACTTGGAGTGGCACAAATTGCATGAGGACATTATGTCTTTACAAACCCTCATCTACACCTGCATACCAGCAAACGTCTGCCTAGAGGTACATATACATTTATTATGTTAATAGCATGTAAATTCAAAATGTTGATAGCTCTTTAGTTTTTCAGTTGAAAATGAAATAAAAAAATGACATTCGAAGCTATAGCCATACCGTCGGTTTTTCAGATCTATGTAGAAAGTCTCATGTGTTCAGGACGTCAGGAAACTATTCGTCTGGCTGGTAAGAATTTACACTAACCAACTGATCTGACTCTCATTGTTGAAATTTTACTTTAATATTTTGGCAGAAATTCACTTTGAGGAAAAGTAAAAAGAGCTTAGTTGACAAAAGAACTATTATTAATATTATTAAACATAAGTGTTATCTTGTACTGTGGTACCTGGGCCTACGATCTCCTCGGGCTATCAACAATAAATGTTATGAAAAACAACTTTGACATTTTCATCTTGAGTAACAAACGGTGTACTAACAAAGGTGAGAGAGGTATTTCTTCTCTTAGATATACAGACGCTCCTTCTATGCAGAAGATAATTGCATCCACAGACCATGACAGATGATCTGTTGGCAAGTGATGCAGCAGTCACAGGCCATGGCTTTGAGGGTTCCACGCATTACCCAGCCGCCTAACCATTGTTAGTTAGGTACCCATTTGGAGCTGGGTGACTCAGGGACTCCTTAGGCCTCAGGAACAAATACTTGCCTTAGCATGGATTCGAACTCATTATCGGTACGCCAGTTGAGCCCGCTTGCCACTCGACCACTCGAGAGAAAGAGAGAGACAAACAATCATTTACAGTACAAACACCAGCCAGGCCGTACTAAAATCACATAGCACTAAGAGCGAATTAAGGCATTTTAATTCTTACCTTTTAATACCCTCTTGAAAGACTTACACTTAAATATTTGTTGTACTATTTAGCAATAACATTTTTTAAAATTTGTCTATTTTCCATCCTTGCCAATTAGGACAACTGTTGGAAAGGAGCAGGAGTGAGCCACAACCAAACCGTACATCAAAAGGAAACACTGCTGGCAAAGTTCCGTATGCCAGGGCAGTTGAGTTGGCCTTGTCATCAGCGAGAGAATACTTTGATTCTTCTGCCAACCTGAGTGACTCCTGCATGGACCTGGCAAGGTCTTTCTATATGTTTTATATAACTTACTTTTTCAATGTGTGGTTTACTTGAGTTCCACGGTTATGCAGCAATTCTTTACTGAAAAAACAGATGTCATTTTTTCTTTGCTAAATAATTTCTCAATAATGGTTTAAATATACGACATGTAAACTTTGTTGATGTGATAACTATAACTTTTAAAAAGAAAAACTGGATCTATTTATTAATAGAAGATTCCTGGCAATTTATTGTGTAATTTTGTTCACCTGATCTTGCTTAAATTATAGCATTTAAAAAGAAAATAACTGTATCTATTGATTATCAAAAGATTCCTAGTTATTTATTGTGTACATTTGTCCCCTAGATCTTGCTTAAATCTAATTCTGGATTCTCCCAAGCCAGTTCAAGAAGAACTCGACTTGATTGCTTCTCTGGCTTTATTAGATGAGTTTGGTGTTTCGTCATTGCCTCTACAAGGTTTGAAGTGTTATCTTTTTAATATCAAAATAAGGTTTTATACTCTGGCTTTATTAGATGAGTTTGATGTTACATCATTGCCTCTGCAAGGTTTGAAGTTTGATCTTTTTATTATCAAAATAAGGTTTTATATTTAGAATCCACTCATTTTTTTCCCTTGAGAACATAGGATTTATATTTATTAACTCATTCTTTTAAAATATGCTGTACAAAGTCATTATTATTGTAAATTTATTTACCAATTAAAGTTAAAGACATTTATTGATATTTTGTATAGTTCGTCTCAGTAAAGATCGCCTGGAGTTTGTCAAACTAGCTGTAAGCACTAAGCCAACCAGCTATAAACAGACACAAAGAGTAAGTAAGAATGATACTAAGAGTTAGTAAGCATGATACTAAGAGTTAGTAAAGCATGATACAAAGAGTAAGTAAGCTAGATACAAAGAGTAAGTAAGCATGATACAAAGAGTAAGTAAGCTAGATACAAAGAGTAAGTAAGCATGATACAAAGAGTAAGTTAAGTAAGCATGATACAAAGAGTAAGTAAGCTAGATACAAAGAGTAAGTAAGCATGATACAAAGAGTAAGTAAGCATGATACAAAGAATAAGTAAGCTAGATACAAAGAGTAAGTAAGCATGATACAAAGAATAAGTAAGCATGATACAAAGAGTAAGTAAACATGATACAAAGAGTAAGTAAACATGATACAAAGAGTAAGTAAGCATGATACTAAGAGTAAGTAAGCATGATACAAAGAGTAAGTAAGCATGATACTAAGAGTAAGTAGAGTAATTCTCTATTATCTATTGGTGTCAGAGGCTCAGTAATTTTGTAGCTTTAATCACCAGAATTCCAACTCACCATTAAAAATGTATTTCTTGACCAGCTCATTCGCCTTGGTCAGCTGCTGGGTATACCTTGTGATAACAACCAACCTTTGGAAGGTCAGATTCTTCATATGGCTGCAGAAGCAAGCATCAGTGTAAGTCTCTAGAGGTTGGAAGAAATGTAGATATATTACAAGAGTTATATGAGTACATAAAAGATGAGGACTTGCTGTATATTGGTCCATGCACTTTCTTCATATTTTTCACCCAGAAACTTTATACTTTATGTAGAGTAATAATCTAGTTAAGCTGTCTCAAAATGTTGCATATTTTGTAAAAATCCAAGTGATGAGTGTTTGTGTTGTTTATTTTTAAAATTTGTACTAAATAATACTTCCGCTTGTATAGATCTAAATTATCACTACTTTGTACTAAATAATAGCTTCATTTGCATATACCTAAATTATCACCACTTTGTACTGAATACTACCTCCATTTATATAGATCTAAATTATCACTACTCGTACTTTGCTTGTAATTCTTATTTAGGCTTTGGACTATGACTTCGCTTATCAGTGTTGTGAGCGCCTCATTAGTTTGTGTTACAGTCCATCTTGGAGTGTTTGTGTCAAACTGGCTGAACAGGAATCCTTCAGGAATATTGATGCCAAGTATGTACGAAATTGAGCAATGAAGAATACCATTAGAAAAATAATGATACTTTTCACTTTTAATTAAGAAAGACCAAAAATATAACTCAATATTATCCTCAGAGCTAAACTTCTGTCCTTTGCTGTAACATATTGTAGTAAAGACAAGATACAACCAGTTCTTCAAGCCAGATGTTTGCTCAAAACACAAGTAAAACAAACATTTTTTATATTACTTTTCATAAAATTTGGTAATTTGAAATATGAAATCAAATCACATCTATATAGCAAAATAATTAAATAATTTCTAAATATTCCATCACTTAGATTTTAGTAAAATGCATTGAGTCATTTCTGTAACTCTTGATCCCTAGATCCTCTATGAACAAGTCAATAAAGTGGTTGGTGAAGAGACAAGTAAAAAGAATTCTGACTCCAGAGAAAGTCCATTCTCTGCACGTGCTGTCATTCAGCAAACCCAACAGATTCTTTCCTCTGGCAAACAGACAGTTCTATCAACTTTCACTGATGCTCAGTGGTGGCAAAGTGCATTCTCTTCACTGCAGCAGTCCTCATCCAAACAGAAGACTGAAAACATTTTGCCAACTCATGATAATGCAGACATGAAAAAACAGGGATGTCATCCATTTTATGCCAGTGTTATAGAAGACTGTTATGAAGATTGGGTGAGAAATTGTTTACATAATTTTTGTTCTTTCTTTGTTATTTTTCATATTAAAGACCTCATTAGAAAATTTCTTTATAATTACATTGTATATATCCGTGTACAGCATTATGTGTATACACTCACGTTTTATACAGTAAAACAATTTAAACACCAGACATTTAAATTATTGCTCTAATCTAAAATCGGCTGTCATTTACCTAAATAATATTAACTTTTAATAAACATATATGAATTTTGGCAAATATATAAGATATAAAAAGAAAACAGACACACAGGTATTCATTTAAATTATATTTATGAAAAAGAATATCAACCTTGAATTGTATAATACAATGATTTTCAGTGTCTTTTAATAATAAAAAATTTTTTCTAAATAATTATATTTTTCTCCCAAATGTACAATATCTTTTTCAATGAAAATAGCTTTATTATTTTACAGGATTTTAATTTTTAATAGCTTTTTGAAGTTTAAAAGTAATGAATAACTATTAATATGACATTACTATAGAAAAGCTTTGACTTAGAAGGAGGTCATAAAGAAAGGGAAATTGATCTCAGTGCCAATATTTTGAGGACTGCTATGCTGGAGGAAATGTTAACCAGGGGCAGCACACAACACCCTGTATCAGAAGCTTTAGTGGACCTGGCCAAATCAACCATGCCTAGAGATGCCTCTTTGGGGCTTGCATATTTGATGGCCACACCAAAGGTTGGAACAATCATTTCTTTGACCAGTATAATAATACACTAACAACGCAACACTTGATATGTCTCCTTTGATATGTTTAAAATTATTCTTGAACTTGAAGGAGTTTGTTTCAAATCTTTGTGATTAGTGTTACCTTTAAGCTGCGCCGCTGTGACAAACGCCACGTAGCAGTTTAGAATTGTCACGCAGCAATTTTTGTTATTTTTAAATTGTACAAAAAATTGATGCTGTGCAACTAGGCACACAATTTTTCCTACTTTGCGCATGGACCAACGAAATTTAGAGGGAACATAGTTTGTGATATCAAAATATGTTCTTTATTTTCCCCCCATATCCTAATGAAAGTCACTTTTTGTCCCAGGATTATGATGTCAGCAGCTGCTTTGAAGAATTTCCAATCACAGACATCTCATTGCAGCTTGCTGTTTACTACTATGCCATACAAATATACAGCACCATGCAACCATCCACCCCACCTCATGTCTATGTCCTCTACCGACAAAGCCCATCGAAGATTATTGCTCGGGTCATAGACTATATTGTTAGTTTTCCTGAATCAAAATGGCCAGCTGAGGTAAATTCTTTGGTCAAGAAATTGAAAAATTATCATGAAATGTTGGAGGACTATAACCAAGCTTGTACACTGAAAAGACTTGGTAGAGGTTAGTATTGAATGTTGGAGAAGGCTAATAATAACATTAATTATTATTATTGTTATATAACAAGCTGATGTCTAACATTCTTACAATGGCATTCAAACACTACAGATTTTTAATTTTTATTTTTCTTTCTTTCTTATAAGATTAAAGATGATAAATATTTATTTTAGAAGCGACCGTGTAACAACAATATGCAAAAGTCCTTTTTTTCATACTATTGTCTTTGTGACTTATTTATCATAGCTAAACTAAATGCAAATGTTGTTACTTGATTATCTTAAATTATCATTCAAAAAAATTATATTATTTCACAATATTATCTTCTGAATAAAATAATAGATGATATAATTAATCTTCCCACACTATGATATGTAGAAATTGAATGATTATGGCACTAAAAATAAAATAGTAACTCATGTTTTTAAAAAATTAAATTTATGCTTTAAAATCTGTCAAATTTCTAGGAATATAAATAATATATTAAGCTTTGTTTATAAAAGATTGATTTATTTTAAACTATACTTTGATTTGTTTTTGACTTAGAACAGTCATTTAGACATAAATATCCACGAGAGAAAGGATGATGGTAGAATAGTGATAGCACACAAAATAAAAATTTCCTGAAGATTAAATTTAATGATATTCTTAAAAAGAGCTACAAGTGCATTTGGTGTCAAATATTTTCATTTATTTTATGGCAATAATCTAAAATTTAGGTTGTAAAAAAGTGAAATATTTCAAAGTAAAACAAGCTATATGGGGATATACCTGGGGGCAGTTGGCATTAATTGGATTCTTATAAACCTTTTTCCTTAATTGGCTGTTTTAATGAGTAAATAGAACATTCTAGTATATCTGCAGCCATATCTCAGCAGGCTGTAACTATTCTAGCAGACTGTGATTGGAGATAATTTAATCTAACTCTGTAATGAGATGCTCTCTCTTTGATTTAGGTGTTGATGTCATGAGGTTTGCAGAAGACCCTGAATATAAAAGAGAGACAATTTTTGGACTGGCTATGTAAGTCTTGAAAAAATGTAATAAAGTTTTTGAGGGGAAACAATGAAAAACCTTTTCTTGCTTAACGCACCTCATAAAGAATTAAATTTCTAAATTTAAAATTGATAAACTTTATGACTTTATGTCATGTTACACGTCTGTTACATACAAAGTGGGATAACTCTGCCTACTACTTACTTTCATTTCAAGGTGCCTGGAAGATGAAGTGTATGACATTGCTTTGTCCCTAGCTCAGCGTTATGATCTAGATCTATGGGAAGTTTACATGTGTCACCTAGAGTTTCTCTTCTCAGACAGTGGGTAAGTATTTTGGTGCAGAGATTATTTTCATTCTCCACAGTCACAAGTTACTATACCATTTTATCATGCTATTTTAAGCAAAACTTTTGTTTTGAAATTCTCATTTGAGACTTTCCTGGTGCCTGTTGAACTGGAAGACAGTTAGTATATTTGTAAACACTAAAGTCAGAGTATTAAAAGACAGGAAGTATATTTGTTAACACTAAAGTCAGAGTATTAAAAGACAGGAAGTATATTTGTAAACACTAAAGTCAGAGTATTAAAAGACAGGAAGTATATTTGTAAACCCTAAAGTCAGAGTATTAAAAAACTTGAAGACAGTTAGTATATTTGTAAACACTAAAGTCAGAGTATTAAAAAACTGTAAGACAGGTAGTATATTTGTAAACCCTAAAGTTAGAGTATTAAAAAAATGTACTAAATGAGAATCTGAATGGGAATGGATAGAAAAATAAAGGGATTAAGTAATCTCAAATATTTTATATAGTTACTGAATTCACCATCAAAGTGTTTTGAAAACATTTTAAAGGGTTCAGTTAAATTTTCACTCAAATCTCCTCTTTTCCTCAATGACAAGTGTATAATTATGAAAAACTAAATCCAGATACTCATTTTTAAAGAGAATTTTAATTAGTCATCAATAAATGTCAAAATTACCTGAAATTAAACATTAGTTACTAACTTGTGGAGAGTTTTTGGTGGTGCTTGGAGTGGGGTTCATGTGCCATCTTATTTTTATGGTTAATTAAAAACTGAGTCATCTATTCTATGATGAAGGAATACAATTATGGTGTTAAATGGGAATTAATCAACTTGGCTAAACTCACTGTATTTTGATTTCATTAATGTTATCCATCTGAATTGCTTTAGATATAGAAATGCTTCTCTTAGAATAATGTTATTTAATCATCAAATTGTTCTATTAAAAACATGCTTTTCAGTTAGAATTATTATTTGTAACTCAATAATGACCATGTTTACTTTAAATGCATGTCAAAATTATTATTTTTTACACAAATGTTAATGTATTTTGGCACAGGCTTACATTGGAAGAGCTCAAGAATAGAGTGAATAAACTAGACATATTGACAACTTTAAGGGAACATAATTCAGAGTTCACTGAGCGCATGATGTCTCGAGTTTATCCAACTTTGGCTGGGACAGACATGACAGGACTTTCTTACTTCTTCAGTCTGCTGGAGGGTGTGCAAGACAAAGTTTTGTGTGGACTGTCAGCAACAGAGCACTCTGCACTGCTAAAAAAACTGAAATCAGCATGCCCTAGTGAGTACAATTTTTTTGTTAGGTTGCTAAGCAACAGAGGCTTAATTAAATATATAGTGTATTACCCTTCAAAAATGATGTAAGTTTTCATAATAAATATATTTCAGCTGAAACATATTAATTTTGAAGAAAATACACATCAGAATAAAAAATAATGTAATACAGATTTTTCACTTATTTTATTTATTTTTATTTTATTCATTTATTTCCATATTGAACAATTTTTATGCTGACGTTTAAAAAAGTTATTTTTTGTGCAGTAAATTTTTTTTCAAGGCTTTTTTTTAGCAGTGCACTGCTTTCTAAAATTAGTAGCGTTACGCACGGACAAACAGACATACATAACAAATTATATATTTATTGATACTTCTCTGTTTAGAGCTAATATTAAATAATTTGAAAAGTAAAAGGCTAGTTTCACTAGATATATGATGTCAACATTTGTACTATATAAAATAGGTTTTCCTATATTTCCTTGTATAGGGTATCATTAAAAATGTTTTCATTCTATTTGTGTGTGGTATCTTAGGTCTTGACTATAAGAAATTAATGGATAATGTGACAGCCCCAGTCGATGTGCTACAGCCATGTCTCACAGCTACCAACATTCATAACCTGGCCAAGCTTGCACCACAAATTCCTAATAAAGTATGAATAAGTTTATTTGAGAAAGTTTTTAAAACTGTTCATTAGGAATAATTCACGTTAAAAAACAGTGTTTGATGCAAGAAATGAAGCCCAAATATCCAACATAACGGCAATGTCTCCATATTGTTCTTCATTCATTCAGATCAAATCATCTTGTCAGATTCTGCATTAACCTCCATTTTATCAACCTCAAGTTACAAAATTCATTTTTCAAACCTCAAGGTACAAAGCTCATCCTTCAAACCTTTATTTACTATACTGATCCTTTAAGCCTTATGCTGCAATGCTTATGCATTAGTGTTGTTAAAATTTATCATAGCTTTCAAAGAATGCCATAAATCTAGAAAATAATTTTGCAAGTTCTTCTTGGCCAACATTTTACTGATGCTGATAACTCAAATATTTGCCATGGCATCAACTTGCTTTCATGGAAACATAGAGTTTATATACAGACATATATATCTTTTGATGGAAATACATTCACATAAATTTTATATTTATAGCCAAGTGGATGTTGTCACTCAAAACTTTTCTTCATCATCATTAGTCCATCTATTTTTGCTGCTTCTTGTTTCTTGCTTTGATCAGTGGCACTTTCTTTAAACATTTGCATTAGGTCTCACACCTGTAAACATTTGCATTAGGTCTCACACCTGTACAGAACCAAGTTTCTGCTCAGTTAAGTTTCTTGTTAGATATGTCCTTTAAAATCATCCAGCTTCCTCACTTTTTGCTGTGGGGAAATCAGTTCCTGCACTTTCTTTCAAGCATATTTAAAAAAAAAAATGTGGGTGCATTTGACAATAATTAAAAATATTGGCACTCTCCGGCATCCTTCCGTCTCGCGAGACGATGGTGCATCACCGTTGGGTTGGGTTGCATTTCCTCGAGTGACTGTGCAGTCCTATCCTTGAGTCTTTGCCACAGTTTTTACACACGAGTTCTGTGCTTCCAAATGTTTTGGCCTTTCTCCTAGCTCTTCTGTCTGCAGCCTCCTCCATTCTTCGCTCCTCGGCTACTATGACGCCCTCTTTGACAACTGTGCGCCACGTAGATCGGTCTTCTGCCTTACACTCCCAGTCACTTGTATGTATTTTGGCTGCTTTCATGTCCCTTTGACAGACATCTTTAAATCGCAAGCGTGGGCGACCTGTTTTCCTCTTTCCTGAAGCAAGTTCACCATATAGGAGGTCCTTCGGGATGCGGCCGGGGCTCATTCTTTTGACATGTCCTAGCCACCTCAGGCGTCTTTCACTAAGAATTGAGAACATGCTTTGGGTATTGGCGCGCGTTAGTACCTCACTATTAGGCACTTTTTCTTGCCATTTAATACCAAGGATGCGGCGCAAGCATCTCAAATGGAAGCTGTTAAGCTTACGCTCTTGTGATGTATAAGTGGTCCATGTCTCGCTCCCATATAGTAGTGTACTGATGACACAGGCTCGATAGACGCACAGTTTGGTTTTCTCCGTTAGCTTGGTGTTTTGCCAGACCCGCTTATTTAGTTTAGCCATTGTTGCGGCTGCCTTGCCAATTCTGCTGTTTATTTCTTCTTCAATGGACAGTGTATTGGAGACCTTGGATCCCAAGTAGGTGAAGCTGTCCACAACCTCCAAGTTTTCATTATCGATATTTATGGTAGGAGGAGGTCGAGTGTCTTGGGCCATGATGTTTGTCTTTTTCAAGCTGATTTGCAGACCAAATTCTTTGCAGGCATTGGAGAAGCTTGACACGAGTTGTTGCAAACCA
Organism: Radix auricularia; assembly: GCA_002072015.1. Lineage (NCBI taxonomy): Eukaryota > Metazoa > Mollusca > Gastropoda > Lymnaeidae > Radix > Radix auricularia. The sequence goes on along the minus strand of MUZC01000322.1, from coordinate 250,496 downwards.
GATTCTGTATGTGCTGTTAGTGCCGCATCATCCGCAAATAGTAGCTCTCGAATTAGGACATCCGTCGTTTTGGTCTTGGCTCGGAGGCGGGCAGTGTTGAAAAGTCCTCCATCAGCTCTGGTATGTAACCAGATTCCCTCACTGCTATCCTTGAATGCGTATCGAAGAAGTACAGAGAAGAATATTGCGAAGAGTGTTGGTGCGAGTACACAACCTTGTTTAACTCCGCTGCTGACAGGGAAGGCCTCTGACTTAGCTCCATCGAACTGTACTGTGCCAAGCATATTTTCATGGAACTGTCTGATGATGGCAAGTAGGTGAGGGGGACATCCAATTTTTGCCAGTATTTGGAATAGCCCGTTGCGACTGACTAAGTCGAAGGCTTTTGTAAGGTCCACAAATGCAATGTATAGTGGCATCTGCTGCTCTCTGCATTTTTCCTGGAGCTGTCGTATGGAGAACACCATGTCTATGGTAGACCGACCGGACCGGAAACCACACTGAGATTCTGGATAGACGCGGGATGCTAGGCTTTGTAAACGTTTTAGTATAACGCGGGCAAAGGTCTTTCCTACAATACTAAGGAGTGAAATGCCGCGATAATTATTGCAATCACTCCTATCACCTTTGTTTTTATATAGTGTCACTATATTTGCATCCTTTAGGTCTTGGGGGATGTAGCCCTGTTCCCAGCAGAGGGACAGAATCTCGTGCAATGGTTGGAGTAAAGCTGTCTTGCCACTCTTTAGAACCTCTGGTGGTATTCCATCATTCCCAGGCGCTTTTCCACAAGCTAGACTGTCAATTGCTTTGCTCAGCTCTTCCTGTGTGGGCACGACATCAAGTTCTTCCATGAGTGGCATATCTGGGATGTCATCTAGAGCGGTGCTGGAGACTGTGGTAACTGTTGAATACAATTCCAGATAATGCTCAACCCACCGTTTTAGCTGTGCTGCCTGGTCTTGAATAATTTCTCCATTTTTGGACTTTAGGGGAGCAGCTTTTGATGTCAAGGGGCCCGTTGCCTTTTTGATGTTTTCGTACATGACTTTTGCATTGCCCATGTCTGCAGCTGATTGTATACTGGAACAGAGCTTAAGCCAGTAGGTATTGACACATTTACGTGCAACCTTTTGGGCAAGTGACTTAGCTGTTTTTAAAGCATGCAAATTGTCAGGTGTAGGCTTTTCCTTGTAAGCCATAAGAGCTTTCCTTTTTGCTTCAGTGACGGGTTTCATCTCGTCCCAATGTTCATCAAACCAGTCCGTGTTTTTATGAGATTTTTTGCCAAAGGCTTGTATTGCGGATGTATAGATTGTGTCTCTCAGTTGCGTCCATTTGGAGTCAATGGTGACGCATGGGGACATCTTTGAGAGACTTTCCTTCACCTTGTCTTTGAACAGCTGCGCTATCGTAGGGTCTTTCATGCAGGAGGTATTGATGCGTGGACTTCCCTTTTTCTTTGTGTGGTACGAGTTTTTCCTCATTATTCGTACTTTGCTGGCGACAAGGGAATGATCCGTGTCACAGTCGGCACTGTGATAGCTGCGAGTGAGTAGGACGCTAGCTAGTTGTGCACGCCTGGTGATAATGAGGTCCAGCTGGTGCCATTGGTGGGATCGAGGGTGTCTCCAAGATACTTGATGTATATCCTTGCACTTGAAGAAAGTGTTGGTCACACACAAGCCTCGTGAGCAGCACAATTCCAGAAGCCTTTGTCCATTTTCATTTAACTTTCCTCTTCCAAATAGTCCAAGGCAGGTGGGCCAGGCTTCGTGGTCGCTCCCCACTCTAGCATTGAAATCTCCTAGGAGATAGATTGCCTCGTCTTTGTGGATGCCGGCTATTGCCTGGTCTAACGCTCCATAGAACTGGTCCTTCTCTTCCGGAGTTGAATAGAGTGTTGGGGCATACACACTAAGAATGTTTGCTGGGCCCGCAGTTGTTCTGAGTCTTAGAGTGAGGATCCTCTCCGTGCCTGATGACGGTGGTTCAATGGATGGTAGAAGAGTGTTTTTAACAGCGAAACCCACACCATGCTGTCTAGGTTCGTCTTTCGGTCTGCCTTGCCAGAAGAAGGTGTAATTGGCCTCTTTGAGTGAACCGTTGTCTGGGAGCCTGGTCTCCTGAAGGCATGCTATGTCAATCTTTAGCCTTTTAAGTTCTCTATCGATTATTCCTGTCTTCCGTGTGTCGTTTATGGACTGCAGATCATCAGTGATGCCGGGACACATAGTCCTCACGTTCCAGCTAGCGATTCGAAGAGCTGGGGTCTTCTTTTTCTTTTTTGTATTTCTTGGTGCAGGGCTTAGTGGCCCACTTGTTGAGTGGTACTCTAATCTCCACGCACCCAGTGGAGAAGGCAGGCCATGACGGGATAGCACCTATTTGACTGGGGGCTGCCCAGTTTGAGGCGGGCGGTAGCTGTCCAGTGAGACATTGGTAGTCTCTCCCACCGTCGGAAGCAGCCCCTGGCGCCTAGCTCTACGTCAATTGAGCTTTGGCTTATAACCGGTAACTGCTGCTTCCCGTGTTTTATCGACACCTTGCGGCGACGCTGGAGTGTCCTCTCCAGAGGTGATGCAAGCCTGGGCGGGTATTATGGAGAATTAGCTGCTGCCCATACAGCATATCCCCCCTCTCCACGTCAATGGTGTAACCAAGGGAACGACTTGCGTCGATGCAGCTTGGCTGCCATTGGCGTCGCAGGAGCTGCCGGTATGTACATAAGTCTTATGTATAGACCGCCTGTAGGTGCTCCAATTCCTGATTTTCTTTCAGGGTTTACTCCCTTAGCCTTTCCCGCAAGGCAGGTATAGCCGCAAGGCAGCGGAGGATTTGTATTCGGAGTCTCCTTCTCCTAGATGAACTACCAGCCAAGGTTTTAACGAGCATCATCTACCCGTAGGGGTGCCAGAACAGGGGTTTGAACCCGTGACCGATTTTTATTTTTATTTCAGAATTGTTTTTGTACCGCAGCGCACTAACACTTTGACCACCGCGCCCCCTTATTGGCACTCTACATGACAAGGAATCTGATATAATTATGAGTGTGTGCACAAATTCTTTGACACATTCCATCTTGATAATCTTTATTGCTTAGTCATGGTTACATTTAGAACAAATGGGATGAAATTCAATTTATTATTTTCAACATTATTGCTTGACCAACTTTATAAAAGGGCGGGGGAGGGAAGGGAGATAAAAATCAAGACTGTGTGGAATTTACTGGTGACTGAAAAAAATATTGCAGACAAAAATACTACAACATATGTTTTTTTTTTAATGCAATGAAGAAAAACAAAGATATATATATATTATTACATTGCAGCTGTGGATTAATTTAAATTATCTTTTTAAAAGTCCACCAGCTCTGAATGAGTACCTAACACTAGTTAAGGAAATAAAGGCGGGTGGGTAATGCAAGAAACCCTCATAGCCGTGGCCTGTGAACGCTGCATCACTTGCCAACAGATGAGCATGATCTGCTGACACAATAATCTTCTGTATAGAAGTAGCGTCTGTATAGATGAAACAAGACAATTTAAATCTAAAGAAACATTAAGGCATAGTGTTACTTGTAACTATATCGGCCCCTTACCATGGTTTTTGTAAATAACCTGAATTTATTTAAAGGACAAAGGTTTCTTGCATCCAAGTTCCCTGTACAGTTATTGGGCAACACAAGTTTTTTTGGTGGGAGATGGTAAAAAGAAATGGCCTCCAGAAATGATGGTAAGTGGTCAACAAATAAATTATATTCATATCTTTGTTAATCAGTTAGGTAAGTCAATCATCTTACTAACCTTAATAATCAATAGATAGAATTACTTAAGATTTTAGTTTTTTTTTAAAAATACCTATTAAGTGTATTTGTTGTTGATTTATTTTCCTTCAAAGTCTGGATGGATTCACCACTACGAATCTTTGTTTGATCTCATCCAAAAACTACGTCCTGAAGATCTTCTCAATTTTATTGACTCCATTCTCTTTACACAATCTGCTAGGAAGTTGGTAAGTTACAAGCTTTTCAAATTGAGATTATATTATAATAAAGTAATTTCTAAATTTACCTTAAAATTTCATTCAAGAATCTTTCAGTCAAGAAATGGTCTTAATCTTTTAAATATTAAGTAGCTAATAAATGCTACCCCCTCCTCTGGAGGACAGTGGTATATTTCAGTTGATAACAATGAGGGAGATGTCATGAATTTATCCTGTTTTTCTTGGTTTTTCTTTTAATAAGTGTAAAGGAACTTAGTATTTTTAATTACCGTATATTTTTGTTCTGAAGCCGACCTTTTTTTGAGAAAATCTTGGGGGGAAAAGTTGGGGGTTGGCTAACGAGCGGTTCACAGGTGATTTCTGCATGTACATTGAATATTGCTGTTGTTAATGTAGATCATCAAGATCCTTTTATACATTCTACAAGATTCGACTGCTCTACAAGAAGCTATAAAATATTATTAAACATATGTATTACCTTATTTAATCATTTTATTTATTTTTGTGAATGTTTTAATAAATTATTTTACAAATGTTATTTTCGACAATGAATTTTAATATACGCACTTTCGCCACTGTTTACCAAAAAATTTTTGTTTAAATGCACACAGACAAAGATAGGAAGTACAAAGTAAACAATCTTAATGACCGATTTAGCTTGTAGTTTTAAAAAAATGTGTACCATTTTGTTTACGCTGTCCTATTATTTTTGTGGGGTTGGCTTATGAGCGGGTTACACACTTTAAATACTTTTCTCTTCGAAAGGGGAGGGGGGGTTCGGCTTATGAACAAACGGGCTATGGAACTAGTATTTACGGAATATAAATGAAATAAACTGTTAAAAGTAAATTGATCCATTTTTTTCTCCACTATCAGATGGACGTTAATTGTCGTCAAGAAATCATTAAAAGAGCCATTAAATTTTCACGCCAAAGTAAAAAAAAGAAACAAGAAGACTCTGGGTAATTTGAAAATATAAATCATTGAAGCCTTTACTTTTATATTATGAATTATTATTAAAATTCTTAATTGTTTTAAACAAAAAAGTTTTTTCTAAATAATTTTCTTTAAGTCAGTGCTTCTTTCAACATTGGTTTATTCTTTATTTCTTAAGAGTAACTAACTCCAATTGTATTTTAGATCACATTATCCATTTATTTGACTTAGCTTGATTGGAATTTGTCAATAAATGTAATTGGTTCAAATGTATAACATCTATTGCTAACAGGGAGCTTACGTGGGACGACTGTTGTAATCAGCTGGAGCTAAGATTTAATCATCTTAAATCCCTGACCAATGACACCATTCAATCATTTGCTCAAGCCACCAACTTAACTTTCTTCTCTTACGCTGAGAGATATGACTTGTCTAAAGGTGATTTCATGCAGGTAAAATTTGTGATAGAACTGCATGTCAGTTATAACTGTTGATGCCATAAAATATATCAAAACTGGTAAGCTAAAATTACAAACTATTTAGTTCATTAAAAAAAAGTTCCGGTCATTACCCACAAATTTCTGTTAAATGTTATCACATTAGATTTTCTCATTATATTGTGTAACATAATTATACTTTGATAGTGTTGTTGAAATGCATACAATATCATTGACCATTTAACTTCGACCATAGTTGGAACTGCTGTTGGTACAGATGATTCTAGATGGCCAGGCTGTTGAACTTGTGGATGACATTCTTCAAGTAGCTCCATCCCTTTCACTGAAAACTCGCACTATTGTGAGAACAGCTGTATCTCTCATTGTCAAATCACTAAGGTACTTTATATGTGCTGTTCATTCTCTTACTTAGATGTACAGAAACATTGAACCTACTCTAGATATTTTCACATAAACTATTCAATAAAATCACACCTTTTCATCATAAATCCAACTATTTCCAACTTTTTGATATGCCTAAACTACACTTGGATTTAACAAGTTTAACTTCTGTCAATGTTTATATTTCTTTCCTTCTATAATACCTACAAATACAGAGGTGAAGGTGTGAACAAAGAGATCACTGTTACTAAATCATGGCTTGAAGTGTTAGAGATGGTGGTAGAAAATGTACGAGAGCATCAGGACAATGGGTGAGTGCATGCACAACACATTTTAAACAAACTTCATTAAGAAACATACTAGATAACTTAATAAAATTTGAAATGTAATAGCATTAGAATTGGATGCAGCCTTTGGTGTCAATATTTACTTACCACATGTTAAGTTTACCAGGAGTTTTACTTAAACCTACAGTAGTAAATGGAAAAGAAGTAAAAAGCCTGACAGGACGCTACATCCTGTCAGGCTAACCCATACTGTGATTACTTCTTTTCCATTTACTAATTTATAAGCCTGATTGCAGTCTCACCCCCATTTTGTTTACAACCTACAACATTTTAATTTTCAATCAATGGATATTAATAAGTAATGATTGAACTTGCAACCAAGGCTCCCTATAAATTTTGTTGGTTTGTGTTCAAAATATAAAAAAAAATTGTGTGCAAAGTTGCGCAACATCCATTGTTTTGCAAAATTTTACACACCACAAACAGATATTATTTTATCTGTATGAAATTTTACTGTGCCGTATATTCTGTTTTAGTTATTAACTAAGTATTCTCATTAAAGAATTCACAAATATTTAAGATCAAAACATTCAAAATAAGCAAACAACTTTTTATAACTCATCCATGTATTACATACTCTTGTACTTGCACTGTCAATCAACAGTTTAGTCAACAAAAGCTAAACTTATCATTAACCATTTTTATAACAATGCATAGAATATAAATTCCAAAAATATAATTGCCTCTCTGTTCTTAACTCCAGGGGAGATTTGGTACAAGCTGAAGACGTTATTTCACTGCTAAGAACTTTTTGTTCTGATAGTTCCATTGAAGTTAAACATCGACTAGATGTATTACGGGTATTGGAAAAGGTAATTTTCATCTGTAATTTTTTTTAAAAGAGGAAATAATTCCCAATAACTTGTAACCCTCACCTGGTAGCAAATATATCTGCCAAAAGTACTTTTACTAATACTACAATGGAAATAATTTAATTGTTAAGTCGTTATTTCATTGACACATATAAGTGTACGCTGAAAACGATGAGTTAAAATATAATTTGAAATCACTTACATTTATTGGAATATTAGTTTAGTTTAAAACAGTAGCATTTTAAGCTCATTTTAAAAACTCCACTATTTAATTATGTATCAATGATTACAGAGTTTCAACTTATCTGAATGTGATAAAACATTACTGACTTTGTACAGAACACAGGCACTTGTGTCTTCTGAATGGCCCCAGACAGAGGTAAGCTTTTAACCTAGTTACTGTACATATTAGAAGTGCTATTGAAAATGTATTTTTCAAATTGTCTCCCTTTAAAGGTGTTTACACATAATTTGATGGTAATGGTATTATTTATTACTTTAGTTTATATAAATTTAAAGACTTAATTACCATTACTTTGTTGTGTTGATTTGATGCAGATAAGTGAGGCTAATATTATGTCAGAAGAATCTCGACTGTTGCTTGTGTCTCAACTTCTTAACCAAAGTACAAGCAAGGAACATTTCATCACCTTGGGCCGTTTGCTGAATGTCTGGCCAACTTTGTCAGATACTAATAGGTTTGGTTTCTAGGGCAGCGGAAATTAACGATTAATTAATCGATTGATGGTTTTAAAAATTAAATTGATTAAAATTAATTTTTATCAATTAAAATTCAATTAAAATTTAAGAAAATATTTCTATTTTATTTCTCCAATTTATTAAATATTTTTTGCTACTTACATACATTTCCCTTGTATTATTATTATTTAGACGTGCATACGTAAACAACAAGGTTTTTCTTCCTTCTTTCTTGCATCGCAGAATGAAATTGCTGTGTTACGTCACAAAATTTGGGAGCTATGCTATTACCGCGACTTAACCGATTTTGCAAAATAATGAATCGAAAACTTAACGGGATCCATTTTTTAAAAATGCGCTATGGAAATATATTTAATAAAAATTAATCTATTAAATTTTTTTCCCAATTAATCAAAAACATTTGTTTAAAATCGGAACGAGCTCTAGTTGGTTGTAATTTGAATATTTGCTTAATGCCCTATAACTAACTTAAATCAATTTATATGAAAAGAAACAACAAAGTTAACAAGAGAAACACTTTAAAACCACCAATACTTTGTTTTTTCTACACTGACAACATAAGATTATGTGAGAAGAATATTTTGGTTGTTAAGTACATTTGTTTTATAGATCTCCTAAGCACCAAGGCTGACATAGCTACACTTTTGCCTTGTTACATTTTTAAGTTTTTAATCAAATCATTTTTATTAGCTTGGTACAGTCCAATAAAGAAGACATTTAGGTTAATCTTTCTTTCTTACATACTTAATCTACCAAAGCTATAAATATGTACAAAAAGTTATGTTATCATATAAATTGTTCTTGATTCCTAGTTCAAATCCTGAGACAAATCTTTGGGTGAAATTATTTAAAGCTGTTGTTGCCAGCCAAGGTCAAGAGGGTGGAAACATCATTAACAGTTTATTGAAGAAAGAATGTTCAGTTTTCCCTCTTGATGAAAAGGTTAGCATCTATTAATTATATTTTCAGGGGGAAAAAATATATTTTAGGCCCTTTTAAAACATCCAATAATTAATGACTTTTGTACTCTTCAATCAAAGATTATTGATCCTTGACAATGCTTACATCCAAAGGCAGATGGACACTTTAGCAGCAATGTCTCTGAGAATTTTAATAGCTCATGCTTATTAAAAATTACTGCACCATAATTTTTAAAAGTAATGTTTAGAATGTTACCCTGAGGAATTTCAACAAAGCCAGTACAAGTTACAGAAATAAAAGATCTGCTTGATAATTATTTTTTTTCTGTGCTTTTATTGGTATATGTTAATATAAAAATAAAACAACTATTATTGTTTTCAAGTTGATTGTTTTTTTACAGTGCACTGATGAGATCTATGAAATGCTCTGTAAACATGATCAAACAATCTTTAGTGTCAAGTTGGCCTTACGATCTCCCCACCAAAAACTCATAGAGAAATCTCTTTCACTCCTGGCTGATCTCACTCAGGTAACTTTCAGTGTTTAATAATTTATGACATTGTTACTTTTGTCAGAATTGAAAAGGAAATTCAGGGACATGAAGCTCTTGGTAAAGAGTTTTTTTTATTAATAAAAAATTAAAAATTATCAATTAATATTTTAGTGTACAAATTTTAATACGGCTGTATACAGTTAATATGGATTCTTGCAATAATTTCTACAGGGTCTTGAAGATGAAGATTTACTTCAACTTATCTTGCACAAGAAGCTGGTCCCTCAAGTTGTTTCAATGCCAGTGTTTTCTAAGCTTATTAATTACCTGCTTGAAGCTCAAGATCAGGAAGACTTTGCCTCACCTGCATTTGTCAGCTCTCAGCTACTAGATGCTGGCTTCACAGTAGAGGCAGGCTCTCTAATGTTACAAGCTCAATCTAGTCATCCATTGTTACAGACTTTCAACTCAGCTCTTATTTTCACTGCTCGTAAACATAAGTGATAAAAATGCAGTCTTATTTTAATTTTAGCGCTTTAGTTTTCTATTATAATTTTATGAAAATAGAAAAACATAATGTCCAAGTTTGATGCCAAGGAAATAGGGTGAATGTTAAAAAATTATTTATTTATAATTGAGCTTTGTGAAGAGTTCTACTGTATGACCAGCTCTACTTTCTTATTTTCTTCTAATCAAGATTTCATGCCAACACAGTGATGAACATGTGAACATGTTTATTTTTGTAGTCATATAATATTATTTCTAAGATATACACCCTACAACTACAACACTTATAGCTGTGATTTTTATTTTCTCTCGCCTCAATTTAATATTTGATCATTTTAAATTTTCATGAATTTGGTGAAGGGAATGGGTTGCTTTTTAGTTTGGTTGTTAATATTAGTCTTTCAAATATTTGATGTTATGCCACTGCCATGAGCTGCATACAAATGTCTACAGATTTTCATTTAAGAGTGTGTCTTATTAGAACTAACGGTGATTAATGTGTTATAGAAGATACAATTAATATTTCATAAATCTACCTGAGTTTTAAATAACTGTGTTACAAGGGTGATTAAATTCAAATATTCTCCTTGTGTGTCACTTTAACATTAGTCATCTCCTTTGCTTGCATAGCAGAGAGAAAAAAAATATCCCCAGATCCTCTTCTTCTTTATCTCAAGGACCTACACACAATGATTGTATTTATTCTTTAGGACCTACACACAATGATTGTATTTGTATTTATTCTTTAGGTCCTACACACAATGATTGTATTTATTCTTTAGGTCCTACACACAATTATTGTATTTATTCTTTAGGACCTACACACAATGATTGTATTTATTGTTAAGGACCTACACACAATGATTGTATTTATTGTTAAGGACCTACACACAATGATAGTATTTATAGTTATGTCATGTTGCAGTGTTTTTAAATAGAATATTTTACTGGTTGCAAGGATATCAGGAAAACAAACATCCTTTCAATATTTAAAAATAATAATTAAGAAATGCAGGAATAGGTTTTAAAAAATCTTCTGTATAGAAGGAGTGTCTGTGATAGATTAGAAAAGATCAGGGGCTGGACATTGGTATGGAGGAAACCAAAGACAAAAAATGTTTCAAGTGTTGTAGTTGTAGCCTCAACTATTTCATTTATAAACATTTTCCAGTCCTGATTGTCTTTGGAAGAAAGAACAATGCTGTGTTCTTGTTATAAGCTTCTATTGAATACTGGAGAAGTAGAGCAGTGCATTTGTAAAAATCTTCAACACGGAGAGCATGGATAATCAACTGATTCTTCTAGTGTTCTTCCTCTATATTTTACATTCAGATTTTTTTTATAATTCTGTCTCCTGTGTTTGGTAGGGGGTTTGTGATATTTCTATGAGGATACATAGAAAGGGTAAACCTTATTTTTGAAAGCCTCAGATGAAACATTAATTTTGTATTGCTACATCAACTGAGTACCTTTCATTCAGTGGGACGTGGTGGTCGAGAGGTAGCGCTCTCGACTGTCATACTGATGGTCACGAGTTCGAATCCACACGAAGGTGAGGATTTGTTCTCGGGGCCTGAGGAGTCCCCGAGTCACCCAGCTCCGAATGGGTACCTAACTAGACAATAGTTAGGCGGCTGGGGTAATGCGTGGAACCCCTATAGCCGTGGCCTGTGACCGCTGCATCACTTGCCAACAGATCATCTCTCATGGTCTGTGGACGCAATTATCTTCTGCATAGAAGGAGCGTCTGTATATCTAAGATAGGTACATGACTTAACCTACAAGTGACTAACTCATTAATGATCATGTTAATTAACTAATTAATAGAATAAACCAAATGAATTGACTACTTTATTTCTAGATTTTGTGTGGACTAAGGTGTTTGTTTAAAAAGTTTATGTTCCAAATTATTTGCATTATCATTTTATCATGATCATTCAATAGTACAGAATTAAAAAAAAGAAATGAAAAATAATCTCTCAAATTTTGTCTTAAGTTATTTACTGTTATGTGAAAGTGAAAGAATTTCCTAAGTGGAAAAATATGTTGTTTTTAAATCCTTTATATTAACTCGTGGTGTCTACTTGATTGCTTGTTGCAAAAATATTGGATAGACTTCTAACCCACTTCTTAGTATGCTAGTCAGCTGAAAATGATCTATCAAAATTTCACATCCATCGAATGTACTTTAGTTAAATTAATGAATTTTTAGATTATCTCTATGCAACATGTAAATTTTTGAGCTATAGTGTTGCGGTGGGTATTATAGTGTCCTTCCTTTTTTTAAAATATATTCCCCATCTGTAAATATTTATGCTAGTCTGTTGCGCTGTTTTCTTACGTCCTGTCAGGCTAACCCTTACCCTGTTTACGTCTTTTTAATTTACTTTTTTATAGGCCTGATTGCAGTCTCGCCCCTCATTGTGTTTATGGACGGCCCCTTAATGTAAAAAAAAATAATATCAATTTATTTCAGCGGTCAACAATATCTTCTTATTATTGTACTTATATAAAAGAAAAAAACTATTAATCTAAAAATAAGTGAAACTATTGAAACTAGGGCTGCGGAAATTAACTATTAATTTCTCGATTAATCAGTAAAGATTTTTATCTATTAAAATTATTTTAATCGATAAAATGGCGATTAAAATTAAAGAAAATATATTAATTTTTTTCCAATTTATTAAGAAATAATTAATTATTAATAATTGTTTTTTTTTTACTTACAAAGATTTTTAAAGTGTAAACTTTAAAATAAGCAGTTGTTATAAGGAAACTGATATTAAAAAAACATTTTTTTTACTAGGGCTGTTATCGATTAATTTAAATTTAATCGTTAACTTTAGAAAAATTACCAAATAATTAATCGATAATTTTGATAAGCTAAAAATAAGATGTATGACGTCATTTAACTGAAAATTTCAAGGGAAGTAACAAAAACAGTCAATTAAAATATTTTAAATGTAAATATAAGAGCTTATTTTAAAGTTTACACTTCCACATTTTTTTTTTTTAAATGGAGAAGTTTGTACGCAAAAAAGCAAACTATTATTAATTATTAATAACTAATCATTTATTGATAAATCGTAAAAATTATTTAAAACAACCTCTTCCATTTAATCACTATTTTATTGATTAAAATAATTTTAATCGATAAAATTTTTTACCGATTAATCGAGAAATTAATCGATAATTTCCGCAGCCCAAGTTTTTACTTAATTAACAATAAAAATTTTTAAATTCATTTACATTAAATTGAATTTCTTATTTTTAAATATATCTCCTAAAATATTATCTTTTTTATATTAAATACTTAAGTTATGGGCATTTTATGAAATTTTCTGTTTAATGAAGTCATAATTTTATTTTCAGCTTTAATCAAAATTATTGATTAATTATTCGGTAATTTTTCAAAAGTTAAAGTTTTAATTTAAATTAATCAATAACAGCCCTAATTGAAAACCAAATACTTTTATTTAAAAAGACTTTCCATTAACAAAAGGTTTACTAGAACTAAAAACTAGCGTGGAAGTCACGAATGAACTACAGAAACGTTAGGAAGCCTGTGAAATGTTCTTTAGGAGAATGTTAAAAAAGTACCATGGACGGAGAAGAGATGTAACGAAGTTCTGAAAGAAGTAGGCCAGAAAAGAAAAATTGTGTCTAACTTTAGAAAGAAACAATCTAAATTTTTTGGACACATCATGAGGCGAGGCAAACTAGAACTCACAGGAAAGGGTGCCGAGGTACAGGGTGTCAAAATGAGGCGTACGACTTTACATTAGATTGCAGGGGTCTCCAAACTACGGCCCGCGGGCCACCCTGCGAGGCCCTCTCATTCGGCCCATGGAGACCTTTTAATCTTAAAAAAAATATACTTTTTGTACTTGTAGTTTACCACAAAACTTAGTAGTTGGAGGTTAGTGGTCGGTCCCTAAACTGCTGTTTGACAGCTAATGCGGCCCTCTGGCAGAAAAGTTTGGAGACCCCTGCATTATAGCGACGATTAAGAGAAGCCAAAACGGCATGGTTCGGTCATGTGCTGCGACATGATAATCCAGTGGTGGTGAACCTTTTGGGGCAGCGTGGCCAAATTTCAAATAAAAGTTACTTTTATAGCCTATAGCAAAGTGCCAGCACCGTGGTTTGATTAAAGAACGAAATGGGGGTGAGACTGCAATCAGGTTTATAAATTAGTAAATGGAAAAGAAGTAAACGCGGTATGAGTTAGCCTGACAGGACGTAACAAAACAGTGGCAACAGCGAACGTTTCATTAAATAGCCTTTTTAATATTAGTTTTATTTGTGTATTATTTGTTCGCTGAGGAAGGCTCAGGCTAACCCATACAGTGTTTACTTCTTTTCCATTAACTAATTAAAGAAGTGATCTTATCTTATCTTATATGTTACAGACGCTCCTTCTGTACAGAAGATATTTTGTCACGTGCCGGCTGATGGGGCTCTGCGTGCCGTCTCTGGCACGCGTGGCATAGGTTCGCCATCTCTATGAATACCTGACAAAAATCATTCTTCAAGGAACTGTAGAGGGGGGGGGTCGGCGAAGATGATGTATGTCGAGAAATTGGCTAGAAAACATAAAGGAAGGACAGGGATGAGGCTGAACGAATTATTGGCCGCGCTCAAGCTAAGCAAATGAGGAGATCGTGATATGTTGATGTGTCAATACACTCCCTCCAACGACCGCAACGGTCACGGGACTGATGATGATGAAGTTCCAAGGCATTTTAAATGGGGGGATTTTTTATAGTTTGGCCCTGGGCGCAAAATATTTCAGCTGCGCCTCTGATCTGTATTGTTTTTATGTTTTTGAAGACTTGTAACATTGGTCTTGGCTTTTGGGGAAAATCATTAATTTGTCAAAAGTACTAATAGCAAGGAATGAAAATCAATGTTAAAAAATTAATTTGTAAATTAATTTAATAAATAATTATTCTAGGTGATATCGCTGATTTTAATCGCCACATAAGATCTCACGGATAGAATATATGGAATTGGAATATCAAATTTTGACTATTTAAGAAACGAACGTATTTGAGGCATGGTTACCGGATGTTCTTACACGTTGGCTGCACATGCGCAAACAGCAGACCACGTACGTACAAAATATATATACAAACAAGATGGCTAACCAAGGAGTTGATCAGCTTTTCGACATCCGCACTTCATTTCTTACTGGGAACTTTCAACAATGTATAAATGAAGCACCCAAATTAAATGTAAATTAATGCTTACTCATTTTATTTTAAAAATGAATATCATTGTGTAAATGATTAAAAATTGACCATGGATTTTCTCTTGAGATGACTGTAACTGTGTACTGTACTGTAATTACTAATTAGTAATTACTAATTTAAACTAATTGACTAGTCTGACTAGTCAATAGGGCTAGGGATGTTCATAATATGGCGGAAATCTATTAATAGAAATATTATATCTAAATTTATCTTTTGTAAGGACAAATTCATAAAAAAATTAATAAAAGATACGACTCAATACGTGAAGGTATATTGAGAATGATTGATCTTCTTATCAGTATCAGCTAATGAATGTTTAATTCTTCATTAATTTAAGACAGCTTATTGGACTTGCAAAATAAAAAACAATTTCGTAATAAATTTTACTAAGCTAACAATTTTGAGAACATAGTGATTTGACTGTTTTTATGCCTCAAAACTTTGTTTTGCTAAAATGTAATCTAAAAAAAGAACATTATGAAATGAGCTATGAACCTTCCGGTTTTAGAAATGTAGTACCCTATGAGGATTCGGGAGGATTCGGATAATGATAAGGTGATAAGGAATTAATTTTAAAATTAAATTGACGTTAATTACAATAGTGTTTGTTATATTATATTGAAGTTACGAATTGCATGTATGATTTCTTTCCAGCTGGGAACTCCTGAACTGAAAATCGAACGTGATGTCTTAATGTATAGGGCTTACATTGCTCAAAAGAAGTATGGTGTTGTTTTGGATGAGATCAAAGGATCCGCTCCAGCTGAGCTTCAGGCAGTCAGGATATATGCAGACTACTTGTCTAACGAATCACGCCGGTAATCATATTATACTTAATAAATTGAGTTTTAATATTTGTACTAAAACAAGGGGGGATTTTCAACAACAAAAATGTACTTGTATTCAATTTATTTTTTTTAAAAGGAATTATAACTGCTTAACAACCCTTAGTAATAGTACATACAGTATTACACCACTTAAGGAATGAATTGCGCAATGAATAATACGTACAACAAACACCGCTGCTCAAACACTCCAGCGAGTCGCAGAGGGAACTTTGCCCCGCACAATTAATGTGCATTGCGAGTCGCTTGCTTTCGGATTTTGCCTGGAGCAAGCAAATGCAGTCATTCCTTTGGCACACGGTTAACCACTTCGGGGCACTACTCAACAAAAGGGAGATCCAGGTGACTTTGGATAAGTTCTTCCAGCCAGTGCCTACCAAGAACCCAAGACTTGCTGGAGCTGAAGAACAGGCTGGTCCTTCCACTCAACTGAGACGCTGAAGGACAAAGCATCCCAGACCATCTGCACCCACTGTTGGAGGTGGAAATCTAACATCAACTAAATACTGGACTGGAAATAAGTGTGTGAAAACTGTAAAGTGCATGTGTCCTCATTCCACCTCCCAATAACACCTAACTCTACTTTGTGAGTGTTTAATAACACTTTTATTTGCCTGAACCCTGCCTGTCCTCTTTTCTTCATATTTTTGTTGAAATGTCTGCTGGCCTGGAACCAATTCATACATTTCTCATAGATATCTATGGGAAATCGCTTTGCTTAACGAATGCACAGCTGAAACGGATTGCATTTGTTAAGCGAGGTACCACTGTATTTATATTGATTTCACTGTATCATATATATATATATATATAAATGGAAATACAATAAACTTGAAAATACAGTCGAACCCACTTACCTCGAGCTCGGTTAGCTCGACCACCCTATTATGTCGACGTTTTTTATTGGAACCGCCAAATTCTCTCTTTGCCTTAGCATTTTCTCGTCGTTTAATTCGATTTTTTTAAGTCGCCGAAACCTCATAACACGAGCACAAAAAAGGGTCAAATTTGCCACTTAACATTGGTTATCTCGATCCCCATGACCAATCGCCAGCTGTTGAAAATGTTAGCTATGATTTTTTTATACCCAAGGGAAGTTTCTGCCTCACCAGGGTCTGCTGGTGACGTCACAGCCCACTTGCGTTTTGCTCTCAGCGCTGTGTTGCTTCTGGTACTATGGCAATCGCCGGCTTTTGAAATTCAAGCAAGTGGCTTCAAAGGCACAGTATCGCTCAATCTGGGAATCACTGCAAAACGGCGTTATATTTAAACTTAAACGGTCTTTAAAAACGAACGCTAGTGATGGGACGATACCAAAATCATAGGCTGCTTACTGTAAACAAGGCTCCCCAGATTTTAAAATATATAATATAACAGACTACAGACAGTTTACCCACNCCCACTCTCAATCTCCCACACCATTGTTGTTGGTTAGTCCTATTAGCATCAAGTTACCGAAGGAATTCTAAGTCCATTGTAAACTGAGGGGATCGTATGGAATAATAAAATGTACAGTGTGCAGACTTGTTGTCATTGGCAACCATTCATCCTTCAACCTCATTTTGACTATTACATGTACTGTACTACTGCTTTCTTCTCATTGTTTCATTCATAAGAAGTGGCCGTGTGCAAAAGCCATTTAACTATTGGTTAGAATTAATTAAAATATGTCAAAGTTGAAGGTTCAAAAGTTCAAAAGGATTACCTAATTTATTTGTGTACGTTTATATAGAGAAGAGTTCGCTTTGTCATGAGTCATATATAGGTCACGATAGACCATTCTGAGCTGAGGGGACGGACCCAAAGAAGATGATTAGGAAGAGAATGGTTCGGGGACAATGAGGGGGTGTGTAGGTTACTAAAGTTACTTATTTGTGTAGCTTGTAAGGAAAATCAAGCAAGTGGCTTCGAAGGCACAGTATCACTCAATCTGGGAATCACCGCAAAACGGCGTTATATTTAAACTTAAACGGTCTTAACAACCTTAAGAAAGAGTGAAGAAATAGGGTCCCGATATTCCGATACGATTCTGATTATTCGTCCCATCACTAATTAACGCACAACACGTACATAAAGAAATTTCAAGCGCATATTAATATTTTGCCGCCATATTGGTTTTCGCTTTAACTCGATCATCGGTTATGTCGATGCCATTTTTCATACCCCAACGTCGTCGACTTAAGCGGTTTTGACTGTATTTCTATTCACTGTTTTTTTAAATCAATTTCTTTCAACTTAGGTTGTTAACTGCTAACCAGTGCAGGTTAACCAGTCCTCAGATCAGGACTGGTCAAGTTTAATCAGGACTGATTAACTGTAACCTCAAAGCTTAATACTCTGAATTAATTTTTTATTGTGTTAAGGCAGAATACCAAATCCCTTATGCAAGCAACAGTGACATCAAAGTGTTTTCTTAATATTCTGGTATATAAATTTTAAAAAAATACACTGTTAGTGGAGTTCAGCTAGTGTATGATTTTTTAAAAAATTCACTTAGTATGAGCACTCCCATTAACACACAGCCAGCTGTGATGTCAAAAAGTGAACAACTGTCAAGGCCGCAAGTGTTGCTATTTATATTACAAGAGGAAAGATAGGCCTAACAGTACTAACAATGTTTACTGGTCCTCAAATTCGATTTTCGTCTTATATTGGCAGTTTTTAAAGGCATTTGACTTGAAATAACCACATCGATATAAAATGTAATGCTTTCTAAAAATTTATTTCGTGTGCATTGGAATAGGAGCAACGCGCATCCAAGCTGAACACAAGTGGGTGGTGATGTCACATGTTCTTTGAAGTCACCAATAGACGGCGTGAGGCAAAAAATTGAAATACGCTCTTTGTTGGTTCTCAAATATTAAGGAAAAGTAAAACTGTCTTTTTTAATGGTTAACCAGTCCTTAAAAACGAACTGACTTGCCAACATTTGATAGCATGCAGTTTTATCACTTTTAATACATTATATTAAATATTAATCATTATGGTTTACTTCTTTGTTGGAACAATTTTTTAAAAAAAAGTAATTAATTAAATTTTTAAAAAAAAATTCCCTGTTTTGACGGTAGCGCATCAGAGGTGAACACTAGCTTCGGTACATAGTAGGCACTTGGATTTCAAATCAGACAACGCGGGGCGAAAATTCGATGCTTTCTCTTGTAGGTTTACAAAATATAGTAAAAATTGGGACCAGTGTTTAACCGGTCTTTTTCTGAAAGGTTAACCGTCATCAAAAACGAGCGGTCTTAACAACCTTACTTTCAACACATCCTTGAATACATTAAACATGTCTAGATTTAATGTAAAAATGTTGCTGTTCATTGCTTCGTAATTAAATTTAATAGTATCTGATTGTGAATGTCACCTAAAATTTTGGTGCAATTATTCAATGTTTAGAGTTTTAAAAAAATGGTCAGCAGTCTAAAATGGGTCAATAATTTATGTTAAAATATACATAGTTTATATTTGGGGCTTTAAATCTCACCAAAAAAAACTCATTATTACAATTCTACACTAAGTAGAAAGACTTTTTTTGTGTGTTCAAAGCTTATAGCTAGTCCTTTAAAATAATAATAATTTAAGGACATTTAAAATTTTCACATAAAAAATAATCATGAATCATATTTTCTCTTTTGTAAAAACAAGAGAGATGAAATGGATGTTTCTAAATAGTTTATTGCCAGTTTTTAACATGGTGTATCTTTGATGTCTCTTTGACCATACTAAAATTAATTTAAAAGTACCTTAATTCTTAATTTTTAAAATTTACATTGACAATTGCATACAATTTTAGATATATTATGTTTTATATCAAAAACAATATTGCCTATTAGGGACATTATAAACTTGCCAACATTAACTCTGCTTTATTATGTGATTTTAGGGATGCCATTTTAAGAGATTTGGACTCAAAGATGAGTGGCAATGTTGATCTGAGCAACAATATCTTCCTTTTAATGGCAGGATCAATTTACTATCATGAGCAGGTAAAATAAAAATACAGGTTTTGTTATGACTTTTGTCCAATAGTAAATGAAACTTAATTCTTGGAAAGTTTCCTAAACTTACTAATACATTATATATTTTGAGAATTATTTAAATATCAATATTTACTTTTAGAATGAGTCCACCTTGTTTAATGTGTATCAGCTGTCCTTTAGTTTCAGACTGATTAGACTGTTTTTATAAATAACTTATTTAAATCCATTTTCAGAATTATGACTCAGCTCTGAGAACTTTGCACCAGTCTGACAACTTAGAATGGTAAAATTTAGTAAAATATATTTTTCTTTCTGTAGCTGTAGCTCATGTAAATGGATCAATAAAAATTTGTAAGTCAAATTAAACAATTACAGTATATACTTGTATGTAATAACTGATTCACGTCGAGCAAATCCCTGAAAAATGATCCCATAGTTCTGATTTTAAAAAATAAACATGCCAAAAATAAGCTGACTATGATTTTTTTTTGGTTCATTTCTTGTCATGGTAAAATGTATTAATCCTGCTATGTGCATTAACAAATTTATCTTGGTAACACTGTTTGCATTAAGATTGCAACAGTACACATAATTAAGTTAGAACTAGCATGAATACTGCTAACAAGAAATTTGTGTGAAATTATATGGAAATCCTTTTCCTATTAATTACAGCTCTTGTCTTTCAGATAAGTAAATGGAAAGACATAAACAGGGTAAGGGTTAGCCTGACAGGAAGTAACAAAACGCAAGAGTCTTCCTCAACGAACAAACAATACACAAATAAAGCGAATATAAAAAATACAAAATAAAACCTTAGCTGTGGTGAAATCCAAAGAGTCCATGAAAGTCTTTTCCATTTACTTATTTATAAGCCTGATTGCAGTCTCACCCCCCTTTTTGTTGTCTTTCAGTTATTTCATAAGAATTAATACCAAATTTACAGTGATAGTTTTACACAAAAAAGTGACTGAAAATACGAAATGAATGCACCCATGATGGTTGCCCAATTCAGGAAAGACATGCTTAAAATATTATTGCATCACATCAATGGTACAGTGAATTATCAAATATCAATGAAATCAGTTGTATAGTTCGTGGATTGAATTTATTAATTATAATATTTTTTACCACTTGTTCCATTGGTAGATTATTATCGATAATGTGATCAATGGAAAATGCTGTGCCAGGTCATATATAAGCAGACCCCCATTATCTTTTTGTGTTGTAAAGTTGGATTGTATCGAGTATTTACTGTAGTCAATTTATTTTTGTCTTTTCTTTTAAGTTCCAAAAACAGGAAATATAGAACATTTAAAATTAGAAATTAAGTTCTTTCATATTGTTTTGAACAATATAATTTATTTTGTTTTTTAATATCTCAAACAACAGCATGGCTTTGATGGTGCAGACTCTATTAAAGATAGACAGAGTGGATCTTGCTAAGTATGAAATTGTAGTTCATAGATTTTTTGTTTCTGGTAATAATTTGAATTTGTTGTTACAATTACAATAGTCCAGTTTTTACTTTAAAGAGTACATTTTTGATGGTACTCTCTGGGACTTAATAGAATTGAGCCATATTATTCTTTTGCTCCCAGTTTCTCACCTGATTATTTTTATGCCTAAAACTTATTTTTCTTTCAGAAAAGAATTGAAAAGAATGCAAGATGCTGATGAAGATAACATTCTATTTCAATTGGCCCAGGCTTGGTTTAATTTAGCTGTGGTAAGATCAGATCTTGAGGAATGTGTAATCAATTCAGTTTTATGATGAATCTCAACTAATCTGTATTTCAGTAACATTGTGATGTTTTTATTTGTTTCTATTGTCTAATTTGAGGGTCTTTTTATCAGAATGGGATATAACAGAGTATGGGATTCATTTTTTAAAAAAAATCCTACAATTACCCTCTTTTAAAAAGTTGAGTCTTTATGACAAAAAGGAAATGTAAACATTATATAACCAAAAAAGCATAATATACTTTAATTTTCAAATATTACCAACTTGATATTAGGCTATAAAGATTTATATTTTGTGGTGCTTAAAAACACTGAATTTTGATCCAGAACTTAATCTTTTATAATGTTTTATAATACACATATATGTATTGTATACAAATGTTTTAACAAAAAGGGGTAATATGATTTCTGAAAAATGTATGAAGCAATGGCTATAACTAAGCTTGTTTTTGAGGGCTGGCTAACAGTATAAAAAACCTGTTAACTGTCTGTTAGGGTTAGTTTGGTATTTTTACTAGAGTTCTCGGAACCCAAAATAGAATGTAACAAATTTAGCAATATAAACCCATATAGTCCATTAGGGACATCAAAGGGGCCTTGATGTCACCAGCACTCTCTTGTGTGATTCCCAACAACTTAGTATATTGCAAAAAATCAAGTAAATTCTGAGCCAAACAAAAGAGTAAGCAGTGATAAGTGAATTTTAAAAAATATATATTAAACTGCCATTATTTTTTTAATTCGTCATGATTATATTTTTTGGTTTAAATAATAATATAACATATCTTGCCTTAGTAATGTATCCTTTATATATTTATTCAAGTCAAAGCTTATTTGGTTGTCAGGCTTGTTAGGGAAATCCAGATTCTTGCTGCAAAATGGGGAATATTGTTTATTTCTAACTTCAGCCCGTTCAATCTTATAAAAAAAGTCTTAGTATCACTTATTGGTTGTTTTCTAAAACTTTTTTGTTGATGCAACAAATTAACATTCAGATATCATTTCATCTTCTTAAGGGTGGTGATAAATATCAAGATGCTTATTACATTTTCCAAGAGCTAGCAGACAAACACACAAGTACGCCTTTACTTCTCAACGGTCAGGCTGCTTGTTACATGGCCCAAGGAAGATTTGATGATGCTGAATCTGTCCTGCAGGAGGCTTTGGACAAAGTGAGTGTCTCTACAGGGCTCTCCCCCTTTAAACCATACTTTGGTTTTTTTATTTTTAAGTGGGGTGGGACTGCAATCAGGCTAGTTCTTTGTGGTTGATGTCTTCTTTGACTACATCTGAAGATAGAAGTTTTGACTTTATTTACGTACATGATTTTTTTGTTTATCTTTGTTCATTGAAGTAGGCTTTTTTGCTGATACATTCTTCATAATAATTTTTTAAATAATTTATTTTAACTATTTTTAATCCAGCAATCATCTGACTCATTTTTATTGAAATTAATTTGTTAAATATTATATATTTAAATAAGTACTAAGCATATTATTACATTTCAGGATAGCAACAATGCTGAAACTATTATAAATATGATTGTCCTTAGTCAACATTTAGGGAAAGCCCCCGAGGTTAGTTTTAACCTTTATTAAAATAATAATTAAATGAATCAAAACCTAGAAATTACTAGAATTAGAATTTACTTTTACATTGCACAATTTTCATGGTTTTATTTCCCAGTTTACTTAATCTTTAATTGAATAAGTATTAAAAATAAAAATATTTACCTTTTATATAATTAAATATATAATAGTTAATTTTGAATGCAACTGGTTCTTTTCTTTATTTCTGATCTTTATGTATGGAACAGGTCAGTAATCGATACATCTCACAACTGAAGGATTCTCATCGTAGCCACCCATTTGTAAAAGATTACCTACAGAAGGTCTGTTTACTACATAATTCTGTACACTCTTTTTTCTACTTGTCCCTGCTAACTCCGGCTTTTTGTGTTGTTTAATCATTAATGCCTCACTTTAGTCATTTGTGAAGAATACTGAATGTTTTTATCTTCTTGAATTATTAATATTTAATTAGAAGCTTAGCCAATATCTCAAAGGTTGTGAGATTAAAATATTGCTTTAAGAATTAGTTTCAACCACAGTCTTTCTCCATTAACGTTTAAAGCAGTGATTTTCAAACTTTTTGGTAACGCGACACTAAGAATATTCGTGAATTTTCGCTACACACAAAAATAATTTTAACATATTTTATTAAAAAGATAACATTTTTTTACATAATACTGTGATGTATATCCCTGTGATATATCAGTGTGATGGATGTGCCTGCTTAAGGGAACTCATTATAATTATATTCCATCGGGGCTCCAAAGTTGACAAGTAAAGGCACAAGTCAGCATCAACTGATTTCAGTTAATGCCGAAAAGCCAAATTCACAGAACCAATGAGATGAAAATGACAACATAGTTTTAACTGCTTTCAAACTGGCTAAAGGATGGGTAGACTTTCATGATTGCAAGCCAGAATTCTTCTAAAGTCCTTTTGGCAAACATTGTTTGATAGAATTTGTTATGTCTTAATTTGATCAGGTAGTCAAATTGACTTCTTCACTGACTGCAAATGGATTGATCACCCAAGCAAATTTGTCGATATCCAGTGATTTATTGAACAAACATTTTGTTCTGCTTTATTTTAAAATTTCATAATGACTTCAAAGCTCAAGACCATAGCAATTTAAATATATTTACTAAATCACCTGGAAATCCCTCGCGACACATAGATTGAGAAATGCGGGTTTAAAGCCTCATAAGGTTTTCTGTAAACTTCCGCCTCAATCCTGTAAGGATTTCTCTTTTATTGCCATCAACTGGTTATGAATTTTTAAAAAATGCAGAAAATGTATTTGTAGTTTTAGCACTATTGTTTTGACAAAAAAGTATAGCAAAATCGCATCTTGCAAAAAAAAACCCTGTAAAAACTACCAGAAAACATCGCAAACACTACCATTTCCGGAAGTCGACTAAAGCCTCTCTCACTAAATGAAGAGTTTCTACTTTCTATGATTTCATTACTAAAGAAAGTGCTATCAAGGAGCACCACTTAAAACACGCTTTGGGATTAGAGAAAGGCCCACATTACCGCACTTTTGGGCATTAAGCACTAATGAGTGTTATTATTGAAGTGCATATTTTTAACATGGGCTTTGATGTTATAAAGGTGGCTATTGGAATTATTCAAGTTATTTTAGACTTCAAGATTGAATAATAATTTAAAGGATGGTACTCACAGCATAAATTAATTGGGAGGAAGTTTTTGTTGTTAGTTTTAGTCCAGAAATTGGTGAATAAAACATTTGATCACATGGATAATAAAACAAAAGCATAACACTATTATCATAGATTGATTAATGTCACATGATTAACAATAGTTGTATTGAATAGGAAAAACACCAATGCACGGATACAACATGTCTAAAATTAGCCTTAATATTTTTGTTATCTTTCTTACTTCCCCATTCTAAAGTAGTTATTTTGACCAGATAAAGATTTAAAAATAATTTTCATAATGAATCCATAACAAAATTCTTTATCAAAGATAGTTAAGGTGGGGGTAAATAATCATAACAGGATGTCTTTACATTTTTATCTATTCATATAATTAAAGTCCAGGATAAAATCAAATATTTTTAAAGTGATATTAGTATACTTGAAGTCATAGAATTTATAAAAAATTCTACATTTGTTTTACTTTGTTTTGGATTAGTGTCACTTTATATGCTTTTTTAATATTTAACATTTGAATTACTTTGGTAAATTTAGAAAATTTGTATTTTTAAAATTTATATTTTTACAGGAATCTGAATTTGACAGAATTGTAAAAAATTATGCCCCAAGTGTCTCAGCATGAACAGGTTAGTTTAAACTAAACATAATTCTCTATATATTATTTGAATTTTTAGTAATTAATTATCAGTATCGTTTTGGTTAGCTGTTGTTTTCTTACACCA
Organism: Radix auricularia; assembly: GCA_002072015.1. Taxonomy (NCBI): domain Eukaryota; kingdom Metazoa; phylum Mollusca; class Gastropoda; family Lymnaeidae; genus Radix; species Radix auricularia. The sequence continues at coordinate 225,124 of MUZC01000322.1, read as the reverse complement.
CCTCCTTCATTAGACATAAGTTTAATTTTTTTTTTTTTTTCAGAATGACTCCAAAATATTGACACAAATGTGGTGTGGGCCAATGTATATACAACAATATGTGTACTGAATAAATGATTTCTTTCCTACAATTGTACTTAAATTGTTTTTTTATGGTGGTAATGTGTATTTATGAAGAGATAGCTTACTTGCCTCTTTGTAATGATAATATTTTAAAGTTGCTTATATAAAGATACAAAATACTGTGATAAAAAATTTTGTACTGGTAAATATGGTTATACTTAACTAATTAATGAGCCAACTAAACTGCCTTTTGGATCAGGGGTTCTTAACCTTTAATGCATTGCTTCACCTCATAATCTTAGAATGTTACACAATTTTTTAATTAATTCTGGGTCTGGCTTCACTCCGGGAAAAGCTTAGAACCTCTAATGTTAAAAATGATAAAATTATGGACAAATTAATTTTTTTGAATAAAAGTATATTTTTGTCCAAAAAAATTCAATTGAAAAAGAATAGTCTTCCAAATATTTTTCTCTCTTAACAAAAAAAAGGGCAATTTTCCAGGTTTTATAATTATACAAATATAAAATCAATTAGTGAAATTATTATTACCATAATCTTTTTTCCTTCTTTTTATTTTTATTAGCTGTCACTCATTTTTTTTAATAATATACATCAAGCAAAGGTGTTAGATTTTGAATGCTGTCAGCTGCCCCCAAATAATGTTGCTCCCCAGGCCAGGCTTTATATCTGTTTAGCTTGTCAGACCTTTGTTTCATCTTGGAATTCTTCGAGTGACGGTTTTTTAATACTTAAAGAGGCTGTGTCTTCAGAAAACTTTGACTCTACTGGCGTACAAGAAGCATCAGGGTCAACAACGAAGTCTGGTACATACTGGAGAACTAGTTGCCTGTGTTCTTTTAAGGCAGGACCCCACCACATAGAAGGTCTCATTAAAGTCAGCACTCTCTGTAGATGCAAAGTTTTGTTTTTTTCTTTAAAATGATGACTAAATGTTAAGAAAACTATCAATTTGATATGTAGATACCTACCTGTTTTAATGTTAAGAAAACTATCAATTTGATATGTTATATACCTACCTGTTTTAATGTTAAGAAAACTATCAATTTGATATGTTATATACCTACCTGTTTTAATGTTCCTTTTTCACGCCAAATGTTCCACAAAGCTTTTATTGAAATTAGTGAAAATGCAGCAACCATCATACACCATGCTATAATTTCCACCAACAGTGGATACCCTTCAGGTGTTTGCTGGTCACTTGCAGAAAAGACTATCACAAACTGTTGATAGAAAATAAACAATCATTAAATTTTAAAGACTGATAGTATTATAGTAAATTATAGACAATTTTACTCTCTTGTGCTGGAAAATACTCCCCCCTATGACCAGGTGTGCTGTGGCACATAGGTACGCAAACCTCTCACCATTGTCATTTGTCTCACCTATCCCTTTTTGTTCCATAACCTCTTAATACCCTGTGCTGCCATTGAAGTCTCCCATGAGGATGACAATGTTCCTCTGTGGGCGATCCTGGACTATGGTCATCAATCTATTGTAGAATTCTTCTTTGTCTCTTTCCTTGCTTTCATTATTTTTGTGCGTTGCATTGAATTAATCTTCAATTTCCGCTGCCCTACTTAATATAGTACTTATTTTATACAAACATAAAAAGTGTGGACCATAAAAGTATCCCTACATTTTGGCAACTCTTTAAATAATGAAAAAAAGAAACTACTGTAATGGTCAAGTAAACTCTAGATAAAGTATATTATATAAATTGCTATTACGGTGACTAGTGCAGGAGTTATTATGCCCCAATTCATCTTCCACCAGAGTTGACACCAAAAATTGAAGCGAAGACATCCACAAAAATTCATTCCAATCATCAGCTGAAGATCTTTAATAAATCTTGAAACACCTTTTGATAAAAAGCCAGACAAAAAAATAAAATAATACAATTTAGCAAAGGTCTTTCCTAATAAAGTTTTTTTTAGTCATTGACAAATGTATTGACACCTTATCTTTTTTTATATTTTGGAAATAAAGAACCTTTAATATTATGTATAAAGTAATTGAGATAATTATTCATCTACAAATATTTTGTTTACCTACCATAGGCATTCACAGCAATACACTCACAGAATGCTATCAATAATACATTCCAACCAGATGAGTTGGCATCCAGTAGTTTCAACACTTCCATTCCTCCCTGTCAAGTATGAAAACTCTGTTTTACTATGGGTGTGATGGGTTATTACTCATAATAATAAAAATGTGTGTGATAAGCAAGCATGTTTTAAGGGGCCGTCTGTAAATGGCGTCACACGATTTTAGCCGATTTTCATCCCCCCTTCTCTTGTCACAATAACTTAAGCCCCTCTCCAATATGACATAACAAAGCTTTGCCCACTTCCTAAAAAAGCAATATTTTTTATTTGAAAATGAGCATGTTTCAAATCAATTTTGTGTCATTTAAGTATGCATTTAGTATAAGGCTGCACTCTAATATAACACACATGAAGCCATGTAAAACGTCAATAAATAAATTGTAAGCAATCAAATGTTTAAGTTGAACTTCTATTTAAATTTGCGTCATCACATTTCTTAAACACCCCCCTCATCCTTGTCACACACCATCACAAATATGTGACCCCTTCCCCCCTAGGTGCTTGACGTCATTTATGGATGGCCCCAAAATGAAATGGTACTATACAAAAAACAACAACTATTTATTGATTTTAAAAAAACAGAACCAAAATGATGTAGTTAAACAGAGTGTTTAAAAAATTGTTAGATTTATGAATGTGAGTATACCAATACAATTATTTAAAAAAAAATAAAAGTTGATTTTTCAGAATTTTAAAATTCAACTAATGTGGTAGGAATATTGAAAGCTTCTTTTCTTTTTTGAATTTGATACTGTTATTCACTTATATAAAAAAAATTACTGGATAGATTCAATAAAAAAATTACTGTCAGCAGCTTTTATTCCAAACTATTAAATTAAAAACAGAAAGTACCTTACACAATTATTCCTTGATGTGTGAGTATAATCTTAAATAATTAAGTTGTTTTACGTACATTACATGTAAGAGGTAGACCACATAAAAACATGATGAAGCAAATAACAGTACAACATGTGCTCTTCCTTCTTCTGAGTTCAGGATGTAAGTCAACAATCCCTGTTATTACTGTCTCAGTTAAAACAAACTGTTGTAGAAAACAACATTCATTATTGTTATAAATGGTTATTTAGCTATATACTATTGAAGAAAAAAAGTTTAAAAATTGTTTCTGGACAAAATAATAAGAAACTAACAATAATTAACCTTTGGGGCAATCGGATTTATTAATTATGTAACATTGGACAAGTTGGATAGCATTATTTCAGGGTCTAGATTATTGCTGTTAGCTGACCTGACTGTCAATGCCAAGAAGTATAATTGTAATAAAGAAGACAACACTCCAAAAGCTAGTTCCTGGCAACTTGGTTAGACAGAAAGGGTATATATGAAAAGCCAAGGCTGGTCCTGGGTGAAAAAAAAGTTCAATTTTTATCTCATGAATATTCCGAAGTGCAATAGATTTCCTTTAATTTTGTCACGGACAAAGTTAAATCAAAGCTATAATTGTTAGCAATGCAAGCTCTCACCATTTACTCTCACTAACTTTATAACTTAAAGTTGGAAGTATAATTTATGTGTGAAATTCAATATGACTAGTTTTTAAAATATTTTTAAAAAAAATTGATATTGCTTTCTAATGATTATGAAAGACATAGGTCAATTTTTAAAAATAAGAAAGTGATATGCTATTATTTAATTAACTTCGCTTCAATACAATGAATAAGATAATAATAATGCTTTGATGAGCTCATTAACTCCCCTGCTTTGATGAGCTTATTAATTAACTCCCCTGCTTTGATGAGCTCATTAATTAACTCCCCAAAGTTCATATTCAAAGACTAGCTACTTATGTTACAGCCATAATTTCAGAAACAACTCAATGGTCTTTCAAAAATTGTAAACTTTTGACTGCTTTGCTCATGCTCTCATGTTAGTGAAAAGTTGATCAAATTCTCACATTACCTTAAGCCAGATAATGAAAATAAATCATATAGATAGATAGTTTTTTTTAGCAGCCTACTTTATTGTTCATACTGTTATTATTTAGGTTTCAGCTGAACCTTGGAAAATAAGACAAGTTTTAACATTCAGATCAGATAGTTTCAGATCCTGGAATTTCCCAATACCCCCACCCCATCCCAAAATTAGTAAAAATATATTATAACCTTAATTTGTCAATAAAATTAAAATTAAGTATTAGTTAATTAATATAGGTTGTTAGATGTATAATGAAACTAGTTTATAGCTTTCCAGATCATGAGGGGTTCCCTGGAAGTAAAATGGAATTTCAAAGATATTTTAAAAGTTTTTGGAAGTTAGAATTCTTTTTTTTTTCCTTGACTTCCATATATTACATGATATCTTAAATATTACATACCTGAAGCAGCTACATTACTAATTGGTGTGTTCAAGTCACGTGCCAAAAATCCCAGAAATGAAAAGACAACAAAACCAGCAAAGATACTAGTCAGACTATTTCCAACACACACAAATATTGAGTCACTAAAATAAAATGAAACGCATTGGCATAAAAATTCGATCACAGACACTGACAGGGAATTTTGAATACTGGGTCCTGAAAATACTCTTAAACATCTAAGTCTTTTGTTTTAGTTGCGTGTGGAAATATCACTTAATTTGTTAACTAAAAATATCCTTATAAAAAGAATCTTGTAAAGAAACCTACCTTAAAATATCCTTATCAAAAGAATCTTGTAAGAAACCTACCTTAAAATATCCTTATAAAAAGAATCTTGTAAGAAACCTACCTTAAAATATCCTTATAAAAGAATCTTGTAAGAAACCTACCTTAAAATATCATTATAAAAAGAATCTTGTAAGAAACCTACCTTAAAATATCATTATAAAAAGAATATTGTAAGAAACCTACCTTAAAATATCATTATAAAAATAATCTTGTTAGAAACCTACCTTAAAATATCATTATAAAACTTGTTGTAACTGGACAAAGTTATAAGCCCACCATAAGAGGATGAGAGGCTGAAGAAGATTTGAACTGCTGCCTCTTTCCAAATCTAATAAGCATGTATTAGGAATAATGAATAAATAGGAGCAAATAATAGAAGGTTGTATTAAATCTTAAGGCTCATAGGGGATCTTAAATTTTAGCATTTTTAGCTGTCTTAACAATTTTTAATGCAGATTTATTCATAAAAGTTTTCGTTTTTTAAATTTTTAAAAAAATTTTATTTATTATTATTTTTTTTGTTGTTAATGCCATTTTCCAGTGTCCAGGACCTATCTTAAGTAGTTAAAATCCTGATAAACTAAATACTAGATAAACTTCAAATGCGCCTTTTCCAAAAGCATGTAGATAAAACTTTTTTTTCCATCACATCTCATACTGCCAAGCATTTTAGGACATTCATTACTTTTTAATTATTATTACTGATACCAGAAAAAAAAGTCTTTACACTTTAAATGCAGACTAAAAGACCAAATATCCGAGGAGCTTTAGCACGAGTGCGTAATAGATTGGAATAATAATAATAAAATATTTTAATTATTATTTATCATTAAAGGTTAACTTATAATTAAGCATTTAAAAAACAAATAATTACCCTTGGCGATTTGATGGCAGTTATGTTTGGGGAAATGTAATACATAATTCCTTCCACTGAACCATCAAGGTAAAGGCCACGAAAGAGAAGGATAAAAAGCATCACATAGGGCATGGTGGATGTGATATAAACTATCTGAAAATTAAACGTAAATGAATTGTGTAAACGGAAATAAAGCTAAACAACGTTCACCTTCAAAGACTGAGAAGATCTATGGCTGGCTCTAAGTGATATCTTTTAAATCTTAAGTGACTTAAGGCTCTTCACAGTGTCACATGCGGTGTGGACAGCACTGAGAAACACACTCTTAAGTCTAAGGGAGGATGCCAAGCCGTGAGGTTACCTAATTGGTTGAGGTAAATTTAGTGAGGCTAGTGGTACTTTATTTCATTCTGTTTTCATTCAAAAAAGTTTATTCACTTCATTACTTCGTTACTCCGAAGCAACCGTTTCGCCCCCCCCCCCATCACCTCAATTTTACTAGCAACGACATTTAGTGGTGCCGGATTAGGGCCAGGAGCGCCAGTACGGATTAGCAAAATGAACCGCAGCGGACGCCGGCTCTGAGTCTGAGGAAATCTTCCAGTGGGGGTCACACCCTAGGTAGATCATTGATGATATCCGGCATTTCGGGTGGTCCTAATCATAGAAACTCATGTGCTTTGCCGAAGTAATCGCGAGTTGAAGTAGGGAAAATTCCACCACTCCTTCGGGAGGTCAACTTAGTGGGAGGCGTTTTCGACCTTGTGTCCTGGACGCCTAGGTGGCCGCTTCAGCTTTTACCACTTATACTATTTCTTTTTGTTATTTCAACTGTATTCTACTGTCAACATATAACTACAGTCATAAAGAATTTAAAACATTATTGGTCCCCTCAACTTAATTAAGATAGAAATTGAGAATTGAGATTTCCAATAACTTGTTCATAAACTAGCAGTATCAGTAATTGAGCGATCTTCTGATAAGCACACACATTCTTTTTTTTTTTTTTTTATAAAAGCCGAGTGAAGCACATATATAACATATCTACTTACTTTACCAGTAATCTTTATTCCCTTAGCCAAACAGAGAAGAACTAAGAGCCACGCCAGAGTCAGACACACTACTAAATCAAATCTCATTGGTCCAATATTAGATATATCATAGCCTTCTGTTGCCCCTAGCACCCTCCGCCTGCAGGTATGTAGGTGAATTTACAATGATAAATGCATAAATTCACAGTTAACATATCTTAGAACATAGTTAAATTTCTGGTTAAAAATGTTTTTGAACTAATTATTTTCAAGGCTGGCATTTGTTTTCTTACTCAAAATACTCCTTTGCAGGAAAGTTGACATATATTCCATGAGCTTGGGCTAGGGTAGTATTCCATATCGAGATGGAGCCATTAGAGTCTTTGAAGTTGCACAAACCATTTGGTAAGGGTGAGCCGCTCTCATTTTGGCATTCTTTGAACGTTAAGTATCGCACTCTCTCGCTACAGTCTTGCAAAAATGTAAAATTATTCTACGTTGTAATAATGCGCTACAAAATCCTTAATAAAGAGCCTGTTTGCTGCTACATGAAAACTGGCTTCTGAAACCAATAAATTAAGAGCCATTACATAACTATTTAGTGTCTAGCACACAAAGCAGGCAATTTAATTAATTAATAATTGCGTGCAATTTTTTCTTCTTCTATGGCTCGACTTTTATCGTTTGATCTGCTTTTTAAACATATCCTGTATACTCTGAAATCACGTCCTGTCTTTACAATGAAGGGCCCTATGCGGTTTAGTATGCAAAACGGATTGCGCGGGGCATATTCTGGATATAAGGGATAAGTATAATAAGTAAAAATTAAGATAGTGGAGCTTATGAAAGTGTGGAGTCCACTGCAGCTGCAAAAGGTGCAGTGGCCTAAGCCCGGCTCTGTATGAAATGTGTAATAATAAGTATTTTTTAAAAACAAATATTTTGTTAACAAATCAAATTCATTACCCTAGGCATAGATTATAGACCATGCGTCTCTTTAACATAAAATCAGGTATAATCCTATACATTTCAGCATTTTATTATTAAAATGGATATGATTGTATTTTTAAAAAAAGGTTTTTAAAAGCTATAATAATTTTATTTTGATTTTAAATCTGAAATAAAAAAAATAAAATAAAAATAAAGCAGCCTACAAGGTGTGCTCCAGTCACCACAGTGATACCAAGGAACTTCCGGTGTCAATGAAATGAAAATGTAGAAAAAAGACCATGCGATAATCATGTTGTAGAAAATGCATGTCAGAAACGTCACAAAGATCATTGCATAGCCACAACCTGTGTTGATAGTAATTCAAAAAATGAGAAACATTATAGCTTGAAATAATAATAATAATTGCAATAAAATTAATAATTCAGAGTTCTTAATTAGAAATGTTTTAAATTCAATTAATTTATATTATATATCATAATGTCATAAAACGAGTCATTGTTTATTGGATAAAACATAGTTAGCAACACCGATTCTATTATAATTATAAAGATAATTAATTTTGACATGCCTTCAATGAGTCTACAAAATTCCCAGCAAGTTGTTGGTCCACTGCTGGAGAATTGGCCAATGACGGATTCCATAAGAAATATAGGGATCCCGACAAATATCAGCATTGTAAAGTAGGGTATGAAAAAGGCACCTGTAAAATACGTTGAAAATATTCAGACAGCACGTGCTACTCTTAAATTTTTAGTGTTATTATTTATTTTATATCATCCATTTTAATTGATTCATATGCATGCAAAAAGTTCGTTTGGGTCAACTTAATTTTTTGTCACAAACTATCTGTAACACTCACTTTTTATCTCCATCATTAAGAATGAGTCACAATACCCAACACTGCCAACTAACACATTATAGTAAACAACAAACTAAAATCTTCAATTTTTAACTAAACAATCTCTACAACACATTAGGGGCTGTCCACGTTATGCGATTTTGACCAATTTTTACACCCCTCCCCCTTTATCACATTTCGTCATAAAAACTTAGACAATGTGACGTCACAAAGCTTTGACCATGAGCTGTATTTTCTCATTGAAAGCTAGCGTGTTGCAAATTACTTCTTTGTCATTTAAGGCGGTATTTAGTGTACGGCTGCACTCTAATATCATAGCACGTGTGAAGCCATTGAAAATGTCATTAAATAAATTGAAAGCAATCAAATATTTAAGAGGAAATTTATAAATAGCTACACGCGTCTTATGATGTGTACAGCTCGCGAAAATTTATCAAATAAAAAATTTCGTTTGAAATATTCCCCCTTGAAATACTTTTAACACGAAAATGTTTGAGAAGTATCTGTCAAAGAGAAATACAATAACGTTCAGATAAACTACAAGGTAGTTTTATACAACTTCTTCCACTGAACATAAAAAAAGAAAAAATAATCACAAACAAGATTTGGGTTCTTCGAATGAATCAATTAATCAATGATAAGAAGTTAATGAGTCTTTGAAATACGCCGACATAATTTATTTACCAGTTGAGACAGGAAATTTTTTTTTATTTTTTTTTATTTATTTTTTTTTTATTTTTTTTTTTAAATCTATAGCTCAAATGTATTTTCTGTAATAACAAAAAATAAATGAGCATTTTTTAAATATATATTTTTAAATATATTTTTTTTTAAAAAATCTGGACAAAACAAAGGGTTGAAAATAATGTTAGCTTGATTTAAATTTTAAGACATAAAAGGTTTGTTTGTAAGTGGTTGGGGATGGCATAACTGGTACCACCCGCCCACGGGTATTGAAACGCCTTGCTGAAAAAATTTAACAAACTCGCACACTTTCTTGCGTAGGCCTAGCAGAAAAACTTATTTGAATAAGACGTACAAATATTTGAAACATGCTTGTTTTCAATAAGAAATACGGCTTTTAGGAGAGGGGATGTATGCTGTTAGTTACTGTGTGAAATGATGTGAATGGATGTTGGCTAGGTTGCACTCTATATCCTTCACGGCCGCGAAAATTATGCGCGTTTTGGACAAGTACCCGCAAAATTTTTTAACAATATTGACAGTTCTAGTTACCATTAGGGATGTATCGGATTTTTGCGCCGGCAAATCCGGAATCCGGACATTTTTACAAATTTGGCTCCGGCTTCGCAGAATTTCCCTTGATAAATTAGGCCAGATCCAGAAGAGCCATAAATATATATATATATATAACGGCTCCAGCTCCGAGAACTACGGGATCCAAACTTTAAAAAAAAATCCAACTCCGTTTGAATGTCACTTAATCAGTGGCGTAGCTAGAGCTTATGCCGCCCGGGGCGGTCTTTAATATGCCGCCCTCTTAGGGGCCACCAATAAATGACGTCACGCACCATGGGGGGACACACATATTACGTCATTCAAAATGCGCAACTTTAAATAAAAGTTCCACTTAAATATTTGATTCCCGACACTTAATTCAATGAAGTTTTACGTGGTTTCACGCGTGTTACGATATTAGAGTGCAGCCTTAAACTAAAAACATATTTAAATGACCAAAAAAATGTATTGTCCATTTTCAAATAGAAAATACCGGTTGTAATTGGAAGGGGGAAATCTTTGTCACGTCACCTTGAGGAAGGGGTCTAAGTTTTCTTTTCGTGACGCCGTGTGACGAGGGGGCATGGCGTGAAAAATCAGCCGAAATCACCTGACGTCATTTATGAACGGCCCCTTAAGTCAATCATATGATGGTTTTTATAAATTGATAAACTTGAACAAATAATTGTAATCGAAACAAAGTCCATTGTAAAAGATGGGGAACAATTTTACCCTTGCGGGCCTTATTTACGTAAGCAGTAATAAAAGAGGCCACATAAGATGATTTACCTTTAATTAAAACATTATAAAAATACAAGATAATTGTTTTGAAGGCCACAAGAAAGTTATAAGGGTCGCTGCCCCCCGCCCCCCCTAAATGAAACAAAAGATATTAACAATTAATATGCTTTTACTTTTTATTTATACATATATGATTTAAAAAAAAAAAGAAATTGTTTACATTAGTATCTTAACAAATTTTTAAATTATTATCTATACATTTACTTACTTACCTAACTCCCCCCCCCCTTCCATTTTTTTTAACATAATGCCTCTTCTTGTAGTGTAGGTCTTAGGCTCCTGCAACCTATGCGGTCGCAGTGGGCCCTGCGCTTACATATGCCCAACCTATCTTAATTTTCACTTATTATCCTTATTAATACGTTATCCCTACCCAAACTGGACCCAACGCAATCCTTTTCGCATACTAAGCTGCATAGGGCCCCGCAATAGCTAAGACAGGCCCCGTGTACTGCCATAAAAACCTGGATCCTTTCTCTTTCAATCTCAAACATTTCTTTATTGATGGAAATAAAGAAATGTATTTGATGTTAAAATTCTTCATTTAGTAGGCTAGATGGTATTATACAAGAATATTTTCTTGCAAGGACATGTAACTCAACACCGCGTTGCTTTATTTTCTTTTATAATAATATCTATGGATAAAATCATTTCTCGTCGTACTTCTTGTTCTAGAGATAGAAGCACGTCTTCTGAATTTTCCCCACTCATATTTTTCTCCTTCTAACTAGGTGTTCATGTAATACCTCCAACTCTTTGTATCTGCGCTCTGTATTAGCACAAATCTTTGCTCCATGAAATGGGTTTGCATAGTTTGCATTAATTTAAAAAAGACGGGTTCCCATAAATTGAGATATAGAAAAGATTGCATTGAACTGAATAAAATTCCAGGATCTGATCTCGTTTTATTAGTTACTTCACTTATCAATATTTCCAAGACGCTTGACATTTTTAAGCATGTATTTTTCGCAATTTTTTAAAATTGTGGTGTATATTAACGGAAAAACCAATAACCGTTCATTTTCAATGAATAACTTTATTTCAAAGAAAAACACAAGCTATATGTGCTACTTTAATGCAATAAAAACAAAGTAAATTACATTTTTAATAAGTTATCTTACAAGAATTTTATGAAACCTGAAACAGAAATATAATTTACTACTTGCAAGTTAAACACAATATTCGAACCACCATGTCATGTGCATCATTCTGCGAATGTCGAAATTCAACACATAAATATCGCAGTGACATTAATAGTACATATTTTCGGACCAGCAGTGATGTGTTGCTGTTTTTGTGCAGTTTTCTTATAAAAGCGCCATCTGTGATGTATACCGCTTAATTTTCCAAACAAATCGTTACCTTTTTTTTTAGCGATTTGAAATTTTTAAACGGTTTTGCGTCAATTATAACAACCACTATGTAATAAAACAAATGTTGCACGAATGCGTTAATTAAAACTCAAAATTAAGATTCTTTTTTTTTTCACTATGGTTTTCCCCCCTTTAAAAAAAAAGGGGCAGTTTTTGGAAATTGCTTTAATTTTTAAATGCCCACAAACGCCGCCCTTTGAATGAGTGCCGCCCGGGGCGGACCGACCCCACCGCCCCCCCCCTAGCTACGCCACTGCACTTAATAAATCTTTCCGAATCCTGCTCCTGTCGGATTTTTAAAAATTGAATCTCATACATCCCTGGTTATGATATTAAATAGAATGCAGAATTACATTAAAATACATGTTTAAATGTCAACAAAAATATTTAAAACATGCTTATTTTTAATTAAAAATAAGGCTTTTGTGAGGGGAGTCAAGGCTTTTTAGCGTAATATTGAAAAGGGGGGGGGGGGCTAAATTTTTTGTGACGAGGGGGGAGGGGGGTAAAAAATCGGCCAAAATCACGTGACGTCATTTATGGACGGCCCCTAATCGCTGTCGATTAATCAAATGTGCAAATCTAGAAGCCCTAGTACTCACCTCCACCATTGCTGTATGCCAAATATGGAAATCTCCAAACATTTCCAAGACCAACAGCAAAGCCCAGACACGAGAGCAAAAAGTCTAACTTGCTTGTCCATTGTTCACGTACATGCTGTGAAGGTGTACAACAAAGAGTGATATAAACTAGATCATTATTAGAGTGAAAAATTTTGAGCCAAAGGAAACCCACGTTGAATCAATCAAATTACGTTCAAACTCATCATGTCATATCAGTACAATGGCCATATAAATTATTATAAATTGACGCCCCCTCCAATATTCTCAACTGATTTAGTGCTCCAGCATTAAACAGAAAGTCGTTCATACCTATCCCCAATCCCAAACAAAGCGATGAGGACACGACATGCCGTTAGAGCTGATAATATACATACAAGTGTCCTTGTTTGTTTTCGTTTTTCCTTTCTTTTCATTATTTATATACATTTTATGATATAATATGTTTAAAGACTTAAGTAAGTGCGTATTTCATGTTATTGTACTGATGAAGACATTAGCCGAAACGTCTACTGTTGTATTAGTTCATAAATAAAGATCAAATTTATTGTCTTCTTGCACAATTAATTTGTGTATTTTGTATTTTATTTCAACTTGACTCTTTTCCCTTTTTGTTTTTCCCTCATTCCTAAAATACTACTATGCCCCCCCGACCCCATCGAAAAACCGGTTGTCATCCTCAACTGTCCTTTGCTAGCAACTGTCCCAGTTATTTCCACCCATCGTCGAAGTCAAATGATTATAAAAATGCTTTTTTTTCCCCTTCTTTTTTCAGTCATGTAAACGCTTCATAAAACAAAAACAACATCAACACATTTTCTTCAACCACCTCACTTGGCACTAAACCGTTTATTTAATTAAAAACTATCAACTGTGGACTATGATACTAAATCAAAGTAAAACTATCTGGGGACTAGCAATTACAGACCGATTTGTCTGGACCCGTTTTGACAGGGGCCTTTTGAAAAGGCCAGCTGTTTTGACCGGGGCTGTTTTGACCGGGGTCGCTTTGACCTAGGCCATTTTGACAGAGGTCATTTTGGCCGGGCAGTTCAGAGGCCGTGATGTCGGGGCCAGTTTGACGGATCACAATGACAAACTTTTCCACGCTCTTCTGGGAACATGGGTCTCAGTCTCAGAATGAAAACGTGCAAGACGAAGACTTTATTGACTTAAAAAAAACACATTAGTTTTACCTATCTTTAGATGCAAGCGAATAACCGTATAGTCTTTTGTTAGCTTCGCTGCAGACAATGTTATGACCCCTGTCCATAGAGGTAACTTATTCAGGAAATTGTCAAAAGCATTTGACCCAGCAATGGTGGTAGAGTAGATCAGAGCTTCTCAAACTTTTTAGTATGGGGGACCGACAGGAATTTGTCCATTTCACGAGGGAACTGTGAACTATTTTCCTTGTGTTGGCGTGGTAGCGAAATGTTATTAATTTTATTTGTTTCATTTTATGTGCTTATTGTCGAAAACCCGAAATATGCTAAAGGGTTCGTACTACCTTTTCAAAACGAAGGATTATAAATATACTTTACTGTCATTTCTTGATAACTCCTGCGGACCGGCAGCAGATGGTCCATGGACCGGCACCAGTCCGCGGACCACCACTTTGAGTAGCACTAGTGTAGATAATACCAACTACTGGAGAATGACCTGATGAGGGGCTTGAAAGAATGACATTCTTTGTATTAGCTCTTTAGCCAGCTAACCGATGGAGGTCCAATTGTATCAATCCTGGCCAGGACAATTGAACACTCACCAGACAGCAGCGTTAAGGAGGTCCACTTCGCGGACAGATTATTGACGTGAATGCCTACGAACAGTTAAGGGACAGGGTACCGAGCCCTTACCAAACCTCAAACGAACGAGGAGCTGGTAAGGTGCCTTTGTAAAGCCTTAAATTTAAATTCCTTCGCGCTATTTTTGTTTTGTTTTGTATTCGTGTTGTTTAAAAAAAAAAACTACAACTTTGATTTGCACGGTTCTAAGAATATATCTGGTCATCGGATAGAATAAAATACTTACCGATCCTCTGGAGCCTCTGTGTGCATGTCCACTTTCGATGGTCGCAACTGACCCAACCTTCATGTTTTAAATAAGTAGATTAAAATTTGTATAACAATCAGTTTCATGATTCATAATTTCATGAATCACAGTAAAAAAAAAAGCAAGATATGAACTATAGGTAAAGAATGCCCATAGCAACCTATTTATTGCGCACCATTTGTAGCACTCTTGAATGCTTTCATATTTTGAAAAGTATTAACCATTTAGAGGGATTTTAAAAATTTTAATTACAATTCAAGCCAGCCACTCTTATATGGAAGTGCAAAGAAAGCTTTAAAATGAAATTAAGAAAAATTATTTTTAGACATTAATTTTTATTTAGTGTTTTAATTATAAATGTAAAATAAATTTTCAGTAATAGTATTCATATGGGGATACTACAATTTGGTAAGAATAATAATAATGGCTTGCTTAAAAAAAGGAATCTAATGTGACAAATTATAAAGTTTTACTTGGACAAACGGAAATACGGATTAGCAGAGCTTTGAAATTAAAAAGAAAAAGTTTTCAGCCATAGCTAGTCGTGTTTTAAAAGTGTAAAATATAATACCAGAGGCATCACTACGATTGGTGTCCCCCCTTCACGACTTAGTGTTCAAGCATAAATGACGTCACGCGTTTGTGGTCGAGTTTAAGCCCCTACCTCTGCGTCATACTTTGTCCCCCCCCTCCAATGAAATATCACAAAGCTTTTATTTTTTACCCCCCAAGCCTTTTTTTCTTCGTTAATTAGCTTGTTGCAAATTATTATTTTTTTTTTGTCATTTAGGCCTAATATGTATTTAGTGTAATTCTGCACTTTAATATCGTAAAATATGTGGAGCCATTGAAAACGTCATTAAATAAATGATAAACAATCAAATATTTAGGTGGAACTTTTATTTAAAGTTGCACGTTTTTTATGTGAAGTCATTTTTTAAAACACCCCCTCCCCTGGCACGTGACGCCATTTATGCACGGTGCTTAACCCATAGAACTACTCCGAGTCTTCCAGTTCCAAATAAAGGGAACATACAGAATTTTACATTCTTTGTCACTCGGTGCGGTCATCACCTCTCTAGTGACGCCACTGCTTAGTGTAACTTACTAATAAATTTCGTGATGGTGACCCGTAAAATAGCACATAACAAAAGAGCACAGTTGAAGATTGGAGGTAATTGATATAATAGATGCTAATGTTTCAAGATGGACTACCAACGAGGTATAGCGCTCTTATGTTTGCGCCCATTTGTCGTCGCTCTTTTCATTGTGCGCTCTTTAATGACAGGCAACAACAATTTTAAATAGGAAAATACTCCCAACATATTTGAGACAAGCCTTCAACTAAAAAAATATTGTTTATTAGTTAATAGAATGCCATTCTTTAAAGTTTAAGTCTTGTCTGTCACACTTCAGGAACATGTATTAATTTTTTTATGAAGGTTTCTTATAACTTTTGAAATAGTTCAAAATTTAAGTGTAATTTGGCTTAATTATGTAACTTTCAAAATTAAAGTAAATCATTATTGAAGAACGTGGCATTTTAACTCAAAAATAATTCAAGTAAATTCTTACTCTTTCACTCCTTTAGCAGGGGGCCGCGGTGGTCGAGTGGCAAGCGCGCTCGACTGGCGCCCCGATGGTCACGAGCTCGAATCCATGGGAAGCCAGGGACTTGCTCCCGGTGCCCAGGGCGTCCCCGAGTTCCACCCAGCTCCAAATTGGTGAAAAGCGGCGGGGTAATGCGTGGAACCCTCAGCCGTGGCATGTGAACGCTGCATCACTTGCCAAAAACAACTGCTGCCTTGCAGATGGTCTTGGCTGACCAAAGGCTATGGAAGCAAATCCAGAAAATACAGCAGGCTGAAGTCGGAGACCACGGGCCAATTGGCGCAAAACTCGTGGCACGCAAAACTCAATATTCAATATTGAGAACGAAGAAGAAGACTCCTTTAGCAAAATTAAATTAAGGATTCCCTTGCTTGCTTTTACTGCTGCAAGATGTGAAATTATGAATTGTTGACAAAATACTTAAAAAATACTTTAAAAAAAATATATTTATAATCCTCCATTGCAACCATTATTACTAACCCAAAAGAATATGTCAATTTTTCTGCAATAAGCTCCTAAACTGAAACAAATAAAATTAAATACACTAATCGTTGAGAGACATCAGTACAGGTAAAATATTGAACCGGATAAATTCCTGCCGGAAAACATCACTCAGTGTTCCTTAGTTTGAAAGGAAAGCAGCCTAACCTTTTTAAAGCCAATTGCAATTGCCATGTATTGCATAATGCTGCTAAACATGCATGTAAACAGTTGCCTTATGATGTGGAGTCGCTTGTAATTAAAGTTTACAATGAATTTTCATCTTCAGCCAAGCGGTTGGAAGAGTTGAAAAAATGCTATGAATTTGTTGGCGAGGAATTCAGTGTTTTACTACGTCATGTACCAGTACGCTGGCTTTCGCTTGAACCAGCCATTGCTAGACTGGTTGAATGTTGGAAAGGAGTTAAAACGTATTTCATTGCCGAGGGAGAAGAAGAGACAAACAAACTCATTTGGAAATTTGTGAAAGATCAAGCAGATGGTTTACTTGATGATGATGTGCTCTCTCTGCCTGAGTGCTATATTCATTTTGTGCTCAACTTTATGAAGATTTTCACAAAAGCAATAGAAAAATTGGAATCTGGAAACACCTACATTACGCAGGTGTATGACATTCTTGATGGAGTTAGAAATGAGCTCACTACTAGAATAAGCGATCAGTTTTTTGGTTTTTTGGTCAACAACAATTTTGAACATCTCTCTCCTGATCAGATTCAATCTTTCAGGAAAGATGCAACGAATGTATACATCCGAGCATTAGAATACTTGAAACGGTGGTTCAATTTTGAAAATAATGTTCTAGAGAAATTCAAATTGTTGAGTCTTGATGAAGTGTTTTCTTTTGACAGTTTATTGGAACTATTTCGCGCATGTAAAATTACATTTGCTGGAGATGACTTATACAAGGAGTATTGCATCTTAAGACAGATTCTTCCAAAACTTAAGACAAAGTCAAAAGTAGATGAACGTTGGATAGAATTTTTTAGAAATTGTGATGCCCCAAATTTGCAAAAACTGGTTGGTTATGTTTTATCAATTCCAATCAGCAATGCAAATGTTGAACGTATTTTCTCATTGATGAAAAACCTTTGGATTGATGAACGCAATAGAATGAGACCTGAACTTGTAAAAGCTGAACTCTGCGTGAAAGTCAATTATGATCAATCTTGCAGTGATTTCTTAACTTATGTTGGGGGACAGAAATGTTTGCTCAAAGCAAGCAAAAGTGAACAGAAGTATAGCTTTAAAAGAAAGTAACAACTGATTGTAGTTATACTTTGATTAACTCTTTGGGAATGTTTTGAATCTTGAAAGTTGTAACTTGGATTAGCGGATACATTAAATTTCTCTTTTGTATAATGTGTTTTCTTTGCATGTTCCATAACTTCCATTAGGATTCTTGTAGATTTTAACATTTTGCAAGTGGAAAAGTAACAATTATCTTACTTAGTCTGAGTTTTAACATATTTTGTAAGATAATTGTTACTTTTCCATTAACATATAACCCTTTGAGCATACTCCATTTGGTCTAAAATTTCGAAAGTTGGAACTGAGTCGCAAAGATACTACCGCCTGTGACCTGTCCAGAATTTTCATAATTCAAAGTTGGCCTGTCCAGAATTTTCATAATTCAAAGTTGGCAACCCTAGCCGGTCCGCAACACTAAAAGTTTGAGAAGCACTGCTATATAATGGTAGGACAATACATTTTTCAATGTCTAAAAATGTGTCACTGCAGCACTGCAGGTACGCAGGTTCTGTTCTGATCAATTTAATTTCTTAGCTTACAGATAAGACGCAGATCCGTTCTTAAGAACCGTCGAAACCATGGGCGTACGCAAAGGGGGGAGGGATCCCTCCCCATTTTTTAAAAGAAAAATGTCATAAATTTGTAGCAATAAAACTGAACTAAATTACCTGCAAGTTTATTACACTGAAGACAGTGTACATGCACATATCAAACATAAAAAAAAGAATTATATCTGCACGTATAACTGATTAAGTTACTGATTGTTCTAAATAAATTTTCTGTCACATTTTCAGCAAAAATACGCAAGGAACATTTCGTTTTAGTTTTTTTTCACTGATTACTTTTTTCGCAAAAACACTATAATCGACTTAAATGTTCCTATTGTGTTTCGTATAGCCTTTTAACATTATTTAAATCGTTCACGACAAAATTTAGTTTTAAGTGAACTGCAATGTACAAATGCTGCTTTTGGATATTTTTCGAATTATAGTTTAAACTCCTCCGTCTTTACCCGAAATTGTCGAAAATCCGCCGTATCCTTGACCAACAAGCTTTGTCATATTTAATCAAAATTTTAATGAATTTATAATGATGGTGTTGGCAAACTTTCAGCTGTTCTATCGACAATTGGAATATATCCCAGGAATTCTTCTGTGACCATCATTTTCCCATTTCGTTCTTTGACAAATCTAACACCAAGTGACATCTGCTCAATGCCTGAAATGTCATTTGTCTCGTTGGCAAGTATAAAAAATGCAACTGAATTATTTCCTTCACGAACAATGTTATCACGCAAGAGAGCCCCCAATTTTGATTGTATTTTGCGTAGTTGCCGAGATATACGACTTGTCACTACAAGAAACAATTGATAAATGATTTCCAAGAACTTCATCTCCGGATTCTACACGAAACAGGTCAAAAAAATTACCGAAATTTGATTCTTTTCCACGAAGTGCTAAATCATGCATGCCGCAATTTAATTGAAAATTAGACTTGTATTGCATTTCAGTTAAACTAAAAGACAAAAAATTTTGTTGCCCCTCCCCTGGAAAAATTCCTAGCGACGCCCATAGTCGTAACCCAAATTTTTCAGTGTAAGTCGGAATATTAAATATACTGTAAACTACTGTTGGCGCAATGATATAACAAAATGTGTGTGTGTGTGTGTGTGTGTGTGTATGTGTGTATGTGTGTGTATGTGTGTGTGTGTGTGTGAGAGAGAGAGAGAGAGAGACTGTGTAAATAACCAAAATGGCGAATATATCGAGACTAAGCGTCTTCCTCGCCCTACAACACAATAAAGCCTGTTTTTTTTTTCGTCACGCGAATGAAACATAGTCTAAGTGCAGTTAATGACATACAAAGTATTTTAAAAAGAAAAGCAATTCTTTAGCTACGAAAAACAAAAGTTTAAAAAACATTTTAAAATACGGAACAACGCGTAATACTATTTATAAATCCTTTATATTAGCTTCACCGTCGCCTCTCTCTCTCTCTCTCTCTCTCTCTCTCTCTCTTGGTCGGAAGGAAAAAAGAAAATTAAAAAATGACCCATTTCCCGTGATGCTATCGAGCTGAAATTTTGCACATAGACTCTTGTCACCTAACAATGCATTGTATCAAAATTTCAGATCAATGGAATTTACCGTAATTAAACTAATGCACTTTTATTTTATCTCTACAAAACTATATGGGAGCCGTCTGTTGTTGATGACATCCACGTGTTTGTTGGAGTTAAGTCCAACCATCGGTGACCACAACCCACCCCTACCCCGTTCCCTTTTTACAGCAAAGTAAAGTTCAGTCACGTTGAGTCTGTAAATGTTTGTCCCGCGGTGCATATTATTTTCAATATAATCAATACTTTTAGCTTTGTCTCATATATAAGTGATTTATAATCAAAAGCGGGGTTTTTACGGTTTACTTAAACTATTTTTTGGGGGCGCGTTCGTAACCACGAAACAGCGTAAGTTGGGATGAGACCTTCGTAACCGGAGGACTACCTGTATATAAACAAGCATATCCATGCTTGCACGCCTTTAATATGTATAGAGGAAAAATATATTAACCCAAAGACATTTAATTCAAAAAGAAAATCCAGCTTTTGATTTTTTAAAAAGAAAATTCGTCTCCCCCCCATTGTGGTGGAGGGAATAGTGAGGTGGGATTCGTCCTTGCATCGGTATGTCAATTCCCAGTTTGCTTTAAATATTTAAATCATTTAAAACAAAAGATACCGCCTTTTACCACGTTTTAATTAACTTGCTTTCGTTCCTGTCTTTTTGTATGTCCGCAAAATTTCCAAATTTCCAACATAAAATCAAACCCTTTCTGATGGTCCTAGTGTTCTAGAGATTTAACAATTTTACCACAGAGAGATCTTGGATGACGATGCATTGTTTCAAAATTACAGATCGATCGAATGTACCGTAATTAAATTAATGCATTTTTAGTTTAGCTCAATATATCAAATGTATCCGTCTGCTGTTGTTGAAATTCACGTGCCACCTGAAATCACCCCGTGACCAAATCCTCGTGGTATTTAAGCGTTGGATGGGCGCTAATGAGGTGTTTGGTATAAAAATATAGGTAAAAAAGATGTGAACTAAAAAGAAGAAAATAAATTAAAACTTATAAGCTCATGTACTTTGATTTCATATGACTAAAAACGTGGGGCGGGCGCTTCAAAATTACATTCTAATTGAGAAATATTAAATGGAAAAGACGCAAACAAGGTAAGGGTTGGCCTGACAGGACGTAACAAAACAGCGAACAAATGACATCACGCACCTAGGGTGGAGGGGGTCACACTTTTGTGACGGTGTGTGACGAGTGGGGATGAGGGGGTGAAAAAGTGTGACGTCACATCAAAATGGTAATTTTAAATAAAACGTACACTTGAATGTCCGGTGGCTTACAATTTATTTAATAATATAAAAAAATCCACCAATGCCTCTCAAAGTGCCGGTCGGTAGGCCATCAGACACCAGGTGGCGTAAGTTATTAAGAAATGTAAATTAAATCTAATTATAATCCTTAAGTTAGAGAACCCACAAGAGAACATATGAAAGGTAACCCGTCAAAACAGCCCCGCACAAAACGGCCCCGACAAAACGGCCGCGGTCAAAACGGCCCCGGTCAAAAGGGCCCCAGTCAAAACGTTAAGATTCGAATTTAAGAAAAAAATATCACTTTGGTTTTCACCTTCAAAATAAAAAGGGTGGTTGTTGAAAATGGCTTTACTTTTCAAATGTCCACAAATGCCGCACTCTGAATGGGTAACGCTCGGGGCGGACTGTCCCCAACGCCCCCCCCCCTGCTACGCCACTGGTCACTGGTATAATACTTAAAACTGTACAACGATAAATATTTATTTTAATATTATTATATTTATTTTTGCAAGGGGTAAATGAAAAGGGAAATAAAAGGCAAGACTAAATTTAAGTAAAATAATTGTCTACCCTAGGTTCCTTTTTCAATACGGTGCATAGAAAAAAAAGTTGATCTTAGATTTTCTCTAGAACATTACGTTACTTATATTAGTTTCCAAGTCTTAGAATGAATAGAATTTTCATTTGAAAAAAAATAAAA
The DNA here is from genome assembly GCA_002072015.1 of Radix auricularia. Classification (NCBI taxonomy): domain Eukaryota; kingdom Metazoa; phylum Mollusca; class Gastropoda; family Lymnaeidae; genus Radix; species Radix auricularia. The sequence goes on along the minus strand of MUZC01000322.1, from coordinate 203,027 downwards.
ACCTTAAATTTTAACAATTATTTCAGGCTAATATATTTATATAGCTGTAAAAGAAAAGTTTTAAAATTATTGAAACTAAAAAACTAAATATTCACCGTAGCACGAGAAATTTAACATGGCGTAGCACAACAAAATGGAGGATTAGAGAGACATCTTTGATAATAATATTGCTTAGTTTAGCTTCATGCTGTATTAATTTCTAATGCTGATGCAGTATTATCTTATCTGCATAAGATGACGGAAGAAGGAACTGTTTTGAGTTTAACTGATGATGAGGATGATTTAGATGATGAACCTTTACCAGAATTGTCAGGAACATTGTGCAAATGGACAAATTATCTACATGGTTGGCAGGACAGATATATTGTTTTGAAAGACAGCGCAATTAGTTATTATAAATCAGAAGATGAAATAGCCTTTGGCTGCAGGGGTGCTGTATCTCTTTTAAAAGCAAATGTCACTGTAAGTAATAAATAATTTCAATCAACATGTAACATATAGGCATACTGCATACATTTCATTATCATACATTAATCATAGTCATAATTCATAATCATTGCATACATACTATGACTACGTACTCAGTATAATCAGTAAGCTTGTTAACGGTTAACCAGTCCTCAGACCAGGACCGGTCATCTTTATTCAGGACCGTAGGACCGTGTAACTCAAAAGAAAACAACAACAACAAAAAAAAAACAAAAAAACAACCTAGCGATAACGTAGTGAAAAAAACTAGTGAAAAAAACAACACAAGCGGTAACGCGCCTCTCCCTCTCGCTTTGTCGCGGTGAGTAAAAGCGATACCATGATCCAGCTGGTTAGTTGTCGAGACTGTACGAGAGCTAACACAGTGCGCGTTTGATGTCAACAACGGTCAAGGCCGAGGCTGTTTCTATTTATATTAATTATAGTCTGTTTCTTATAAAGACAAAGAAAGCTATAATAAAAGTAGGCACTTGGGTATCGACCGGATATTCCCGAAAAATTGGTATCGTAATTTCGTTGTCAAAATGGCGACCTCCACTTTTTAATATTTTGAGTGTATCGTTTTTTCAATGTTTATAGTCGATTATTGGCGCCATAATAAATTCAAGATCCGCCCATTCAATAAGGCAGACATCTTGCCTGTTTCATTTTTTAAAAAAATCGAATTTTTTCCCCAAGGTTTTAACTTTGAAAATTGAAGGTTAATGGTAGCTCCTGTTCAACCATTAATTAATAACTTTTAATTTAAAAATGCGGGTCATGTAATTCTTATCAGGTTATAAATTCATTATTTGAAGAAAAACATATCCAAATTTGAAGAATGTAGGCCGTATATTTATTGAGGAAGCACTTAATGAAAATGGCCACCTCCATTGTTTACAAATTTTTTAGCACATGTTTTGGTAAACTACCTATTACCGATAACGACGGCAGTGATTTAAAGTGTATATATTGCCACATTTAGGGTATAATAGTGGATTATTGATTGGAATTCATTATATTAGTTTAAAACTTTATAAATTTAATAGCATAATCAATTAATTTGTTTACTTAAGTATATTTTAACTATAATTATAAGGGGTCGTCCATAAATAACGTCACGCGATTTTGGCAGATTGTTTACCCCCTCCCCCCATACGTCACGCGTCGTCACAAAATCGTCGACCCCCCCCTCAAAAAGTACGTCACAAAACTTTGACCCCCCCCTCCTAAAAAAAATATTTTTTGCTGTTTGAAAATAAGAATGTTTTAAATCATTTTTTTGTCATTTAAGTATTTATTTAGTGTAGGTTTACATTGTATTATCGTAACATGAGTGAAGCTATGTAAAAGATATTAAATAAATTGTAAGCCAGTGACTCAAACTTTTTCGTATCAGACGACCGGCAAGAATTTTTCCATTTCACCAGGTACCATTGCATACTTTTCCCGTTTTGACATGGATTTCCCTGTACTTATTTGATAGCATAATGAGCCCCTACACAGCTTAAAGCCCTATAAGATTAAGTATGAATTCGGATTGTTTTATACATTACATTAAAAAAATAAAAATGTTTAGTTGCCATGGCATAGCAAGACAGCTAACGAACAATGCAGCAGTAATGTCAAAAACCATTGATGTGATTAACCTTCGCGATTAAGCTCGCGAATGTGACTATTGATATTACAAGAATCATTGCATTGTTTATAGACCTAGAATATATAGATACAAGACAATTCCTCAAATTGATTTCGATCTTCTAATGACAGTTTCTCTGCTAAGTATATGCACATCAAAGGCATTTGATCTAAAATTATCACATTGATATCACATCTCATGTTTTCTAAAAATTATTAGGTATGCGCTGGAAGAGGAAAATGGCCCATTCTGTATGAACTCCACATTTGTACAGGAAAGTAGGGTGTCATCTTGTGCGTCGCAAAATACAGTAATTCTTGCAAGTAGAGGACTGAAATAGTATGACATTATTAAAATATCCAACATTATCATAACTTTTTACTCCGAAGCTCACAAGTTTGTTTGTTTGTTTTTTTTTTGGTGTTTTTTTTTTCAATTCTTTCTTCTTCAGGATTTCACGTACGTCACACAACAGTTGTAAATATAATGTCACCAATAAATTATCTCATTTGGGGTAAAAAGGGAACTCTTGGGGGTAATGCTCAATCATTGTGGGCATAGAAAATTTGCTAGAATCCGCTACTTTTGGGTTAACAGTAATGTTAATATAAACTTTTATAATTTTAATATTTAGGTATCATATTGAAACGGTCCGTTTTTTTCAAACCGTTTAACTTTTTTAACCGGCCTTCAAAAAAAAAAA
>MUZC01000322.1:176203-190197 GCA_002072015.1 Radix auricularia | reverse complement strand
CCCCCCCCCCCCCCCACACACACACACACCGACTGTGAATGGTATTAGCTTGAATTTAAAGTTATTATCAGGGTTTTTTTTCAACTACAAATACTTCATGATTAGTACACTATACCTTAATTATAAATTCTTACATAGTTTTTCTTGTAAGGTTCATTCCCTTATAATTGTATAATTTCAGGAAGTAGATAAAAGAAAGAAATTTGAAGAGTCCTATAAGGCTTTAATGTCTGATAAAACCAAGAAAGTGATTGTTGGAGGACCAGATTATGAGGTACATCTAACAATTTTTGTCCAACTATGTACTTTTATCCAAACTTAGTTTTAGTTTAATTTTGATGGACCGTTAAATGAGATGATTGTAATTTCTGACTTAGGCTTTACAATTTTTTTTTGAATCTTATTTTTAGGAAGGCCCACATTGCCTTATTCCAGAGGATGAATTTTATGATGCTGTCGATGCCACATTAGACAAACTAGAGAAGGAAGAAGAGAAGGTACAAATGTTCTATTTCAAATAACCTTTAATTATTGTAAAATAGTTTAAGCTTGAATTATAAAAATGAATTTAAGCTAGCAATATGGTCGAAAAGACCCATTTACCAGAATGAACTTAAAATTAATTTTGTATATGTTTATTTATATATAAATATACAATATTTTTAGCGCATTTTCGAGAAGTCGAATGCGCTATTGCACCCGTTTTGTCCGTCCGTCCGTCCGTCATCACCCTTGATCTCAGCATCCATAAGTCCTAGACCCATGAGGTATATATGTTTTTTGTATGTCCTGACCTGCCATTTGTGCATCAACACTCAGTTACTCGATCCGTTAAAAAACCCCGTTAAAACTACCAAAAAATATTTCGAATCGAGAGGTAACACTAGCGCAGGGAACGGCCGCCATTGCCGGAAGTCGAATACATAGTTTTTCAAGCATTGAAGAGTGGTGCGAAAGCGTGCAAAAGAATTAGTGTTTTTTTTTAGTTGACGTCATTAGAATATGTGTAAAAGTTTAGAGAGTTTTACGTCATCATTTGTGGTGACTTGTAGTTAGATTAAAGAGAAAATAAAAATTTTTTAAATGTAAAGAAATGACTTTTAAATAAAAAAAATGTCAGGTATATTCATTACACAAGAAAATTCATAAAAATATGTCTAAAATCTAAACACAATTACTGATAACTACATAATGCTGATATCTAACATAAGTACTGATACATAATACGAAAATGCGCTAACACGTCCTGAGTTCCAAAAGGGACCAGGCTTAACATGATTTTTTTTTTTTAACAGAAGTGGAGCCTTGACCCTCTGAAAGAATCCCTCAACAAACCAGATCATGTGATCTCCTTGTCACCATCCCATCATTTTTACAAGGAGGTAAAATATTGGTTTGATGCCTTTACTGTTCTTATTTAACTCTTCTTGTGCCATAAGGTTTTTGGAAAACTTCCGCCTCAGTACCGTAAGAATTTCCCCAATTTAGGTCAACCGGTTATGAATTTTAAAAAACTGCTTAAAATCCATTTATATTATTATTGTCATACTGACTTCATCTTTTAGGATAAGAATGGTTATTTTATGTATCCAAAAGACCATATTTTTATTTTCTGTAATTTCGTTTCTAAAGAGAGTTCTATCGAGGCACGCTCTACCGCGCTTTGGTAAAAACGAAGTAGTGCGCTTTACCACCTTTAAACACATTAAGAGTTAATTTACCATAAATGTAATAGTTTTTATTTTTAAAAAAAAACATTTTTGAAAATTAGAAAAAAGAAATAAAGTCTTTGTTTTTTAAATCTATTCTCTGATGTTCAAAATATTTCCATACCCCACATCTTGCTTCTTTTAATGTGCAGATCAATGAAGTGGTGAGTAATCACATGCGGCGTCTGATGACAGAACAGATAGAAGAGAAGGTTGACTGGGTGTGTATTGTTGATCAGGGGGATCTCAAAGTTTTTAAGAGAGAGCTTGAGGAGAATGGTGTACCTATTGACCCCATGAAGGCAGTTTGTACTGTCAAGGTATTTTTAATTCTTATTATGAATAAGGATGTTTGAAGACTTTGAATTAAATTATGGGAAAATAAACCACACAATCAATTAAAAAATATTTTTATACTAAATAAGTGCAAAGGTCTGTTATGAAATGTTTTGGTTCAATAAAGCTACTTAATAGGGTTTATATTTTCAAACCAGTCAAAAATCAGTCTTTTTGTCAAATTCATTTCTGATTTTGAAATTTTAATTTGAGACTAATCAACAATTGAAATTAAATTGATTTACAAGTAATAAATCATTTAGTCAACACAAAGTTTTTATTTATGTAGTTAGTATGATATGAATGTTTCTTTTATTAATATATGTATTGTTGTTTCCATGTAAAGCGCTGTGAGCCCGGCTCCTTGCTGGGATACAGGGCTATATAAATTATCATTTTATTATTATTATTATAAAGTGCTATCAATTACTACAGGCTCAATATTAATTTCCTATTTAAATTTCTTCTAGATCTTTTCTCTTAAAGTATTTTTCTAACAAGAAGATACTCATTTTTTTTTATAATGTGCCATATCCAACAAATTTTTCAATTAAAAAAGGGTTCTAAAAGTCTGCCTCTTTTTAAAAAATTTGTTTAATACTCAAATACAAATTACAATTTTTTAAATATATATTTAAAACTATGACAGGGCATCACTGGGCATGAGGTATGTCACTACTTCTGGGCATTTGACACAAGAATGGAGTGGGAAGGTAAGAACCTTTCTCATTCATGGTGTTCAAATTTACTGTGTCATAGAAATACTGTTACTTGACACAATCATTCTTAAATGTTATCTCTCGTTGTTCAAAGGATTGAGGATAAAAAGATTCTTATTTATTCATTGATATGAGAAAATTCTGTCTTAAAAGTAGTTTAATGCAAATTTGTATAAGACTCTTGGATCTGTTTCAGCAACTCTTGATGGAAGTAGAGTGGTAGAATGGCTGTCAGATGATACATTCATTAGCAATAATGTCATTAAAAGAGTCTGGCCAGCCTCTCAGAGAGATGCTCTGTTTTGGTCTCATATCAGGCACATTTCCAAACGTAATGATGAAAATCCAGACTGCTGGATAGTTGTCAACTTCTCATGTGAACATCCAGATTGTACAGTAAGTTTGTTCAATCTAGAACCCATATTTAAACTATCCTATACAAGTTATTCCAGGTATCCATGAAAGGATTTGCTGGTTTTAATATCTCTTGTTGACTTAAAATGTTTTTTAAAATGAACCCACAGTCAGATTCATTAACTAACACACATTGCTTCTTGCACCTAATGGGATGTCCTTTTCACTTTCATTGTGTTCTAAGCTCACGGTTACCCCTTAATATTTCTCTCCAGCCAAATAAATATGTACGGATAACCATGAATGTGGCCCTCATTTGTGAAACAATTATTGAACCTCCAGCAGACGGCAACATTACACGGGACAACATTACGTGTAAAATAACATATACAGCTGATGGTATGGTCATTTTGAATATGAACTTTTCTCATTTTGCTATTTACTTACAGTAAATTAAAAAAATATTTTAATTAGCTTTAAATTTTCTGATTAAAAAAAATTATTTGGTGGTGAAAGTTGGGGGGGGGGGCTTAATGACTCCAAGAGGTGATCATATATTATTTATCTGATATTTGGAACATGAAACGCATGTGTATCATTTCCATAATGAAAGCCTGGGGACTGAAAATGACCTTTTGTGAATATTTAGTTAATAAATTATAAAGAAATCAATTTTATGCAAATATATATGATTCATATTTTAAATTCTCTGATAATTTTCTTCCTCTAGTCAACCCAGGAGGTTGGGCCCCAGCTTCAGTTCTTAGGGCTGTGTACAAGCGGGAATACCCCAAGTTTCTCAGGCGATTTACTAGTTTTGTAATTGATAAAACAAAAGGCCAGGATATATTATTTTAATGAAACGCACTGGCTATTTTGAACAGTTGAAATCTTGTTGCAGATGTAGATTGTTCATGTCTGCCAGTAATCTGCCATATTTACTTGTTGGTGGGTCAGTTTAAAATAATTTTTTTTACTTTTATTTATTCCTGTAAGTTTTGAAACAAGTTGATGTATTTATTGAAGCTCACTGTACATGTTATGGGATTCATATTAAATGGGAGCAAACTTTTTCTTTTGATGTATTATGATTAAAACAATTACAGTGAAATATCTCTTTTGGCAAGAGCTGGTCTTTCTGTGCAGGCCATAAAACAAACCAGCCATATGATCCAGGCCGCATGAGGCAATGGTGGGGTCTACCAGGTCAGGTCTGTGGTTTACATGAGTTTGTTAGTCAGCCACTTGGTTCATGTCTCATATTCACAGTATCCTTTAAGTTACACAGTGATATAGAATTTAAATTTTAAGCTTTTTATTGGAATTGTTTTCTTTAAAAAGCCAATGGAAGTCTGAGATGGTCAGTTTTGGCCTTGATGGAACTACAAGCAATTATTTTTTCTGTGGCCACTAACTCTTTGGGTCTTGCTATTCATTCAAAAAATGGATTTGGATTTTGATAAAATGAATTAATTTGGAAGCAAGTTGTTGGTCACATGAATACTTTGCTTAGCCCATCTGTTGACGTGATTGTAGTGAATGCTAGAAGTGTGAAACTTGCCAATAGTCTGAAGTTCTCATTGTTTTCATTTTGAAGAGTGATGTCTTAACTATTTGAGTAGCAATTCTTCTTCTTTGTAGGTCTTCCAAATATTTTTTTAGTGTTTCCATAACATAAATTCTCAATTTTTAGAGCTTGATAAAATTTCATATTTGATTTTAAAACTCAATAGTTTGTGTCTTCCCTGGAAATTTTTGAAACATGCATAGAAAATAAATTGACAGCAGTATAATGAATCTAGTGACTTTCTCATTGGTGACAAACAATAATTTATAGAGGGTATAAGATGTGCAGTGTAACAACTTTTTTTTTTTTACTTTACTGAATGGGACATTAATTAAAATGTGAAAAAAATGGTGCAAAGTTTTCAAATGAATGTCATATTGTGTCAGCTATTGTTGAGAACCTATTCCCAGAGTTATGTTTTGGTTGATAGGAAAAATGAGTAGTTGCAATAACTAATGTGAAGGGCAGTGGACAGCTAAAGTATTTCACATCAGCAAAGAAAAGAAGCTTTGAGGAAACAAAAAACTTTTTAAAAGGACACAGATTTTAAAAGGACAATAACTTATTTTATGTCTCCCTTGCCTTTCCCTTTTCAAACTGCATTGTTTCCTTAATTCTTGATTTTATCAACTGTTTTTTTTTCTTTCTTGAAATGAAAGTTAACACATTTCCATGTAAGTTATACATGTAAGACCACCATATTTAAGAAATTAATTTACTTCTTTGTCTAAAAATCTATGAATTTAATTTCTACTGTGAAAGTTAAGTGTGTTATTGATTGCTGATGTTGCTTTGGGTTGCATAGTTCAAACTTGTCAGTTTTAATGTCTATTTTCATGATGATGCAACTAGAAAAATTGAAAAACCAGGGATTTTTCCCCCACCAATAAACTGACAATTTTCTACACTAAAAAAACAATATACACTTCCATGCTGGTTTATTTTAATATTTTTTAATCTAAGTGAAAATTGCTGCAAATTCAAATATTATTTCCTCTTATTTTGTGTCAATATATTTTGTCCATTTGAATTAAAATTTTCTAGTTAAAAATGTGCAAGTTTTTGTCCAATGTGAAAATGTCACACCTAAAATGATATCCGAATGATTTTAGGTGAACTGACTTTTTTCTTTCCTGTTTCATTCAATGTCTTGATTTGCTCATTTTGTCATCAGGCTCTAATCATCCGATTGCTGTGTCTTTCTTGAAAATGACCAATTTATTCAGTGTCAATCATCCTTTGATGATTAGTTTATCAAAGGATATGACCAACAGAGCTATGTCTATTCTGTGCCTTGCCGTCTCCTAGTACGGATGTCAGCTTTTATCTAACAGTTATCTACATTGACAATTTAAAATGTGTCAAGCTTTGAAATCCAAACTTATTATCATATACATCTTTTGTCTTAATTTCTTTACATTTGAACTCCATACATTTCTTTACATTTCAATGCTCATACTTATGTAAATAGTAACAAAAGAAATGTATCTTATCAATTTCATGTGTGGCTTTTTGTGTCTAAAATATTCAACTTTATTTTTTCAACATATGTATATTAGGAATGAATATCAGTTATGGAGCAGTTTTGAGTCATGCATATGTGTATATAAAAGGATATACATATATAATACATAACTAAATGACCTAGTCTGTTTTTAATATGATCAGTTTTCAAGATTAGCTGTCTGTGATATCTTTGTAGCAAAAACATCTTGCATTTTACATAAACATTGCTTCTGTCTACCTTTTTTGGGATCAAAAATCATGTGGGTGAAGTATATATATAGCTGAAGTTAGTACAAGTAATTTTATTACATACCAAGTTTAGCACTTCCACATCAAATGCTATTAATTTTCTTTTTGTTGAAAAAGCCCAAAATGACATGTTTATATACAATTTGTCTATTTTGTTTCATAAAAGGAAATTTTTCCCTTTGACCAGTGAGTCTATTATCCAGTTGGTAACATTCTTAAGGTTGGCAGTATTTCTTCACTCCCTTTAAATATACTGCATGAATGTGTTTTACTTGTGCTTGAATGTTTCATTGATGCACCCAAAGTTCTGTTGAAATTAATGGGATAAAAAACTCACAATTTGATGAAAATCTATCTTTTAAGAAGTTGCTTTCATTGAATAAACATCTGGGTATACCTTGTTTTTTTTAAAAAAGTAAACATATAAGAAGAATGTGTGCACTTTGAAGGGGAGATTATTCATGTATGTTTTTGGTGCTATGTGGAAATGGTTTTGATGAAAATTAATTACAAGCACTTGTATAGCTTTAAGTTATTTTAGTAGCTTTTTTTACCTCATGTTTTTCTCATACATGGTAATATACAGCACTAAACTAGAAAGGGAATATAGTTGTTTCCTATCTATTATGGAATCATAGAAGTTGTTGTATCTGTTCAAGGGATTCATTTGTTATGGCAAAGTTCTTAATTAACAAGGTACTAGCTTTTCAAATAACTTTAAATGATAAGGAAATATCTACTGTATATTGTCAGTTTTAAAGAAATCGCATGTCTAAAACTATATGCAATATTGTAAACAAATTTGGAATTTAGTCACCATACAATTTTTCAGCATTCCTTCAGGAGTTTTTGTCATTTTTCTACAGTTATAGAGTCATTATCATGACCACTCTGGCGTTCTTTTTAAATCGGTTTCAGAAAATCTAAAATTATTTCCTGTTTGGATTTACTTTTTCTAAGTTCAAGTTTTTTGAAAATGAAATCATATATTTTTAATTAAAGGATTAGTAACTTGCTCTGGCAACTATGATTTTTTTATTATATGTACATTTTTTAAAATGAGTTTCAAACTGTAACATATTCTTTCATATTATGATACTTTACCAATAATGATAACCTGTTGTAAGTGAAGCTCTTTTTAATTATTGGTACAGATCACTGCTCTCATAATCAAGCATATGAATGTGAACTTTGAGAAAAGCAATAGTAGACATGATTCATTATTAGAATTAGGGTCAGACAGGCCTTCAACTGATACTACTGATGCTTCACTTTTTTGGGCTATATTTTTATTAGTGTGGGTAAGTCTACAAATTAATTTGTGTCTTCATTAGGTTTGGACCCATAATTAAATGCTCAATCTAAGCCTGTAGTAACAAGACAAGCCACATCAAATAGGGTATGAGACATGGTGAACACAAGAGAGACATAAAAACACTGACATAAAAAGTTCACTGCACACTCAATTAAATTATTTACTTTTTTTGAAATAGTACAATCTTTATAAGGCATTGTAGTTTTTCAATATATTAGTTTTTGCAAGGATACAATTGATTTTAGTTTACAAGGCCAACTACTATTATATATAGACCATAATTAGGAAAATAAAGGAAAGATCACTCAATTTCTAATTATCTCAAGAATGTTTGGTGAAACTTTACTTTTCATAACTTGATGAGCCCATTCAAGTGGTGAATGGATATGTTTAAGTTTAAAGGTTATTTTAAATATATATAATTTATTATTTAAAAAGAAGTAATATTTTTCCAAAATTTCGGTAAGTTTCCAAATCGCTCTGATAAATTAAATAGTTCAAGAGATGAGATCTATTTTTCTGTTTCTTTTTCTTAATGTCTATGACATTCTTTTTTTAGCTGAATCTTTACCTAAATTTCTGCTGAAAGCCTTCTTGGAACAGCTTCATAGAATATTTAGTTTTTAAAGTATCTCTGCTGTATCCATTTTTAAAAACTACTATCTTTGAATTAATTTAGACTATTCTTGTTTTTAACTTTCCCTGACAGCTATTTAGCTGGACATTCATTGTGACATCTTTCCTTTCCCATAGTTTTTTGTTCCATTTCCATGCAATATAATCCTGTCTTTCTGTTCATGCTCTGTAGAATCAAATTTAGCTTAAAAGATATGCTCAATGTCATACCACTTTAAAGAGTATAAAAAAATTAAACACAATCAAATGTAGTTAGCATTAGAGAAATTCGGTAGAAGATCTTTTGATATTTATGTTCTATGTTTCATAAAATATAAAAATTTTAAGGGAATGTGCTCAATAAGTCTGGTTAAAATCAGACAATTCCTAATTTATATGCTCATTTTGTTTACCATAATCTATAACATATAATGATGAATTTAGACAAATCAAACCTGCTTTGAGTATTCTTTAGTAAATTGACTAAAAATTATTTTTTCCTCTTTTAGTGAAAAAAATCAAAAGTTTTAAAGGACGTCTGCTGCAACACTTGATATTAATTTTCAAAACATTTTATTATTTTGATTGAACAGTAAATAGAATAAGTAGCCATTTTAAGAAAAAAGTTATTTCAACTTTTAAGAAAGTGATTTCCACTTTATTTAATCAAACCTTGTTTTAGCAATGACTGTAAAACCTTTTATGAGTCTAAATTAAATGAATCCATATTATTTATTACCAGGTATCTCTTTACATTGAGTGCTCAAGTGAAACTTTGTGTGTGTATATATATATATAAACACAAGCACATAAGAATTAAACTAAATGATACACTGGTGAATCAGAATGTTTTGGTTTAATGATTATAAATGTTTCCGCAATCAACCCCCCCTGCTCCATTAATGTTAAATTGTTAGTGTCGGTTAAAAGTCAGTAATTTCATGGCATTGTTTCAATCTTAACCAGTGTGATGGGAAACAAGAAAATGGCATTGTTAAGCACAGTTGTTAATAACAAAATTTGTGTGTATATTTTGAAGGATGAATATTTTGTATATTATAATTGAAATATGCCTATTGAGCTCTATCAGACTTGGATGTAAGTATAACAAAAGACGGAGCTGTTTGTGTATATTTCCTTATCAATGTTACTTTAAGTAGTTCATTCTTGTGCTAACCACCATCTTTTTTTAAATTAAAGCTTCCAGCAAACACATACAGATCTTTAGTAAATTGTTTCTTTGATTGTGTTTTTATAGGCCATAAATATTTATATTCCTTTATCCATGAGAATATTTCTATGGAAACCAAAGCTACAGTTTCCCCTCTATAAGTTTAATTTCTTTAAAAAATAATTCATTTTAATGTTCTTATATTTTTGATATTCATAATTCTAACAGTTAATTAAATAAATAAACTTTATTTGCCTACATGCAATTGAGCTACATGACTTGCAATAATATCATTTTGCTTTAAAAAAATAAAATTAAAAACTTCTAGAACTATACAATTTTTATGTACATCATACCATGCATAGTGTAGCTGAATTTAAAAGCTACATTTTTAAAAATGTGTTTTCTTTTAATTGTGTGAATTTGATCATAAATAAAATGTGCAATTTTATCATTGCCAAACATTTAAAATAAATTGTTAAAAGTTTGTGCCTGTACTGTCCAATACTGGGAGTGTGAACCATGCCCTGTTGCTTGTTGCTATGGGAACTGATGGTGTATGTGTTTATAAAATTATGTGAACAGAGGAGCTGTGTAGAAATGAAATTCTGATTCTGTATAAGGGAGTTACAACATACATTGCAGCCAGAATAATAATAATATCCTGACCTCTTAACATACATCTTTGACTGATCAAGGTAATGTCAAAACTCTAGGGGATTCTCATATCTTCAACTGTAGACTTGCACATACAAAGTCCAAGTGTCATGACCCTGTCATAATATGTCACAGACTTGCACATACAAAGTCCAAGTGTCATGACACTATCATGGTATGTCACAGACTTGCACATACAAAGTCCTAGTGTCATGACCCTGTCATGATATGTCACAGACTTGCACATACAAAGTCCTAGTGTCATGACCCTGTCATGATATGTCACAGACTTGCACATACAAAGTCCAAGTGTCATGACCCTGTCATGATATGTCACAGACTTGCACATACAAAGTCCAAGGGTCATGACTCTATCATAATGTCAGTATATTGTTTGAGGTTATCTTTTTTATTTCTATACAAAAAAAGGTGGTTATATCAATTTTATTTTTTTACCATTTAAAAATGTTTTTTTTTTGATGCTTGAAAATCAGATCTCTCTGTAGTCATCTTTGTAAATAACACTGCAATATAAGTCTCCAAGATGTGGACTAGTGAGATATTAGAGACTTTCTTGTCACTTGCAATCTTAAAATATAGTGAGACTAGGTTATTCTGGGGCGCCTACAGCATCCATTTTTTAAAAAAGCCCAGTAATTTACGTGAATGTTAGTGCATACGTTCGAATCAGTTCTGCCGACAAAAATTGGTATGTCGGTATGTGAATGAGTTCAAGTTCAATAAAAAGAGTGAATGATTAAATTTTAGTTCATTAGAATGATTTATTTTTCACAAAATTTCTATATATATATTTCGTAATGTAACGTTAGCAAAACTATTATCGGCTCTTTTTACATCGTTCCCTTTTCCAAAATTAAAATATAAGCTCAAACAATGAATGACGTCATACAATATTTTACGGCGAGAAATACCATTGATTACCATACGCTCTGTTAATCTCGAAACCAAAATGATTATATTATTGTCTATATTTTCAGTTTTTAAAAAATATGCTGATTATGTCCCTAAGCGTTACAGAGTGATGTCCCTTAGTGTTAGTTACCCGAGTGATCTGGGCTTTTATATTAGTTATTTTTTATACTTAAGACTTTCTTTGGACATGCTATCTTGAAATATTGAAACAATTAGGTGTGAAATCTTTATCAGAAAAAAACCCTTAATATTTGCAAATAAAAGATCAGATGCGAATTTATTAAGAACCATACCTTGCATCCCTTTATAGATAACTAAATCTAATTTTGCTGCACTCCTTTTGACTTCATTTTATCAACAAATACTTCAAAGGAATAACTTAGAAAAATTAATTATGTTTAATTTTTGTTACATAATATTATGTAAGAGTTTTCAATCCTCTAATGTTAAACAAACATAAATTTTCTATTAACATACAATTCATACACTATTAAATAATTACATTTCTAAGTCAAGGAGCAGGAGAGGTGACGCTATTTGGCTTCTAGAATCAAAGGAATTTTTTTTTATACCTTCATCCTAAAATAAATTATTTTCAAGGAGAAAGAATAATTTAACATTGGTTTTGATGTCTACATATTGAATAGTACCATTTCTGCTATGAGGAAATGTAATCATCTATAGCAAATAAGATTCTTTGTTTTTAGACTTATGGGTAACACCATTTATCTTTTTATTTTTATGTTTGATATGGATAAGAAGAGCAACAACGTACATAATTGTGGATATTTCTCACAAAATTTCTTTCAAATTCAAATGTTACAACAGTGAGATTCCATTATATTAAATAAATACATAAAGTGTTATGAAAAATTAGAATACTCAACAAAACAAATATTACATTTTAAGTTACATTATAATTATAAGTACATGTAGTTTCCATCCTGTTAACAATCATTTAACATTCAAAGCATACAAAGCACTAGATATAAACACAGTGAGATTGATGCATAATTACACTGCAAAATGTACAATGCAAAAGAGGTTTAAACAATTTTCTGTAAAGTTAACAAATACAAGCTTGCAATGCAGCTTTCATAATGAATTTTTTTTTAACCTATTTTGCGTCACTTACATATTATTGAAATAAAAACAAATTTTCAATCCTTCATAAAAATAATTTGGATAGATATTTACATCTTTCAGTCTTCAGCTGGTAAGGAAATGAACAACATATAAATGTAAAGAAATTTACTTTTAAAGTCTCTCAAGTTACAACCCCATACATCCACATTTTATCAACCTCTTTCTCTTGATATCTTGTCGTCATACTTGCGTAGGCTATCTGCCTTTTAGTGTATCAACCTATTTCCATAGTTTATTAACCTTATACCCCAGTTGTAAGCAGTTTATCAACCTAGCTACCCAGTTGTAGGCTCGTTTTTTTACTTGGTACCCAGTTGTACTACATTTATCAACCTAATACCCCAGTCATATACAATTTATCAACCTAGTACTTAGTAACCCAATCATATACAGTTTATCAACTTAATACCTCAGTCATATACAGTTTATCAACCAAGTACCTCAGTCATATACAGTTTATCAACCTAGTACCTCAGTAATATACAGTTTATCAACCTAGTACTTAGTACCCCAGTCATATACAGTTTATCAACCTAGTACCCGGTCATATACAGTTTATCAACCTAGTACCTCAGTCATATACAGTTTATCAACCTAGTACCCCAGTCATATATATATATATATTATATCAACCTAGTACTTAGTACCCCAGTCATATACAGTTTATCAACCTAGTACCTCAGTCATATACAGTTTATCAACCTAGTACCTCAGTCATATACAGTTTATCAACCTAGTACCTGGTCATATACAGTTTATCAACCTAGTACCCCAGTCATATACAGTTTATCAACCTAGTACCCGGTCATATACAGTTTATCAACCTAGTACCTCAGTCATATACAGTTTATCAACCTAGTACCTCAGTCATATATATATATATTATATCAACCTAGTACTTAGTACCTCAGTCATATACAGTTTATCAACCTAGTACCTCAGTCATATATATATATATATTATATCAACCTAGTACTTAGTACCTCAGTCATATACAGTTTATCAACCTAGTACCCCAGTCATATACAGTTAATCAACCTAGTACCTCAGTCATATACAGTTTATCAACCTAGTACCTGGTCATATACAGTTTATCAACCTAGTAGCTTAGTCATATACAGTTTATCAACGTAGTACAGTCTTACCTAATGTATAAATTATAACCTTACTCTTCCACAGTAAATCAATCTTTTATTCCAAACCTCCACAGCAATAATTATTTTACATACATGTATTTGCCAAACATCCCCAAAAGTAGAGGTGTTAACTTATTCACGATTATGAAAACATAACAGAGTTGCCTGGTCCACTATTTTCCAACAATCTTAAATAAAAAAAATTTGATATACAGAATCTGATAGAGTTGCATTAAAAATGAAATGGAAATCAATTACATTTTAGGTAAGAATTTTATTTAGCAATGAATTAAAAATATGTTTTTTGTAGGGCTGTAACGGATTCAAATGTTTGAAATCTGTCCGGAGCCGGATTTGGCAGATTTTATTAAGTGAAATCCAGCAACAGCTGGATTTGTAAAAATGACCACATTTTCCGGAGCCAGAGCCATATATATATATATATATATATATATATATTAGGGCTCTACCGGCCACTGCCTGCCAGCCCGATAAATGAAGTGAAATCCTGCCAGACCCGGAATTTTAAAAATGGCCGGATTCAAGATTTGCTGGAGCTGAAATCTGGTACAGCCCTATAT
>MUZC01000322.1:156494-169895 GCA_002072015.1 Radix auricularia | reverse complement strand
CCCCACGTTTTCAGTTCGAAAATATTTTGGTGTGTAAGAGTGTGTATGTACAAAATGTCCACAATGTGCATCCAACAAAACAGTTCTGGCTCAGCCCAGGGGAAGGGAAGTTCCAACATAGCCCAAGAAAAAATTTATTTTCTTCTTTTTAGTTCACAAAACGTGGTATCTTAAAAACTTTTTAAAAAATATTTTTATTTCAAACTTATTATTGTAAAAGTTAAACTGCTTTTGTTTTGTTTCAAGAATTACAATTTCTGTATGAAAATAATGTTTCTTCTATTTGAACATGGTTAGTAACAACAGCAGAAATTTATTTAAAAAACAAAACAAAACATCCACAACAAACACGCAAAAATGATTTAAATGGTAAAATATTGAAACGACAGAAATGTCACAGTTAGTAAAAAAGAAATATTTTTCAAATAAAATTCACATTAAACTTTGTCTTCTAATACACTGTAACAACATGAAGGCTTAGACATAAGGATGCTGATCTTGAGCATTGGTCTCCATGGCAACTAGAAGATATGTGAACAACATCAACAATAAACGTCCAACATCATATTGCGGTGGTAGGGGAGGGGAATATACCGACCAAAGCCAAAGCTTAGAAACAAACAAACTGATCAAAGCTCGCCTAGATACAAACAATCTAAACTTGTGTTGCTTAGATACAGACAATCTGACAGCCGAATGTGTTCAAATTCACTACTGATTGTTAAAAGGCCACTAGTTGCTTCCTGTTTCTTTATTACAGTTAAAAATTTAGGGCCGCTAGTGGGAACAACAAATAATCATCTATTGTTTCCTTTTAAATTGATTAAAATAATTATTGTTCTTTCTCCTCATTCCTCTATATTATTGTTGGTGCATTAGTGATCAATATTTTAACTTAGCAATTACCACCATCTTTACACCACAGCTCTCACTCGTGGTCCTACATGTGGTAGAAAATAATCAGTCCCGAGCCTGCACTCTTCATGGGGCTTCCTCAGAAAATACCCTCTGCTCTCTGGCCCCCAAGGGGACGTAAAAGCTGAGAATCCCCCCCCCCCACCCCGAGTGGTCGCTTCTAGAAGCGGCCACCTGGGCTTCCAGGACACTAAGTTGACCTTCCGAAGCCGGGATGGAATTTTTCTCTACTTCGACTCGCTATCACTTTAGCGCCACCCGGCGAAGCTTACGAGTCTCAATGGTTAGGACCACCGCAATGTGGGAGATCATCAATGACCTACCTAGTGTGTAACCCCCACTGGAAAGTTTCCTCAGAGCTGGCGTCCGCTGCTTTCTTAGCGGTTCCTTGTGCTAATCCGTCCTGGCCCTAAACCGGCACCGCTCGGTGGCGTTGCTAGTAAATTGAGGATGACGAAACGGTCGCTTCGGAGTAACCCGACCCTCAACAGGTACTTTGGTTTTCATCATCAGCATTGCATCTAAATGCTTTGCTTAAGATCCGTACAGCGACTGTAATCATATGTAACCAGCACCTAACATATCGGACTTTGGCATTGCCTGCCAGGAGTTGTCAGTTTCAGGTCGTGGTCAACTCCGCGACCCCACTCTTCTGTCGAACCACGTAGAGGCGACCCTTTCTCCACAGCTCTTATTAAAACACACGATCTCACTTCCCTTCACTTTCACCATAGATCATGATGTCATTGCTCTTCACTTTCACCAAGGTTCACAAAATAAACTCTCAGAATTCTCGTCAAAGTACAAATATACATGCCCCCCCCCCGATACATTACACCCCCCATCCCCTGAGTCCAACCATGACCCCAGGTCCTCACCAACTAGCACATTTACTTCCAGACTGGCTATAAGTTCTGATGAGCTCCTGCAGATGTACGTCCCCGAATCATTGCTAGTACCACTGGCAATAATCAGTTCACTGACCAGGGCCATGGTGTCCTTCTTCCTGTGGGTGGTTGAAAGAACATGTGTCAGACATTTATCTAAATTATATTATTGCTAGACATTCATCGCAATCACATTAGTTTCAATCATTCATCAGGTAATTAAACACGTAGGTTATATTTCTATTTCTTTCATCTTTGGCGTCATTTGTAGTAATTTAACACCATTTTTAACGCAATTTCCCTTGGGAGTTGCGTTTATACATTTGAAATGTCTGTAGAACTTGCACATGCAACTCCTCCTGAACCATCAGATAATTGGATCTTTTGAAAATATGCTAATATTGCTTTAAGGAGGCCCCAAAGATGTGCAAAGGAAAAAAAAACGAAAAAGTGTACTGAATTTTCCTGGAAAAAAACAACAACAAAACAAATATATAAAAAAATAAATTAAAAAAAAAAATCAGTATTTTGTCAATTTCTCGCAAACCATAGCATCTTTCGGGTTGAAACAAACGCCAAACAATAGCTAATAATATTTAGAACAATAATCTTCTGTACAGAAGGAGCTTCTGTAACATATAAGATAACAATGTTGGAGAAGGAATTTAATTTTTTTCGACTCTCGTAATTTTCGCAGCAATTTTTAGATAGCAATTGTTTTGTTTACTTTCATAACTATTGATTTGAAATGTAATCTGGAATGATATTTTTAGTTAATGGGGTTTTCCCACTTGGTGAATGCTAATGTTAGAATGTTGCGTGGTGCGCATTATATTGTCACATTCTTGGTGTGAATTAGCGTGAAGGGATATGAAGTCATAATTTGTTTACTTTCTGAATGACTTGAAATGACTTTTAATGTAATCTAGAATAATTTCCATTGACTAAAAATATCGGAAATTCTTTGTTGGAAATTGCGTTTAAATACCCACTCGAGTTTTTATTTCTTGTTTTTTCTTTAGCAATGAAAATAATACTGAACTATAAAGCTACTCTATAAATAAGAGAGATCTGAGATTTAGGGCAGAGACCCGAGATTGCGGACCCATGATACGTGACTTGACTGACCTGAATTTCGTAATGACCACGTTGGGGTAACTCTTTGCATCGATCTTGTCTCCGTCCTTGAACCAATCAACGTCATCAGGGATTCGATCTCCTTCCGTCGTGTTACACCTCAGGTAAACTGTTTGCCCGGACTCCACGAATTCTTTGCCTTCTATACTTATCACTGGAAGGAGAAAATCATGTCTGGATATTGGTCCAGTGCTGTTAACAGCTGAACTTCTCAAATACTTTACACGATTCTGCGCTCCTAAAAAGGAATCCATGCTTAACGTAACACCAACATTTCTGTACAGTCAAGCTGCCTGAACGTTCTTTTTGTTGTGTTTTTGAAAACGGTTTAGCAGATATATTTTTTGGTAACCTCATAATGTGAAATCACAAACACTCATTCTGGTGTACACATTTTACATGCGGTCCAACTAATTTGTAAGCTTTGTTTCAACAACACCAACCAATTAATGAATCATGTTGTCAGTGAAATCTTTTCAAAATCCTTGCGGTAGACTGAGCGTCAAACATTACTTTAAAATATCAACGTGACGGCTAACGTGCATCCACCCCTCATAAGCAGGGACTGGACATGGCAACATTTCAAGGTACGTGTGACTCTCAAGTGTTGTTTATTACAATATGTCAGGTCTATGTGTGTGATGGGGATTTATTTAATCCAATGTTGATTAGAGGGAACGTTCTGCTATTCAAGCCATAAGCATAAGTAAATGTCGAAGTAAGGCACAACTCAAGCAGCGACAACACCTCTAATACAACAACTACAACAAAAACATCCAATATTTTGACAGACACGATGACATTGTCTACGTACCTGGATTATGAGGTGGTTTTTCTGGGGGGAAAAACAAAACAAAAGAATTTATGCTTATAACTTGTCAAAAAAAAACCAACAACCTCAAATGATACAACAATCAACAGTTTGTTTAATGCCCAGGCCTTAAATGATACAACAATCAACAGTTTGTTTAATGCACATGCCTTAAATGATACAACAATCAACAGTTTGTTTAATGCCCGGGCCTTGTTCAGTGGCCTTAGATTCCACCATCTATCACTAGTTTCAATACATCTACGTTTTCAGAGCGCGGTAAGTTACATTCTTTGTATAGACTCTTTGATGTCTTGATTGACAAGAAAAGATTTAAATAAAAAGAAATCTTCTTTTATTATGGCTTAAATTAATTTGTAAAGAAATCAACAAGTTTTTTTGTAATTATTAATTATATCAAATGGTTCTTTTATTTATTGGTCGCTAAACGGAGACCGTTTCAAATACATTTTTGTTTGCAGGCTTGTCTGCGGGAAGGTAATCAAACAATGACGTAGTATTTCCTTGTTCCTGTCGCATTCATTCTGTTTTCTAGAAAACGCTGACCCCGACTATGACCTCATCAATCCAGAGGGCCGTATGGGTCCGAGTCCCCCCAGGTACTATCCTTTCATTAGATTCATTGTCCGACCAGTTTCTGGCAACTTGACAAACCCCGTGTTAACTGCGAGCGGCCTGATGAAGCCCACGAGGACGGCCCATCAGTGTTGTGAATCTAGTCACTTGGCTGATGAAAAGTCGTCATTTTAAACGAGACGAAAATTTCGTTACTTGTCTCTTTCAATCGGAAATGAGAGAATGGCTGGCATTCTACGGCCTTGGGCTGTGCTCAGGCAACCGGAAGTAACATTGAAAGGATGTCTGGCGGGACAAGATGGCGGCATGGTGATGATGTGCACGCTTTCACGCATCGACTTTTGAGTGATGACGTCAGCACGAGCAGTGAAGAGGAACTAGTTTGATGTAATTAATTCTCATAGACGTATGCCCGCATTGTCGTTAACATTAATCATCAAGTTTTTGTATTATGAAAACTGAAGGTTTTGACAGGGATAAATTACTATATAATCATATTACATTACAATAAAGAGGGAAAATAATTCACATAGCGTTCTGTTTTCTTTACCACGGCCGTCCTTTCTCCAGTATGGCGGCCAGTTATTGTCATACTGACGATGTTCTCTTTGTGTCTATGAGCATTAGTTTTTGTCTCCCCTATGATGACTAGTGTTTGTCTCCCATATGAGGGTCAGTATTTGCTACCCTATGATGGTCAGTGTTTGTCTCGCCTATGATGGCCAGTGTTTGCCTCCCCAATGAGGGTCAGTGTTTGTCTCCCCTATGATGGTCAGTGTTTGTCTCGCCTATGATGGTCAGTGTTTGTCTCCCATATGAGGGTCAGTATTTGCTCCCCTATGATGGTCAGTGTCTGTCTCCCCAATGAGGGTCAGTGTTTGTCTCCCCTATGAGGGTCAGTGTTTGTCTCCCCTATGAGGGTCAGTGTTTGTCTCCCCTATGAGGGTCAGTGTTTGTCTCCCATATGAGGGTCAGTGTTTGTCTCCCCTATGATGGTCAGTGTTTGTCTCCCCTATGAGGGTCAGTGTTCTTCTCCCCTATGAGGGTCAGTGTTTAAATTAGTGTCCCCTACGAAAGCCAGTGTTTGTCTCCCCTATGGAGATCTATTGTTATCTAACTTATGTAGGTGTCCTATTGTAAATGGATATTATTTTCTTATCTATCACAGCCTTCTTTTTTCTTACTTTTTAAGTTCTTTTGTCTTTCTTACGACTATCTCCTTTTGTCTTACTTATTAAGGTCTTCATTTGTCAGATCTATTAAAATTTCATTTCGTCTTAGTTAAAAAAAGTCTGAGTTTTTTTTTTTGGGCTTACCTATGACGGTCAACCTGACCTGCCAAGTGAGTTTCTCAGTTGATATAATTTGACACTGGTAGAGCCCCGAGTCCTGCAGCCTGGCCTCTCTAAACACCAGGTTCCAGTCTCCGACTCCAGCCGGCCAGGTGTAGTGGAAGACCTCCAGGTTAGCGTCCTGAACCCACACCTCAGTGCCTATAGACAGGAAGTGTTCGCCACCGACCTTGTTCCAAGACACCTGTAACAACAAAATGAATGTGACTAGTACTGGGAAATATGCCATTGTAAGCCTCTGTTAATTCAGTTGACCCACATACTTTGCTAAATGCGTGTAAGTGTGTTGTGGAAGTATTAGCGTTGTTAGAATATAATTTAAAGTTAATTAAAAAAAAAAACGTTGTATTTTAAGGGGAGGCAATAAAAGAGTACAGTAAGACGCTAAAGCCTTAAATAATTTTTCGAGACTAAAAAAGTTTTCACGAAATTCGGGCACTGATTGTCATACCAGATTTGTTTCTATTAACGTTGTGTTGACCACATCTCGTAATGCTATTAATGAATGGTTTAGTAATTATAATGACGAGTGCCTTAGTAACTCTATTGATGAATGCTGTAGTAATTCTATTGATGAGTGCTGTAGTAATTCAGTTGATGAGTGCTATAGTAATTCTATTGATGAGTGCTATAGTAATTATATTGATGAGTGCTATAGTAATTCTATTGATGTGTGCTACAGTAATTCTATTGATGTGTGCTACAGTAATTCTATTGATGAGTGCTATAGTAATTCTACTGATGAGTGCTGTAGTAATTCAGTTGATGTGTGCTATAGTAATTCTATTGATGAGTGCTATAGTAATTCTATTGATGAGTGCTATAGTAATTCTATTGAAGTGTGCTACAGTAATTCTATTGATGTGTGCTACAGTAATTCTATTGATGAGTGCTATAGTAATTCTATTGATGAGTGCTATAGTAATTCTATTGATGAGTGCTATAGTAATTCTATTGATGAGTGCTACAGTAATTCTATTGTTGAGTGCTATAGTAATTCAATTGATGAGTGCTACAGTAATTCTATTGATGAATGCTGTAGTGATTCTATTGATGTGTGCTACAGTAATTCAATTGATTAGTGCTATAGTAATTCTATTGATGAGTGCTACAGTAATTCAATTGATGAGTGCTGTAGTAATTCTATTGATGAGTGCTGTAGTAATTCTATTGATGTGTGCTACAGTAATTCAGTTGATGAGGACCTAAAATAGAACATTCCCCACCAACTTCTATTTAATCAATCAAACTTGTAAGAATTGAAAACAAATTCCTGTTGTTTCTATGTTCCACCTTTAACTGGCTTCATGCTAGACACAGCATTCAGTTCTGCCATTGAAAGCTCCCATTTACACGCACAGTTTACGTGTCAGTTCTGACAATTCCATAAGCCTAAAACTAAATCCTTGGATTATCTTCGTTAAACCTTAAAGCTGAACATGATTTGAAGTCAATATGACTCATACATTTTTTAAAACGTTTTTTAAAGTGTTTTTTTTAATACTCGCCTTTGCATGTCGATCCCATGAGCCGTATTGTTATTGTTGGAACGTTCGTTACATGTATCGCTAAATGTCTGGTTTGGTTGGAATGTTCGTTAAATTTACTGCTAAATGTCTGGTTTGGTTGGAACGTTCGTTAAATGTACTGCTAAATGTCTGGTTTGGTTGGAACGTTCGTTAAATGTACTTCTAAATATCTGATTTGGTTGGAACGTTCGTTCAATGTACTGCTAAATGTCTGGTTTGGTTGGAACGTTCGTTAAATTTACTGCTAAATGTCTGGTTTGGTTGGAATGTTCGTTAAATGTACTGCTAAATGTCTGGTTTGGTTGGAACGTTCGTTAAATTTACTGCTAAATGTCTGGTTTGGTTGGAACGTTCGTTAAATGTACTTCTAAATATCTGATTTGGTTGGAACGTTCGTTAAATGTACCGCTAAATATCTGGTTTGGTTGTAACGTTTGTTAAATTTACTGCTAAATGTCTGGTTTGGTTGAAACGTTAGTTAAATGTACTTCTAAATATCTGATTTGGTTGGAATGTTCGTTAAATGTACTGCTAAATGTCTGGTTTGGTTGGAACGTTCGTTAAATGTATTTCTAAATATCTGATTTGGTTGGAACGTTCGTTAAATGTACTGCTAAATGTCTGGTTTGGTTGGAACGTTCGTTAAATGTACTTCTAAATATCTGATTTGGTTGGAACGTTCGTTAAATGTACCGCTAAATATCTGGTTTGGTTGTAACGTTTGTTAAATTTACTGCTAAATGTCTGGTTTGGTTGAAACGTTAGTTAAATGTAACGCTAAATATCTGGTTTGGTTGGAACGTTCGTTAAATGTACTGCTAAATTTCTGGTTTGGTTGGAACGTTCGTTAAATTTACTGCTAAATATCTGATTTGGTTGGAATGTATTGATATGTAGATAGGGGATTGATGGGAGCAGGCCGGTCCTGGATGGGAGAGAGAGTTATTTAAAAACCGTGTTTAAGTTTTCAAGTATGTACTGTGTGACTAGGGGGGGGGGCTGTTTAAGAAATGTGACGTCACCTAAAAAAGACGCTAACTTTAAATAAAAGTTTCATCAAAGATTTGATTGCTTACAATTTACTTAATGACGTTTTACATGGCTTCACGCGTCTTACGATATTAGAGTGCAGCCGGATTACGATTATAAACAAAAATAGCACATTTTGAGAATTTTTGATTTGAGAATTATTAATGTGAAAGGTGAAACAGATCTTGACTGCTGAAAACATGTGAAGTTAGTCTCAATGCCACTAGATTGTTACAAATGATATCATACAGGTGAGAGTCACTTAGTTTCGTCCTCACACAATTGTCTGCTCACACATGTTAAGCCAAACAAGTTGAGCATTTTCTTAGCAAATGTTCAAAAATCTTTGAATCTCTCATATTTCAGCTGATGGTAGAAAGGCAACTGGAGACCACGGAAAAAGGTGAAGACAAAGAAGAAAAAAAGATTTCCTCTTCGATAGTTTCTAAGTTCTGAAAGCGTCTTAGAAATTCATCAGCCATGGATATGACATCTGCAGTTTACCACCGCCTTTGTTAATTGCAGTTCCTTTCTGGAAATTTTGTCATATTTTCTTGTAGTGGGTCAAAATGTGCGGTTTTAGGCTGAATTTAGAGAGTTCCATTTGAAAAATGTGCAGCTTATTTCCAAAGACCTTTACTTTTTAATATAATTGGATTTCCACTGCTGTTCGCCGCCCTTGAAGATTTGTGTAAAGAAAGTTTAGATGTCTTGTCAAATGAATTTAAAAGCCAAAATGTGCCAGCCAAACAGGATCAGATAATTGTGGAATTGGTTGTTCTGTATTTCCCACGATGAATAGCCCTATTTCTCCCCCCCCCCCCCCTTACGGATCCATCTTTTACCATTGTGATACACAACATCTTCGTTTTCTCCTTGAATATCAAGAAGAAACAGCTGAAACTGGAGGTGAAACAGGGCTGTAGAGCGATTAGAGTTTATAGCTTTTATAAGTTCTAATTTGTTTGGCACAAAGAACTTGTTAGTAAATGATACAGTGAAGTTTAAAATCTTTGCCAGCCTCTTCGCTGACTTTGTTACAGAAAAGTCTTGCTAGTCAAGTGTGCTCAGCAGTCATAGCAGTAATAAATACATAGATTTTTAACGTTCAATTTCACGTTATTGACACCAGAACAAACAGAAGAACCTAAATTTGTTGACTGAAATTCTAGTAATTTGTAAACAATAAAATGTTATCCACTTTTGCCCTGTTTTGAGGTACTAGAAAGTGTAAAAGCATGTTTACTTTTTAGAATAAATATAATGTCGTTACAGAAATAATACGTTCGTCAATTAGTTATTAGGATGTGATCGCGGGCCACTTAAGATTTAAGCGTGGGCCGTGTTTCGCCCGCAGGCCGGACTTTGGACATCCTTGCACTAAATACATACTTAAATGACAGAAATGTGATTTGAAATATACTGATTTTCAAATAGAACATACGGATTATAGGGGGGCGGGGGTGGGCGTGTGTCAAAGTTTGTGACGTCATATTGAAGAAGGGTCTAAGTTTTTGTGACGACGTGTGACGAGAGGGTGTTAAGGTGAAAATCGGCCAAAATCGTCAGACGTCATTTATGGACGGCCCAATAGTAGCCACAAATATGTGTCATTTGAAAATATGAAGTAGATGAATATCAATTTCAAGATCAGCTGTCTAATAAAATAAATGAATAAGTTTAAAATGCAAATTAAAAATAAATAATAAAATATTTAACAAAAAGACTTTTCTATCTTTGACTTTTAAAAAGTTTTCAAATAATGTTAAATATCACAAAGTGCATCATCTAAGTAAAAAATAAACTCGGGCCCAACGCTCCTACGAAAAAAGTAAGTTTGTGTAAACATCCATGTTCTGAAACTCTCCGGCTATTTTTCGGTGGAACCATAACAATATATCTGTGGAAACTTACGTCTCTGATACTCATGTTAATAAAACTCTACGTCTCTGATACTCATGTTAATAAAACTCTACGTCTCTGATACTCATGTTAATAAAACTATACGTCTCTGATACTCATGTTAATAAAACTCTACGTCTCTGATACTCATGTTAATAAAACGCTACGTCTCTGATACTTATGTTAATGAATTGTACGTCTCTGATACTCATATTCATCAAACTCTACGTCTCTGATACTCATATTCATCACACGTACGTCTCTGATAATCATATTCATCAAACTCTACGTCTCTGATACTCATATTCATCAAACTCTACGTCTCTGATACTCATATTCATCAAACTCTACGTCTCTGATACTCATATTCATCACACGTACGTCTCTGATACTCATATTCATCAAACTCTACGTCTCTGATACTCATATTCATCAAACTCTACGTCTCTGATACTCATATTCATCACACGTACGTCTCTGATACTCTGTTAATCAAACTCGGTTATTATAAAGTATAGATCTCCATAAGAATATAACTCTGATAGTGACACGCTCTTGTAGTGATGGCGAACCTGTGGCACACGTGCCATAGGCGGCATGTAGAGCCTCATCAGCCGGCACACGTGCCACAGGCGGCACGCAGAGCCTCATCAGCCAGTACACGTGCCACAGGTGGCACGCAGAGCCTCATCAGCCGGCACACGTGCCACAGGCGGCACGCAGAGCCTCATCAGCCGGCACACGTGCCACAGGCGTCAAGCAGAGCCTCATCAGCCGGCACACGTGCCACAGGCGGCACGCAGAGCCCCATCAGCCGGCACACGTGCCACAGGTGGCACGCAGAGCCCCATCAGCCGGCACAGGACTAAAATACTATATCCTATCAAACCAGCTAAGCCAAACTCCCATTTTCGGATTTCATTGGAATAAGCTATAAATAAGTGTGGTTTTGGTTGAACTTTGTACAAGTGGTCCTAAAAAAAAGTTCGCCACCACTGCTCTGTGGTATAGTAAATTCTGTGCCTATATAAATCTATATTATTAAACTCTATGTCCGCAAACCACTTTGACTTTAAAAGTGAATGCTAATGAAACTATGTTACGCACAACACTCTTGTTATGAGTCATCTGTCTGTCCACATAGTGTTGCCCAGTCACGTGATCCTTCACAAAAATTCATTCAAACATATTCCGCCATAGTGTTTTTCCAAAGACGAAAATTAAGGTAAAAGATACCGATCGAATTAGAAACTTTCAGCCACTTTAAAAGAATTTGAATAGTTGAGTAAGCTGTTATTTATCTTCAGCTTTCCAAACGTCTGGTGGGTAGCGAGTGTTCTAGATAGTATCATGAAGTCAAACGGGCTGAAAGTGAACATTGATTAACGAGGAGGAGAAACAGCAACCCCCACCCCTTGCCCACCATACTGTTCTGGATGATTGATTTGTGTTGAACACTGACTTTAAATTTAAACTTTTTATCTTCAAAGAATGGCCACAAGAATCGGATATTCCCATTTAAGTCCGCGGAAGGAAATAATCTTCATGACACTGGCAAGAGGTCTTTGATGAACAAAACTGGAAAGTTCATGTTCAGGTCTGTGGCAATTTAAGTCACTGCTGGGTTAAAATAAAGGGAGTCAACTACTGAAATATGTGCAGTCAATAAGATGATTTAGACGACTTCCTTATATTGATTGCCGTTCTGATTGTGTCACGATTGCCTTGTAGGACGGACTTCCTTGATCTAAAGGATGTAACTTAAAAATAATAGGCGTTTTGAACGTTATTGTTGTCAACAGCGGTTCCCAAACAGCTGAGCATCGAACTATTAACGTCCCGTGAGTCATAGGCGGAGACAAGCAAATTATTTACCAAATGTTTCATTAGCCATGGGATGGGACAAACAACTCATTTATCTAATGGTTCATTAGCCATGGGATGTGACAAGCAACTCATTCATAAAATGGTTCATTAGTCATGGGACGGGACAACCACCTCATTTACCAAATGGTTCATTAGCCTCGGGACGGGACAAGCACTTCATTTACCAAATGGTTCATTAGTCATGGGACGGGACAAACAACTCATACAACCAATGGTTCAGATGGTCTCTTAAGGTGTTATTGTAAGGCCATTTTATGTTGACCAGATGAAAGTCTCGAAAATGTTTCTGAATGTCTTAAATCAACACAGATAGCGTGACGTCAATAATAAAAGAGAGATAACTCCTGTACATGCCTGATAGGAATACGAGCATGGAGAAGACGTTAATTAATTGGACAATATCTCCTCCCTCCCCGCCCTTCCCTCAATCTCGCCTCATCCATCACTCTTTCCTTCCCCTTCCCAACTTCTCTCTCTCACCTCTAATAAGCAATCATCAAAGGACGTAAAGGCTGGATCTAATCTGTTTCACGGCAATAAATCACTATGAGATTAACACGTCAATACTTCCCAAGGTTCTTGAATTTTATTCAGCGATGATATAATCGAGAAATAATTGGATAATGGATTAACGGTGGATAGATAAATGGATGGATGGTTCACTAGGAGGTTTTATAGATGCATTATGCCATGAATAAGAGAATGTATGGATTAATGGGTGAAATGATGACTCGACGATGAATTAAGTTGTTTTTGATAGATGGGAGTGATACAAGTAGGTGGATGGATAGATGGGAGTGATACAAGTAGGTGGATGGATAGATGGGAGTGATACAAGTAGGTGGATGGATAGATGGGAGAGATACAAGTAGGTGGATGGATAGATGGGAGTGATACAAGTAGATGGGTGGATAGATGGAATTATACAAGTGGATAAATGGATAGAGTGATACAAGTAGGTGGATGGATAGATGGGAGTGATACAAGTAGATGGATGAATAGATGGGAGTAATACAAGTAGGTGGATGTATAGATGGGAGTGATACAAGTAGGTGGATGTATAGATGGGAGTGATACAAGTAGGTGGATGGATAGATGGGAGTGATACAAGTAGGTGGATGGATAGATGGGAGTGATACAAGTAGGTGGATGTATAGATGGAGTGATACAAGTGGATGAATGGATAGATGGGAGTGATACAAGTAGGTGGATGGATAGATTGGAGAGATACAAGTAGGTGGATGGATAGATGGGAGTGATACAAGTAGATGGGTGGATAGATGGAATTATACAAGTGGATAAATGGATAGAGTGATACAAGTAGGTGGATGGATAGATGGGAGTGATACAAGTAG
>MUZC01000322.1:141908-156268 GCA_002072015.1 Radix auricularia | reverse complement strand
GAATGGATAGATGGGAGTGATACAAGTAGGTGGTTGGATAGATGGGAGTGAAAGAAGTAGGTGGATGGATAGATGGGAGTGATACAAGTAGGTGGATGGATAGATGGAGAGATACAAGTGGATGAACGGATAGATGGGAGTGATACAAGTAGGTGGATGTATAGATGGGAGTGATTCAAGTAGGTGGATGTATAGATGGAGTGATACAAGTAGGTGGATGTATAGATGGGTGTGATAGGAGTAGGTGGATGTATAGATGGGTGTGATACAAGTAGGTGGATGTATAGATGTTTGTGATACAAGTAGGTGGATGTATAGATGGGAGTGATACAAGTAGACGGATGGATAGATGGGAGTGATACAAGTAGATGGTTGGATAGTTGGGAGTGATACAAGTAGGTGGATGGATAGATGGGAGTGATACAAGTAGGTGGATGGATAGATGGGAGTGAT
This sequence comes from Radix auricularia, assembly GCA_002072015.1. Lineage (NCBI taxonomy): Eukaryota > Metazoa > Mollusca > Gastropoda > Lymnaeidae > Radix > Radix auricularia. The sequence goes on along the minus strand of MUZC01000322.1, from coordinate 155,815 downwards.
ACAAGTAGGTGGATGGATAGATGGGAGTGATACAAGTTGATGGATGGATAGATGGGAGTGATACAAGTAGGTGGATGGATAGATGGGAGTGATACAAGTAGGTGGATGGATAGATGGGAGTGATACAAGTGGATGAATGGATAGAGTGATTTTTGATACAAGTAGGTGGATGGATAGAGTGATAAATGTATTTCGAAATGTATTAAGGAAATTGTAAGAGTGTTGAAGACAATAGATAATATATATTTTTAATTACACATATAAAGATATACAAATACAATTTTTCGAGAACTCGACTTAAAACACGACAAACAAATTTTAAAGTTTAACATAGAGAGAAGAGAGTCGACTGCCATACAAACCCAAAACCCATTTTAAAGTCTAAAAAAACCTAAGATTCTAGTCGGCTAAAGAAAACCTGACTGATCCGTTAAAAAAGGAGGTTGGTGGAGGTGGGGAACTACCGCGCTTTATTTTTCAAGTTGAAGAACTTGATCTAAAAAGATATAGGTCGGGTAATACGATTTTCAATGAGAGTCCGCTTCAGTTCAGCGGAGGGGCCACTGTGGTCTTTGTCCACACAGAGCCCACAACGAGGTGGAGGCGTCAAGTGAAAAGTTGCATTAGCGGCCCCCTGACAGAAGCAAATTGAAGTGCTTCTCTGGAAGTCATCAGCAGGGCCGACAACTGCGCTCTTGTCTCTAACACTGTTAAAGTATCGGGTTCAGATGAAATGGGTTCAAGGTATCGATGTTCGTAGAGTCGAGTAGTGGTATCGATTACTCACCTTGTGACAAACAAACACGGCAACGTTAGATTTTAGCAAAGTGAAGGCATTTCGATGTGCTAAGGAAATTTAAAGCTATATTAACCAAGTGACTCAATCGTATGACAGTTTCACATATTTACAAGCGATTACTTCTTACTGGATTTTAATTTATACATGACCGAAAATAAACTGACTTTATGTTTGACATGACCTCACACGACATGACTTTATATAGTCATGACCTAACATGACCTGACTTTATATAGGACATGACCTAACATGACCTGACTTTATATAGGACATGACCTAACACGACATGACTTTATATAGGACATGACCTAACACGATCTGACTTTATATAAGACATGACCTAACATGACCTGACTTTATATAAGACATGACCTAACACGACCTGACTTTATATAAGACATGACCTAACACGACCTGACTTTATATAAGACATGACCTAACACGATCTGACTTTATATAAGACATGACCTACCACCACCTGACTTTATATAAGACATGACCTAACACGAACTGACTTTATATAAGACATGACCTAACACGACCTGACTTAATATAGGACATGACCTCACACCTCCTGACTTTATGTTGGACATGACCTAACAGGACCTGACTTTTTATAAGACATGACCTAACACGACCTGACTTTATATAAGACATGTCCTAACACGATCGGACTTTATATAAGACATGACCTAACACGACCTGACTTTATATAAGACATGACCTAACACGATCTGCCTTTATATAAGACATGACCTAACACGACCTGACTTTATGTTTGACATGACCTAACACGAACTGACTCTATAAAGGACATGACCTAACACGACCTGACTTTATGTTGGACGTGACCTAATACGAACTGACTTTATAAAGGACATGACCTAACACGACCTGACTTTATGTTGGACATGACCTAACACGACCTGACTTTATATTGGACATGGCATAACAAGATTCTGATTTCTTGATGCCCATGTCAGAAAATGGTATGAAATGAGACTGAAGACAGCATTTCATCGAAATTTTCATTTACTTTTTTTTCATTGATTCATTCTTACTTAGCTAACAATTTTGTGGTTTGTATCTTTGAAAACCAAAAATGACTATCTTTTACCTAAGTGCACTAAATAATAACATTGACCTCTTTTCAGACAAATGACGGCCTGTGGGGCAAGACAAATGGCGTTCACAAGTTTCATTGAGCCACCATTAACGAGCAGGGGATTGTGTGGCTAGCACAAGGCCCCGGGGGCCTTGCCAGCACCGAGGCTCGAACCCATGACTTTCTTTTGCCTCGGTTCGACAGTCCAGCGCTGCCGCTAGCACGCTTGGTGCACCGATGATTAGCATTAAAAAATCGACCCCCTCAATCGCATCTAAAACAATCAATATGATTGTGATATAAAAACACGCCTTTAAATTTGCCAAGCCTCCATTTTTTTCTCAATACATCGGCGTTTTCAATTCCACAAAACATTTTTTGGCCAAAAAATTAAAAACAGGCTTAATTAGAAATGTTGATGCAAGTTTTGAGATTCTTTTCCTGGGAACGTAAAAAAGAAAAAAAAAAAGACAATTCATTTTATACCATGCTAACTCTCATTTGCGTTTTGTTCCATTCTTTAATTTGGCTCCTTAAAAACGATGACATGGTTGATGTTTGATTTAGATTACGTGATATTTGTAAAGGTTAACGTATATTTTGTCGTTCTGTTGTTTGTAGGCACCAGTGGCGTGGCATTGTGACATTGTGTGTTAGGAGATAAAATACTAAAGAAATATTCTCGGTGAACTTCCTTTGTCACACCTGAACACAGGGAGAAAACACAACAACCCAGGCCCTTGACTATTTTAAGCAGCAAGGAAGCCCCAATGACTTCTCTCCCTGGATCAATTTTAAGTGGAGTTGAAATAATTGTTAACTAGATAATAGTTAACTACTTGACATTTAACACGGTGTCAGCAGACGGTCTTCCTTTAAAAATTAACCTTAAGCCTTAAGGTTAACACAGTGAAACAGTCATGCATTGTTTGTCATAGTGGTTTCAAGTGAAGAAATGCATATTTTATAACGTTACAGTTACAATGAAGTTTGACCATCCTGATAATAAAAATCAATGTAGTGGAATGAATTATAATCCATATTTTGCAACAGAAAAAGTGGGGTTAAAAGTTTAAAAGAATACATTTTATTTTTTAAACATTCCAAATTTACCTATTAAATATTGCACACATTTTAGATGGGTAAAACTGATGTCACTTTTACCGCTAGGACAAACTCCATTTTAAACTGGTAGGACTAGATGAATTTTAAAATTTTAAACTGCTAAGAATACTTCTAATGACACGGCAATTTGACTGGTACTTCCCCCACCCCATTCCCATCCTTACTTACGCACCAGCCAAACGATTCTGTCCCACCCACTATTCAAACAAGGAAGGTTTCCGACCACGTTTATAACTCTGCTCTTACTAGAAACAGTCAATTCATTTTTTTTATTCTTCTTTAAAAAATCGGAACATAAAAATATATTAAAATAAATAAATAAGCAGCCCGTAAAAACAATGTTTTTGACTATAAATCCCTTAGATATGAGACATGACTAAAAGTATTGATTATGTACAATATAATACACACCATGCGACAGACTAGCATAAACATTTACAGATCGGGAAAATATTATATATGTTCAATATAATACACTAGCAATTTACCCGCGCTTTGCTGCGGAAATTAGGATTTCAGTTAGCGCTGAGAACCCGCGTAACACCAATTCAAAACACCTACTGATATTAATCTGAATCAAGATGGATATACTAAATTTATCAACTTCAACCGTTCAGGCTCCTACGTACACAAGAACTTGGAGATTTAAAGATGCGTCTTTTTTTATATAACTTATATTGGGAAAAAACCTATATTTCAGCAATCGTCACCCTAGTGAGAGGTGATTTAATCTTACCATCGCGGGAAGAGGGGGTACTCAACAACTTCCCAAAGTTTCAAGCTTCTACCAACACGGAAACTTGGAGAATTAGCGTTGATTCAGTTTCATATAGCCCATTTTAGGTTTAAAAAAAGTTTTTTTGGCCCCGGCCACCCATGAGTTGAAATTTTAAAAATTTATATAATTATTTTTCCTTGTCTACCTACTACCTACACGGGAAATAAGAGAATTATAGATTTTCAATTTTTATTTATTTCATATAAGAAAAAAATGTTTCTTGGGCCCCGGCCGCCATGAGTGTGTATATTCAAAATTCTTGTACAGCAACTTTCGTCGTGAGAGGGTAATTAACAATTTCCCAAAGTTTCATGCTCTTGCATACACGGAAAATAGGATAATTAGTGATGAGTCGGTTTTTAAGATAAGAAAAACTTTATTTTGGCACCCGGTCCCCCATAAGAGGGAATTTTAACATTCTTTTTTACCTATTTTTGTCGGGAGATTGTTATCAACAACTTCCCAAAGTTTCATGCTTCTAGCTACACGGGGAATGGAAAAATTAGTGATTTTCAGTTTTTATATAGTATATATTTGGAAATAGCTACATTTGGGCCCCCGGCCCCAGTAAAGGATATTTGAAATATTTTTCAACCTGCTACAATCGCGAATGTAAATTTATCAACTCCCAACGTTTTTTGTGTCTACCTACACGGGAAGTAAGAGATTTATAGATTTCCAATTTTTATAAATCTCATTTAAGAAAAAAAACGTATTTGGGCCCCGGCCCCCTTGAGTGTGTATTTAAAAATTCTTTTACACCGACTTTCGCTGTGAGAGGGTACTTAACAATTTCCCAAAGTTTCATGCTCCTACCTACACGGAAAATTGGAGAATTAGTGATGAGTCGGTTTTTAAGATTAAAAAAATAAATATATCGCGTGTACTCAAAAAATGTCCAAAGTTTCATGCTTCTACCTACACGGGAAATAGGAAAATTTGTGATTTTCAATTTTTATAGAGCCCATATAAGGAAAAAAAGGTTTTTGGGCCCTCGGCCCCATATGAGCAAGATTTTAAAAATTATTTTTCGCCAGTTTTCGTCGTGAGAGGGTACCCAACAACTTCCCAAAATTTCATGCTCCTACCTACACGGAAAATTGGAGAATTAGTGATGAGTCGGTTTTTAATATAAGAAAAATTATATTTTGGCCCCCGGCCCCCTATGACAGGGAGTTTTAACATTCTTTTTTGCTAATTTTCGTCGCGAGCGTGTACTCAAAAAATTTCCAAAGTTTCATGCTTCTACCTATACGGGAAATAGGAGAATTAGTGATTTTCAATTTTTATAGAGCCCATATAAGGAAAAAAGTTTTTGGGCCCCCGGCCCCACATGAGCGAGATTTTGAAGATTCTTTTTCGCCAGTTTTCGTCGTGAGAGGGTAGTCAAGAACTTCCCAAAGTTTCATGCTTCTACCTACATGGGATGTTGGAAAATTAGTGATGAATCTGTCAGTCAGTCAGTGAGGGCTTTCCCTTTTATTTAGTATAGATTTGGAAAAAAACTACATTTGGGCCCCCGGTCCCCAGTAAAGGATATTTGAAATAGTTTCAACCTGCTACCATGGCGAATGTGAATTTAGCAATTCCCCAACGTTTTATGTGTCTACCTACACGGCAATAAGTGAATTATAGATTTTGAATTTTTATAAATCTCATATAAGAAAAAAATACGTTTTTCCGGGCCCGGCCAAATGAGTGTGTATTTAAAAATTCTTTTACACCGACTTTCGTCCTGAGAGGGTACTTAACAATTTCCCAAAGTTTTATGGTCCTACCTACACGGAAAATTGGAGAATTAGTGATGAGTCGGTTTTTAATCTAAGAAAAACTAAATTTGGGCCTCCGATCCCTCATGAGAGGGAATTTTAACATTCTTTTTTGCCACTTTTTGTCGGGAGCGTGTACTAAAAAAATTAACCAAAGTTTCATGCTACTACCTATACGGGAAATAGGAAAATTTGTGATTTTCAATTTTTATAGAGCCCATATAAGTAAAAAAAAAAATTTTTGGCCCCCGGCCCCACATGAGTGAGATTTTAAAAATTCTTTTTCGCCAATTTTCGTTGTGAAAGGGTAACCAACAACTTCCCAAAGTTTCATGCTTCTACCTACACGGGAAGTTGGAGAATTAGTGATGAATCATTGAGTCAGTCAGTGAGGGCTTTCCCTTTTATTTGTATAGATAGATACCGCGCGACAGGCTAGCACAAACATTTACATGCTACATAGAGATACATGGAGTAAATCTAAAAATTCGTTAATTTTCGATCAATCATAAATTTTGAAACAATGCACTGTTCTGTAACAAAAGTCTATGTGCAAAATTTCAGCTCGATGGAATCACGGGAACCGTGTCATTTTTTACTTTTTATTTTTTCCGCGGGGGGGCGGGACCACGACAGACAGACAGAAAGACAAGACGGTGAAGTTAATATAAGGGATTTAAATAAGAAACATTCTCAATATTTAAATGGTTTAATCACACTATGTATTTGAGAAACAAATGATATTTGAAGAATAGCAGCAGACAAACAAAGATTGAGGAAACAGGTTGTACAATACTCTCCTTAATTACTCGAGCTTTATGTCAAACTATTTTGTTTCAGACAAAATGAATCGCTTGTATTTCGCAATTCTTAAGTCTCTTATTTATCACCTTCATGTTTTAAAAGTTACTACCGTAAGGTGGAAACTCAGCTGCTATATACAACTTAGAAATTGTTATATTTACTATAAGTATTTATTTACAACAATTTGTGTGAATAAAACAAAGCGGATTAGGAAGTTTTAATGAAGGTTTCGACAAAACCGTCCACATTCAAATAAAAAAAACTATTTTACATTATCTACAATTCGATTAGAAATGATTTAAGTAGAGAAAATAAAAGCAGACGTGAAATTGTAATATTTTCTTCATTTGCACTGAGCAAAATAGTATCGAAACTTATCCACCAGTATATTGTTTATCGTAAGAGAATAAAAAACTTTTTTGTTTTGTTTTATGTACATAAGTTGTTTTTTAAAATATAATTTTAAACTTTCTCACTGTCTAATTCTGTATGATGTATATCTACTGTATACGATGATATACTTGATATAACTTTTGATGCACATTTACTATTTTACTATCATACTATAATTTACTACCTAGCAGATAGAATAAATATAATACACATATTTGGTACTTTGGCTCAATATAATTTGAGACAGGTTTAACATTTTATATAGCTGTAAGCTATAAATCTCCCCCCCCCCAGTTTTGTTGTTTGAACAGTAATTTCTGGCACTTCCTTCCTGTTCCATGTTTTGTTTTTATTAGGAACTTTGCCACATCATTCTTTTTTCGTATCTTTTCCACCATTAAATAAATTTGTTAATGGTATTTACGGTAACATGTAATGTTATTTACTGAAACAATTTCGTTTATTTATGTGTACCAATGAAAGCATTTGTCGAAACATTTACACCTGTAATAGTCCATTATTAGCGTTAAAGCTTTAAATAAATGTTTTCTTCAAACAAATTATTTGTGTCTCTCCTAATCTTTACATTGAATTTGCACATTTCATAATTATATGTAACTTAATAATTCATATTTAATGATTGCTTGAAACTTAAGACTGCACATTTCATTTTTGTATCTAATTTGAAATTTCACATTTTATTATTACTTTTAACTTAGGACTCAGTGGCGTAGCTAGGGATATTGGGGCCCGGGGGCTTAGCCTCTGGGGGCCCGGGGGCTTGACCTCTTTGGGGTCCCCATCATTTTGACCGATGGCGTAATATATAATATTTAATGTAAAAAATCGTTTCCCACACTCCTTTGGGGGCCCCCTTGAAGTGGGGGCCCAGGTTATTTTCAAATTTTGACCTCACTCCTGGCTACGCAACTGTTAGGAGAGCACATTTTATAATTACTTATAACTTAGGACAGTGTATAATTTATGATTGCTTATTACTTAGAACTGTATATTTTTTTATTGCTTACAACTTAGAACTGTAATTTTTTTTTGTTGCTTATAAGTTAGAGCTGCTCATTGGCCCTGTGTATGTCAATAACAAGTCCACCTCACTTGCTTGTGTATAACTATGAACACATTTCCTGTTTATATCTAGCAACAGATAGCAGTGCTGGGAGGTAGGCACCGTGTCATATCTCTGCATTTATTCATAAGATGTGTACAGATACAAGTGTGGGCAGGGGTGCCATGTGGGTGGCTTTCATGGAACAGGGGTGCCATGGGGAGGGCTGTCATGGGCAGGGGTGACGTGGGGAGGGCTGTTATGGGCAGGGGTGTCATGGGCAGGGGTGCAAAATACAGTAGTGCCTTAAGAGGAATGTCAGAGAGAGAGGGGTGCCAATGGCAAGGGGAGGTAGAAATAAGATGGGGCGTTAAAATATGGTATACGTCTCGTCGGTAAGCCTGACGGATATAGAGCAGGATACTTAGATAAAATGAACGATATATATATTTTTTTTTAAAAAGTCCCATAACCTCTTTTTCAGAGGTCGTAGGGGATTCTAATGTTTCCATTAGAACATTCTCGGGCTTAATAGACACTGGCGGCGCCGCCCATCCCTCTCCAGGTCAGCGGAGGACTTTCTTAGCGTTAGTCATTTCTCAACATTTTATAGTGGCTATTCGTGGGCTCGATCCCACGCCCCTCAGCTTGTGAGGCGAGCGCACTATTGACTTCGCTACCCAGCCGCCAACGATATATTACAATGTTAAATTAAACTTGGCGTAGGTTTGATATTCTAAGATATTTATGATCAATATGTCTCTAGTGTAGAGTTATTGGTTTCTAGTTTCATATGGAAAGTTCATGCGTAGAGACAATGACGCTATAAAATGTACAATGTTGACAAGGGCTGCCACGACAAAGGTCAAGGTCGGTGAAGTCGAATATTTATTTTTTTAGTTGCTGCATTGGACTATTAAATTATCGTTTCAAAAAATAGATAGAAATCGTTATATGAAAAAAAAAATTGAATAGGTATATTAAAAAAAATAATCTATTTTCAAGTGTCTTTTTTTTCAAGTGTCAGCATTATGCAATGACCTCATCATAAAGGGTATTGATACTTTCACACAGAAGGGCATTAATTAGTTTTAGTTTAGATTAGTTATTGTACTGTGTTTATACTAACAGGGCATCCATTAGTTTACATTAGTTATTGTGACAGGGCATCCATTAGTTTAGATTAGTTATTGTGACAGGGCATCCATTAGTTTATATTAGTTATTGTGACAGGGCATCCATTAGTTTAGATTAGTTATTGTGACAGGGCATCCATTAGTTTAGATCAGTTATTGTGACAGGGCATCCATTAGTTTAGATCAGTTATTGTGACAGGGCATCCATTAGTTTAGATCAGTTATTGTGACAGGGCATCCATTAGTTTAGATCAGTTATTGTGACAGGGCATCCATTAGTTTAGATCAGTTATTGTGACAGGGCATCCATTAGTTTAGATCAGTTATTGTGACAGGGCATCCATTAGTTTGGATCAGTTATTGTGACAGGGCATCCATTGTTTTAGATTAGTTATTGTGACAGGGCATCCATTAGTTTAGATCAGTTATTGTGACAGGGCATCCATTAGTTTAGATCAGTTATTGTGACAGGGCATCCATTAGTTTGGATCAGTTATTGTGACAGGGCATCCATTAGTTTAGATCAGTTATTGTGACAGGGCATCCATTATTTTAGATCAGTTATTGTGACAGGGCATCCATTAGTTTAGATCAGTTATTGTGACAGGGCATCCATTAGTTTAGATAAGTTATTGTGACAGGGCATCCATTAGTTTAGATTAGTTATTGTACTGTGTCCATAAAGTACCTCACGCTATTTTTGACCATTTTAAACTCCCCTCGTCCCCCCTGACACAAACTGTCACAAATCTCGGACCCACCCCCCTAAAGTACCTCACACTTTCGTACAAAAATATTTTTTATTGACAAAATAATTAAAATTTAACATAAAACACCGTGACGTCACACATGGCCGGACACCCCCCTTCCCTTGTCACAAACTGTCACTCTTTCTTTCACCCCCCCCCATCTGGAGCGTGACGTACTTTATGGACAGGCCTCTTTGTAGCATTATTTCGCTGACGTTGGTTTGCAGTCGTTTTCTTGTTTTGACCTACAAACTTCAAATAAATGTCTAATTAATTAAGAGATATGACCTAATTACTACAGATAAAGGCATCAGATAAATGACCTAATTACTACAGATAAAGGCATCAGATTAATGACCTAATTACTACAGATAAAGGCATCAGATAAATGACCTAATTACTACAGATAAAGGCAGAGAAAATATATAAACAGCTGTAATGGATCTATAACCCCCCCCACCCCCCACGGTCCACTATAGGATAAACATTTAGTAGAAAAAATGAGAAGATAACTCTTTTTGTAATATCTTGATCAGTTGCCTTATTTTAGCCCCGCCTCGGAAATGAGCGTACTCGGCATTTCCGAGAATCTGGTTCAATGTCACAGTACCGCCCCTAATGATGAACCCAGAACAGTAATAATTGATAGGGTCTATTCCTGCTATGATCAACGATATTTATCCTTGGTGGGGTCTACGTGATTACCGCTGACTGTACAACGAAAAAAACGTGATTTGACTTTAAAACAAACGTTATAATAAGGTGTACAAACAATACGTAATTAGGCATAATTGAGACTTTCATGAATTAATGGGACTGCCAAGAGGTGTGGTAGTTTTAGCGAGACTACTGTCGAGGGATGTGGAGGTTGCCAATTCTTTCCTCCGACTCCTCCCCGCCCTACTCCAGTTGGGAGGACCTGTAGAATAATTCATCACGGCTAAAAGTTCAGAAGGCCTTCAATTCCCAAAGGTGTAGATTAATGGAGGCCAGGAGACTAGCTGTGGCACGTTTTTCTTTAAATAAAACAGCAGACCAAAGCACATATGAAAGTTAGCGTGTTTACAACCAAGTCCCTGTGTTTTAGACTAGCGGAATGACTGTTTGAGAAAGTTCAATCAAATTGATGGAGCGTATAAAGTAGACTTTAAAAAAATATTCAACATGACGTCACACTTGTTTCATGCGTCAGTTACCACGGGTCTAGGCTTTACAATATTTGAAATTTTCGTCCAGTTAGACACAGTGCAAGGCTAGCTACCACGAGCTTTCAACAAGGTGTTCAAAGAACACAAAGATACATGCATCATACAAGATGTGCAAAACAAAAAAAGTCCATCCGCATTGTCAATTCAGCGGGAACAAAACATTTTTATCAAGTGTCTAGTCTAGAATCTAAAAGATAAAGAATCAGTCCATAACAAACATACAACAGAACATGCCTACCCTCTACCAGCAAATGTGTAATTATACACTGCTTTTAGAATTAACAACTTCATCGTAAAAAAAAATTCTGGAGTCAGAGGTGTCACTAGGGTTGGTGTCAACCGGGGCGGTAGCTCATGGTGTCACCCCCACACGACTTAAGCCATAGAACTCCTCCGAGTTTTCCAGTGCAAAATATCGGGAGTATACAGAATTTTACATTTTGGTGTCACCCCTGATGGTGTCACCCGGGGCGGCCCGCCCCCACCACACCCCCATAGCGACCCACTGCATGAGTTCATCTTATTCTGTTTTATCGCCTCTTGTTATAATTATAATATATTTTTGTATCTCATCATATCTTTTGCTAACATTAATTGTCAACATTACTTACATGTATTCTCCTTTGACACCTTTTTAAGATAATTGCGGGAGCACAATAGTTACATAGCGTTACACAATAGTTACATAACGTTAAACAATAGTAACATAACGTCACACAATTGTTACATAACGTTACATAATATCTACTTAAAGTTACGCAATAGCTACATAACGTTACACAATAGTTACATAACGTTACACAATAGTTACATAACGTTACACAATTGTTACATAACGTTACACAATTGTTACATAACGTTACACAATTGTGTAACGGATGACCAATTTGTCCTTGTAACTTGTGAGTTGCGCACGGTGGGTGTTTTGTGGTCACTTTTCTGTTATTAAAGTTTTTGGTTAGTGGTGCGAAAGCGAGCAAAAGTTATTGTCTTTGTTGACGTCATTAGAATATGGGTAAAAGTTTAGAGAGTTTTTGTGTAGACGGTTGTTGTGGCAAGGTGGGACGCCATTAAAGTTTGTTTTGTTAGCAGTGTCGTTATTTCTTGTGTAATAGGAACTTTATGAATCTGGGAACAAGCGGTCAAGATACAATTAATTATTAGGACGCTTGTGACAAATTGTTACATGACGTTACACAATTGCAACATTTTGAAACGACTAAACATCTTCAATTTAATATCTACTTATCAAATTCTTTTAAACAAAACCGGTTTAAGAACCTTATCCATGTTTTGTTATGTACGTGTACTAAATTTCATGTTATTTTGATGTCTGGATTTTGTTAATATTGCTCATTAAAGAAAAAAGTACATTTGGGCCCCCGGCAGCCCATGAGTGGGAATTTTAAAATTCTTTTTCGCAAATCGTAATTGGCAGAGTGCACTTAACTACATGCCAAAGTTTCATACTACTACCTTCACGGGAAATAGGAGAAATAGTGATTTTCAGTTTTTATTTAGTTCATATAAGGAAAAAAAACTACATTTGGGCCCCCTGCCCACAGAAGGATATAATTTGAATATATTTTTACCTGTTAACATTGCGGAAGTGTACTCTACAATTTTCTAAAATTTCGTGCTTCTGCGTCCTCGGGAAATAGGAGAATTGGTGATTTTCAATTTTTATATAGCTCATATAAGTGAAAAAAATTTTTTTTTGGCCCCCGGCGCCCATGAGTGTTAATTTATGGAACGAAACCTGTTTAAGAACCTTCCCTATAAAATTGTGTGTACGTGTACAAAATTTTATTTTTATTTGGTTTTCTGAATCTTGAGTTAATAGGGAACAGACAGACAACAAATGCGTCTTGTATATACATAAAAGAACCTCGTTTTAATTCACTAATTGTTCGCCAGAGGCATGCGGCTCCAACTCCACAATTTAGAGAGCCACAATTTAGAGAGCCACAATTTCGAGAGCAACAATTTAGAGAGCTACAATTTAGACAGCCATAATTTAGAGAGCCACAATTTAGAGGGCCATAATTTATAGAGCAACATTGTAGAGGGAAACAATTTAGAGAGCCACATTTTAGAGAGCCACAATTTAGAGCGACACAATTTAGAGAGCCACAATTTAGAAAGCCACAATTTAGAGAGCCATAATTTAAAGAACAACAATTTAGAGAGCCACAATTTAGAGAGCCCAGTTTGGTAACAGTTGGTATATTCCAAGATATTAGCGCGCTTTGTTTGAAATGTTTGCAGCCTCTGATCCTTTCTATAAACACATTAAAATACAGAAGTAGGTTCACTATAGATCTAACGTCAGAACTAGGGTCACTATAGATCTAACGTCAGAACTAGGGTCACTATAGATCTAACGTCAGAACTAGGGTCACTATAGATCTAACGTCAGAACTAGGGTCACTATAGATCTAACGGTTCCTGCTAAAAGAAACAAAATTAATGAGTAAATAAATCGGAGAGAGAATTCTGCTTGTTGACACATTACTACAGTGTGCGAGTGCATATTTTATGTGAGGATTAAATGATTCAATTGATCGTTACTTGCCTGCAATGTGTTTGGATTTATTTTTCCATTGATGCCTTCTATTTATCTTCATTACTCTGAGTTTGTGTTTGTGCAATGAACCGGTTTCTCATAATTAAGGCCTTTAAGTTTAATCTCTTTCATTTCTTAAAAAAAATAACGTTTACACAATAATTCATAAACCTTTTAGTTACTTAAGCTTTTCTGGGTGCCGACAAAATCTTTTCATTGAGCATGTTACAAGCAAATAAACCTTACAGTTACAGTGAGTGGCGCTACAAGCTCCTACAAGAAAACAAACCTTACAGTTACAGTGAGTGGCGCTACATGCTCCTACAAGAAAACAAACCTTACAGTTACAGTGAGTGGCGCTACATGCTCCTACAAGAAAACAAACCTTACAGTTACAGTGAGTGGCGCTACA
>MUZC01000322.1:95785-130018 GCA_002072015.1 Radix auricularia | reverse complement strand
AGAGAGAGAGAGAGAGAGAGAGAAAGAGAGAGATAGATATATACATAAAGAGATCGTTAAAGAGAGAGAGAGAGAGAAACAGACAGAAAGATAGTGGTGGAGAGAATACGAGAGAAACAAAGGGACTGAGAGATATTGAGAGAGAGAGCGCGCGAGAGAGCAACATATAAATAAAGAGGGAAGCTTGCAGCTGAATGTGAGCAATGCCAAGCCAGTAAACAAGACGAATATTTGCGCCTTACGGAAGAGACGAGTGTCACATTCTCAGGCAAACAAGAAACATCTTAGAAGACTATTGCCTCAAGCATGTCATGTTTCACACTAATGGAGCGGGCATTTAGAGCAACCATCAGTCCCGTCTTATGTTACTGTATATGACATATACCACTAATCACTAAACAATACAAACAAGTAGTGAAGCTAGGGATGATTCTGACCCACAGGGCCAAAGTCAAGTTGAAATAAATAATTTGTGTTGTTGTTGCTATAAAAGTTCAAACACTAACTTCAAGGGAGCTAAATTGATTTCTATGAAATAATTTCTCGTCGTAAGTTGGAGTTTACTTTCAATATCTCAGTACATTTTTTCTGTCCAGTGCTTGGGGGAAATTAGTCTACAAGAAACAAACAGTATTTTTAATTTCATCAGTTGGAGCTTTCATCCCATTTGATTTGTTATATCTCAAAGACCAACCGATTTGAACCTATGCTCAAATAACGATGTTATCTCAAAGACCAACCGATTTGAACCTATGCTCAAATAACGATGTTATCTAAAAATGCCGAGAATTACCGTAATCATTTAGACACATCTTATTTAGACAGAGATAATTTCTTAGGTGTTGGTCCCGAGTTTTATTTTTTTTTCTCCAAGGTTGTCAGTACTACAAAACCTTTGGCGAACTATTATCTAGCCCAGTAGCGTCTCTTGGTGGGCGGGGGGGCGGGCCGCGCAGGCTGACTCCAACCCTAGTGACGCCTCTGATCTAGCCCTCACTGCTTGTTTTTAATTCAAAGTTTAACCTCACCCTCAAGTTTGCCATCCGGACACTTTGTGAGTGGAAACTTATAGGTCTTACATAGGTCTTATATAAGTCTCATATAGGTCTTATATAAGTCTTAGATAGCTTTTATGTAGGTCTTACATAAGTCTTATATAGGTCTTATGTTTCTGTTACTGCAGTATGCATTTGCGGTGTATGAGGTGCTAAGGAGGGGTAGTACCTCTGGTAGGGGGACATGTCGTACTCTCTCGTGGGTAGTTCTCTCACCCTTGGTCCCCACTTGACACTCAGCTCTTACCAGGGGCTCCTAGAAACTGTAGCGTGCGCAGTGGCTAAACCCCCGGCAACAGCTTCGACTGGCTGGCTAAACATGGTCTCAAACCCTCGGTGATCTGGGTATGTCTACGTGAAGACTGGACTCGATGGACGGAGCGGAGGAACCACTAGATGGTCAACGGTCAAGAAAGCGAGTCTCAGCAAAGTGTGGTGGAACACTAAGGGCATGACAAGACACACAGGACATCATGGCCATCCACTGCAGCCGTCTCCATCACCCGCCGTCTCGACTCTGTCGTGCCTCTGGATCATGATGGTCTCGGGCGAGAGAGTGAGATCGACGAACTGCGCAACTCTTTCTCACTCAAATCCAAGTCATCGCGCAAGTCACTTTTGAGTCCTGTGGCGACAGGCAAGCGACGAAGCGGCAGGTGTGGGTACACCGGGAGCCGTAGCCGCGACCCTCCACACAGGCGGCCCAGGGCATTGGATCGTTCTTCACCGACACGGAGCAGAGGTGGAGTCCGGCAGCCCCCTGGGTGACTGAGCGGCCCTCTTTAGGGATGCACTGCTCACCTCCATGGCACGAGGAAGGGGCTAGAAAAGGCGCCTATGTATTTATTTTTCATTGCTGTCTCTTATAATTCAAACTGCATTTTATTCATTTTGTTAGCATTGTCCTGTTGACTTCTAACAATTATTTCTTGATTTCTAAATCTACTATCAAGTACTGAATTCTTACGTTGAATTATCAAAGAGGTCTACTCAGACTAAGTACAACGCATTGCACCATTTTGTGACCCACTTGCAGGCGTCTTCTTGACGACAAATTGACACATCATGCACAATAGTAACAAGCCTGACGTGTGGTAACTTCTCCCACAGACGATGTGTGAGCACTAGAGCAACAGCTGTGTTAATAACTACTCAGACTTGGACAAACTTCAAAATAACTTATGACTGACAAGAACTTACTGTACAGGGAAACAAGGCAAAGAGCGTATTGACAAGAAGCTTTCCTCGAAAGGAAATTGAAAAATGGTTTTAATTGTAGATTAGAAAATTGTGTCTCATTGTTCAGTATTCTCTACTAAATAGCAAGTACACTTTATTTCGAATGAGACTTAGGACACGGTGGTCAAGGGTTCCGATATCCGTGTAGGCAGGGATTCGGTCCCAGGGCCAAGGGTGTCTCCGAGTCAGCTAGTTAGGGTAACAGCCATTGCCAACAGACCAGCATGGTGGACGCAATAATCTTCGTTATAGAAGGAACTTCTGCATAGACAAAAGACAAGACAAAAGTTGTTTATTAGGTTGGCCGTGTCACTCAAGATTATATTTTTGTGTCCTTTGTTGGCATTTGGCATGCTAAAGAAAAATGTCCCCCCCCCCCTTTTAATTTGATTCACGCCAATTGATTTAATTTGTGCCCGTGTTATTTTGCCCCAACACATGTACGTGACGAATTTCTTAAACAAATGTTTCAAAATAAAACCCTTTGATGAACATCTTTTGAATTTGATCTCTCCGAATAACATCTTATGAAGTTGATACCTTTGGCTGCCATCTCATCTAAGTTGATAGCTATAAATGACATCTTATAATTTTGGTCTCGTTGCCTGACATCTTCTAAAGTTGATCTCTGTGGATGTATCTCAAAGAGCAGATAACGCTGAGCATGGGCCCCTGTTTAACATAAGACTATAAAACCTTGTACGTACATGGACGTCATGAAATTTGGCAGCAATATCACAAGCATTTTATTTTGATAGCAAGATTTTCTGCTCAATGAAATGATGTTAAAAGGCGATTTGTACTTTAAGATCCTTAGAGTTATTTCTTATCATTCTTATTCCACTCATTAATTTTCACAGACTCAAGTTTTTTGTTTGTAAGGCTTTCCCAATTTATTAAGGAGCAATTATTTTTATTTTCGCCACTTTATCAAAATACATTTTTAAAAAGCAAAGTTAGTTCCAGACAAGGTCTGAGAGAGTTCCGGGGGGAGTGTGGAGAAAGTTTGAGAATAGATTGAGTGACAGTATCTGTGTAGACGTCACAAACTCCAGATGAAGCACTCTTTCAATGAGAGCCACTGTCTAAATCAGATAGGCAACTTTAATTCTGTTTACATAACATTCCCATTAAACCAGGGGCGAATCTCGGGTAAAACGACGGGAAATCACCCCAGTAGACCGAGCTATCAGCTGTAGGGAAGGGGAGATGAATTGGTCAAGTTAGTGATTTGCATACTGAATGTTGGCCGAATAAATGTGTGCCTGTGTCCACTTGATGTCCGGTTGGGTTAGTGTAGCGTCCATCATCAAGCAATCGTGATTTAATGTGTCGTCTGAACATAGATTACTCTGAATACTCAACGTCTTATTGCGAGAATATTTTATGAATAAGTTTTTAGAGCTGTTTGTGTTGAGGAGTATCTTAACCCATGAGTCATGAGGGAAAATCTTAAACCTTGAGGGAATACCTTAATCCAGGGGATTATCTTAACCACTGAGGGAATACACAAGTCCCAGTAAATATAGAAAATCCAAGGGAATATTGGACCCGAGGGAATATCTAAGTCTGGGAGAATGTCTTAGTCTGAGATAATGTCTTAGTCTGAGAGAATGTCTTAGTCTGAGAGAATGTCTTAGTCTGAGGGTTGTCTTAGTCTGAGATAATGTCTTAGTCTGAGAGAATGTCTTAGTCTGAGATAATGTCTTAGTCTGAGAGAATGTCTTAGTCTGAGAGAATGTCTAAGTTAGACAGAATGTCTTAGTCTGATTATAGTAATACATGCTTATACATTGCCCGTAGTGTACGATGATGTCTCAAATTGGCCTAGCCACAGACGCCTGCCTGTTTACCGTTAGTTTAACGTTTAGTAACGTATCCATGCCACAGACAAGTCATCAGATTGAAATATTGACTTACACACCAGCTTACATAAACAGCTTTCAATATTTGCTTTACTCTTTCCTAAGAAAATTAGCTCACATCTTTTGAAAAAATAAATAAGTATCGGATCGTACGAAAACCTAAATGTGAATTCAGTAGAGCTAATATTTTCAATCAAAGACCCATCATCTACCCTATTCCCTCCCCATGCCCCCGTTCTACCCCCTCACCCCGATAGAACCAGTTTGGTGGTGTCCTTCAAGGCTGTACGTACGGCTTTTAATGAGCAGTCGCCCTGTCCGGGACGATAAACCCGCATAGAACTCGATAAGGCAGGGGGAGTAAATCAGGCGAACTCCCGATGTGCCTGGTGAGATTACATGACGTGGCCTTAACGCCTCTTTGTTGGCCGGGGGAATAGGGATTGTGACGTCACACGACTCGTGCCGAAGCCTCACCAAACTTTCTTGACTTTTAGAATCAATCGAAGGGACGGCGAGTACCGGCTGTTGGATACAGTTGGAATAAACCTCCTTCTGTGAGACATACGTCTCGAAGGTCAGACCGGTCTCGACGTCATTTCACGTCTTCTTTAAAGTAAAAAACCCCCCATAAAATACGGTTTATTATTATTGCAACACGAACCTTTCCTAAAAGACTGGTTTTAAATATCAAATTAAATGTGCTGCGGAGTGAGGTAATTCTCTCCCCTTCCTAGATCAACCTTTGACCTTCTTAGCAGCTCTTGTCGAAACCTTCAATATTTGGGACAAACATCATTTGAGCTGCCATTTTCATTACTGAGCTTCACGTTCGGACTGAAAGATCTCTTCTTTAAAAAAATGGAACTTTAAGGACGGACAACTCTAGTCAAATTTGAAATAACAAGTTGGATGACTTTAAAGATTCCTCAAGTTATCTCCCAGTATCAATGTTTGACCAGACGTTATGGTCACAAATTGACCAAGATGACGTCTATGACGTCTGTTTCAAGAGTCATTGACTGACGTAAGAGCAAACAAGCAGCTTTTCATCACGTCTTGTCCTTCCGATGAGTAGAAATACAAAAGCTCAGTGAAGAAATATTTTTAAAAGTAAAGTTCTTTCAACTAGCAATACTAATACTATTACACTTAAACGACTAGAAAAAACGACTAGTAAACAAACTAGAAATCTGCTTAAATATTTTTAACTAGATTGTGCCAGGCGCCGTGGCGCCTGCGGCGCCCCCTTTTTTTGGGCGCCTACGGCGCCAACCTTTTTTTTAAAGACCAACTAACTTGTCCTTTTTTGATAAATACGAATTATTAAACTTTCTGAAATGTACGCAAAGTATTTATTTAATAATAATAATAGGGGTTGTATTTTGCGTACCGATGCACACCAAACAATGACGTCATCATATTAAATATTTTTACAGCGCTCATCAACACACGATTTTTCAACTAAACTAACTGCTGTAGACTGTCGTACATCGCTCCTCAGCGTTTCAACTAAACTAACTGCTGTAGACTGTCGTACATCGCTCCTCAGCGTTACGTTACAAACATACAGAACCACACCACTGGGTGTTTATATATATTAATATCTAGAAATCTACTTAAGCGAAAATAGTTATACTTAAAGAACTATAAATCTACAATAAACATCAACAAATTATTTTTTAAAAAAAAATAAAAAAAATAAAAATAAATAAAAAATAAAATTAAAAAAAAAACACTAGAGAGAGAAAAGAAAATGCTATCAGGTTCCTAGACTCCCCTCACAAAAACCACATCACAAAACAAAAAGAATTTAATCAACCCCATCTATTATTCATTTCATATCATATCCTTAATAAATCTTTCAGAATTTAACAATTTACCATCACATCACAATTTACGTCTTTGTTTCATAACATCACTGATAAATCGATAAACCAGATATAGATTAAAAAAAAAATTCTTCAACGCAGATTTGGATGAAAATTTAAAGCACATCATTTCAAATCAACGAAACGTCTACCAATTTATCACACGATATTCGAGGCCATGTTTTACACACGCTGTGATGACGCAATCATAACGTGGTGATAACGTTTAATGCAGATACGGACTCTAGTGCCGCCCCCGTCACATTCTGTCAGACCCGGAAGTGATGTAATGCTGCAATAAGCAAAATGGATTCTCTTCAACAGTGTACGCTCACGAGACCGTCATTCACTCTCTTACCAGTCTTAAGCTATATTTAGTCTTTTGACATTCTTTTACATTCACATGTCTAAGTTGGTCTATCGAAAACTTTCCTGGCCCCCGGTAACCATGGTTACAATGGCAAGTACACGCGACAGCGGGTATCCAGTATCTCATTTCTCCACGAGATTTCGAATGTTTACCTGGTTGAAAACGGGATTGGACGACGTTCTGTTTGTACAGATCTTCTCGTCACAGCGCGTCAACTTACGAGATTTTAAACCCGCCTAATTGACCTTGACACTCGATTGAATGTTACATTAAAAAAAAATATTATGCAAACATGCAGGAATCAAAACGAGAGATCTTCAAAAAGTGTGTTTTTATAGATAAGAATATCTGTCGAGTAACGGGGGGAGGGGGGAGCGGGGGAATAGAAACGTGTACAAAGTAGCGCAAGCGAAAGTCAACAAAGAGGCATAACCCTATCCACTATCTGGATGTTTCATAAAACTGCGTACATTCGGAACAAAAATTAATTATTTTATATGTACATAATTTGGTGTTTTATTTGTAGAAAACTTGAGCCATATTTTCATTTAAAAAAGTATGAATGAAAAGAAAAGGATTGATGGAAAAGTGTAGGTATAATTGTCACTGGATGGTAGGGTGGTTTAAGTTATGGGATGGTAGGTGTATGGGATGGTAGGGTGGTTTAAGTTATGGGATGGTAGGTTTATTGGATGGTAGGGTGGTTTAAGTTATGGGATGGTAGGTTTATTGGATGGTAGGATGGTTTAAGTTATGGGATGGTAGGTTTATTGGATGGTAGGGTGGTTTAAGTTATGGGATGGTAGGTTTATTGGATGGTAGGGTTGTTTAAGTTATGGGATGGTAGTGTGGTTTAAGTTATGGGATGGTAGTGTGGTTTAAGTTATGGGATGGTAGGTTTATGGGATGGTAAGGTGGTTTAAGTTATGGGATGGTAGTGTGGTTTAAGTTATGGGATGGTAGGTTTATGGGATGGTAGGGTGGATTAAGTTATGGGATGGTAGGGTGGTTTAAGTTATGGGATGGTAGTGTGGTTTAAGTTATGGGATGGTAGTGTGGTTTAAGTTATGGGATGGTAGGTTTATGGGATGGTAGGGTGGATTATATTAACTGATGGCCAAGGGTTATATCAACTGATGGCCAAGGATTATATCAGCTGATGGCCATGGATTATATTAACTGATGGCCAAAGGTTATATCAACTGATGGCCAAGGATTATATCAACTGATGGACAAGGATTATATCAGCTGATGGCCAAGGATTATATCAACTGATGGCCAAGGATTATATCAACTGATGTTTAAGGATTATATCAACTGATGGCCAAGGATTATATCGACTGATTGCCAAGGATATATCAGCTGATGGCCAAGGATAATATCATCTGATGGCCAAGGGTAAAAACAACTGATGGCCGAGTGTTAAAAAACTGGTGGCCAATGATTAAAATAACTAATGGCCAAGGGTTAAAATAATTTATTTCCAATGCTTAATTAAATAAGGCCAACGATTAAATCAACATGGCCAACTGTTACAACAACATGGCCAACGTTTACATCAACATGGCCAACGGTTACATCAACATGGCCAACGCTTAAATAAAATGAAGGCCTACGGTCAAAACAACTGAAGGACAGTGGTGAAATCGTCAGATAATGGGGTTGTTAAGACAGACGTTTCCAGCACAAGCTTTTAACAATATCATGCCCGCAGCGCAAAGAAGTTCCACTGAGCAAAATAGGACGGAAGCCAAATGGGCAGATAGGGGATTCTCGTCAAAGCAGCTTTCAAATGATTTATTAACACCATTAATGTCATTGTTTTTATAGTATGTTGAAAGATTTGCTTAATAACACTGCTAAAGAGAAGAACATACAACAAGCATATTTCTGAATCTAGATAAAAAATTAAAATAAATACACACAGATATGACATGAAGGAGCCACGCAGGTCATCCATCAGGTTACTCACTCTCTCACAGCAAGGAAAGTCTGCTTAAAGATGAATTAATTGTCTTCAGACCCTAAGGTATGGCTCTTTCAATTTAAATCAAGATAAACTTAACTGCATATAACGCTTTATCTTGAAGGGATTGATGCTTTTTAAAACTGAGATCTTGTTTTATGGCGCTGCGGTGAGAACACCACACCCCTTTCTACCCCCCACCCCTGACAAAAAACATGGGCGTTAATCGGCAGATGAGCGGAGATTCCCAGTTACGCTCCCCTGGTGGTACAACATTTGGTCGCCTTACATATGAGTGATTGGTGGTAGCGGAAATGGCGGTTTGCTAGGTATACGGAAAGGTAGTGATTATACGACGACCCAATACGTGTCCACTTCCGGTTATTGCTATTCTTGGTAACATTTTTTTTATAAGGTTAAAAATTTCATCGGTGAATGTGTGGCTGTGTGGTCGTATTGATAGTAAGATAGTACGCTACATCGCAGGTCTGGGGTTCGATTCCTTACTGATGCCTATTTTTAAATTAAAAAAAACAAACAAAACAATACTACATGAATTGATAGTGAATAAGATTTTTAAAAAAAAATGGTTTGTTTTGATGTTAGGTTTAGGGATAGACTTTAGGGTTACGTTAAGTGATAGTTTTTAGGGTTTGGGTTAGGTTTAGTGATAGCTTGTAGGGTTTGGGTTAGGTTTAGTGATAGTTTTTAGGGTTTGGGTTAGGTTTAGTGATAGTTTTTAGGGTTTTGGGTTAGGTTTAGTGATAGATTTGAGAGATTGTTTGAATGCACATATAGAATCGCAGGTTCAATGAAAGCGCAGTGAATACTTGTAACTCTTCAATTTTATAAACATCATTTTATAAACAATGTTACTACGAATAGCAATAACCGGAAGTGGACGAGCGCGTATGCAGCCGCATATTGGGTCATCCTGACGAGGCTGTAATCACTACCATACGGAAATATCTTCTTGTTTAATAACCGGAAATATCTGCTAACTTGGTAAACGTGAATATCGGTTTGCTAGATATACGGAAATATCTGCTTTCTGGGTTTGTGGATGGATATATGTGGTTGCTCGATACCTAATCTCATCTCTTCTCTAATCTGTTACAGACGCTGCTTCTACACAGAAGATTATTGCGACCTACGCTTAACCATGGTTTATTTCGAGTATTGAATTTGTATTAGGGTTCTAAATGTTGGTAGAGTGTTGGTTTTCATGAATTGATAATCCAGCCTTCCAAGAACCAATTTGGGATTGGAAAAACGAGAATTTGTATTTTTTTGTTCTTGGATAGGGAAAAAAAAGTGTTGTTTAATCCCTTAAGTATAGAACTGAGTAGGGTTATAACGTGTGGTCTATAATAAGATCATATTTGTTATGGGTGGATGTTATGTGGATTTTATGGTTGGATGTAATGGGTGGATGTTATGGGTGGATGTTATGGGTGGATGTTATGGGTGGATGTTGTGGGTGGATGTAATGGGTGGATGTTGTGGGTGGATGTTATGGGTGGATGTTATGGGTGGATGTTATGTGTGGATGTTATGTGTGGATGTTATGGGTGGATGTTATGGGTGGATGTAATGGGTAGATGTTGTGTGTGGATGTTATGGGTGGATGTTATGTGTGGATGTTATGTGTGGATGTTATGTGTGGATGTTATGGGTGGATATTATGGGTGGATGTTATGGGTGGATATTATGGGTTGATGTTATGGGTAAATGTATGAGTGAATGTTGTGTGTACGAGTCAACTATGGAGTGGAGAAAGTAAAAATGATATCTCTTACGATGACTGACAATATTATATAGATCTATATATGATTCGACTGTAGGCAATATACAAACATAAATGAAAGAAACGATCTCCACTATAGGAACAGAGAAAGTCAAGTCTGAGAAGTGATTTTAGTCGGGCTGCTTGCCATCTGAGACATGGCATTACTGAACCCCAGGTAACATTTGGTGTTGTTACTGTTTGTAACATGGTCTCACTAAAGCTCTCAGAACTGAGGTAACATTTGGTGTTGTTACTGTTTGAAACACTGTGTCACTAAAGCTCTCAGTGGGTCTGCATTATAATTTTTGTATTTGTATGTTTTATACACTTACACATCCATATAATGATGAAAATAATGATTACAACCACTTAAAAATTATAGAAATTCCTTTATTGCAAAGCTTAAACCAAATGATTTAAAACAACATTATAATAATTTGTATCTTTATGTGAGTAAAACGTAATTAGAAGTTGTAAAATTCCACAAGGGAATCATAAGCACAGTAACTTATTCGGCAAGTTATGTAAACGATGTAATATTAATAATAGATCCTTTAGTGTGGTCACCTGACTAATGATTTACATGCATATCATTGCTTTAGACAAATGATTTAATAACAGATCATGGGTTTAGTCAAATGGTGTTTTACATATATAGTTTAATATCAAATCATGCCATTAGACAACTATATTTACTGTTACATTGCTTTGTAAAACTGCTATGATGATCAAGACATCATGACCATGAGAGATCATGTCTGTAGACAAATAATTTACTTGCAGATCATGGTTCTAGACTAACGTGTACCTGATAGATCATTGCTTCAGACAGATGGTGTGATAACTAAGTCATGACTTTAGACAAAGGGTTCATAAGTCAATATGGAGGCTCCAAACATATGTTTTGTAGATTTCTTTATTTTTACCGGAAGGATCTCTCCCCAAGAGTCACGTGCTTTTTGCTCCGCCCCCTGACCACGCCCAGAGTGTAAGTCAAGTTATGATGACGTACTACCTGGCAGGTGTTTGAGGCAAACCGTTATTGCCATGATTTTTGTCTGAGGTTTTAACTTGTACATATTGCCAAGTAATTTTCGCTACGAGTGAGGCGTACGACTTGAATAAATATGTGCGGGTATTGTGGAAGTAAGGTCTACGACTGTTGAAATATGTGCGGGTATTGTGGAAGTAAGGTCTACGACTGTATAAATATGTGCGGGTATTGTGGAAGTAAGTTCTACGACTGTATAAATATGTGCGGGTATTGTGGAAGTAAGGTCTACGACTGTATAAATATGTGCGGGTATTGTGGAAGTAAGGTCTACGACTGTATAAATATGTGTGGGTATTGTGGAAGTAGGGCCCGTGACTGTTGAAATATGTGCGGATATTGTGGAAGTAGGGCCGTGACTGTTGAAATATGTGCGGGTATTGTGGAAGTAAGGTCTACGACTGTATAAATATGTGCGGGTATTGTGGAAGTAGGGCCCGTGACTGTTGAAATATGTGCGGGTATTGTGGAAGTAGGGCCCGTGACTGTTGAAATATGTGCGGGTATTGTGGAAGTAGGGCCCATGACTGTTGGAATATGTACGGGTATTGTGGAAGTAGGGCCCGTGACTGTTGAAATATGTACGGGTATTGTGGAAGTAGGGCCCGTGACTGTTGAAATATGTGCGGGTATTGTGGAAGTAGAGCCCGTGACTGTTGAAATATGTTCGGGTATTGTGGAAGTAAGGCCCATGACTGCATAAATATGTGCGGGTATTGTGGAAGTAAGACCCTTGGCCATGTTGCCTGCAATCAAACGGGGGCTCTATCCAGCCAGCGTCCCTTTAAATAAAATGACTGCTAGCAACTAACATAAAACTGTAAATAAATAGTCCATTGGTTCCTTGAACATGCTTGTCTGTACTATGGGAACGGCTTTCCCAACCTAAAGTAATAATCATGAAAAAAAAAAAACAACAACAACGAAGAAATAACTGTTTGAAGTGTTTGCCGGTATATTAATATTGAGTGTTTAAAAAAAAAAAAAAAAAAAAAAAAAAAAAAAAAAAAAANAAAAAAAAGATATTCCACCCCTGGGAATCGATTCCCGACACCGCAAGCCTAAACTCTTCCAAACGGCCAGCAGTGTCTATGAAAATGTTAAATTTTAAAAATATAAACATTATTTTATAATATGTTCTCTAAGTGAGCCATTCAAATCAAGGTTTTCGATTTTTAAGACTATAGGGTCTGAATAGTGATCAGATTAATAGATAAGATTTATTAATTTATTTGATTTATTATATTTTCAAGGGTTGGAGCAAACATTTGTACACACATATTATAAAATATAAAAAGTTTGGGGGCCCCAAAACAAGCGGGGGGCCCCTGACTTTAGCCCGTTCAGCCCCCCCCCCCTTAAATCCGCCTTAGGGCCCACGGCTGTTGTCAAATGTGTGCTGTAATATGGAAGTATAATGTTAGGGAAGCGTTCTGATAAGACGGTCTCTTCCTAAGAAGAGTGCATACTCGGAAGTTATTTCAGCAATGATTTACTTGGATCTGACGGTCAGTGTTTATGATAACTTAGGGCAGTGTTTGGGTCAGATGGCCAGGGCCAGGGTTCGTCATTGCTAGAGCATCCCATATATATACACACATAACAATGAAAGATAGAAATAAAGATTTTCAAGCTTACAGTTGGCTGTTGTTTTTTTCTATATATATAACTGATGTTGTTCTTTAGTTATGGAGTGCTAGATGATATTCGGTCACATGATCTCATAGTTAGTTAATTTTATTTTAATATTACCAAAGATAGGTTCTTCTGCTCCACAAATCTTGCTGATAGCTACTGTTCTAACGATCTAACTAAGCCAACAGGTAAATAATGTCCTACCCCAATTTCCCCTTTCTACCTCACCTTGTCTTTAAGTTATGTCTGTCATCAGTAAAAATGAACGCTTTCCAAATTGTTTCTAATTATAGATCTGTTTGAAGGTGATTTGCCCTAGTACAAATGTTGTTACTCACTGTAATCAATTATATCTACCTGAGTTTGGTGAGTGGATAGAGACAGTGTGTCTCATGTAGTTTGATGGTTTGATACAGTGTGCCTCATGTAAGGATGGTTTGATACATTGTGTCTCATGCAGTTTGATGGTTTGAGACAGTGTGTCTCATGTAAAGATAGTTTGAGACAGTGTGTCTCATGTAGTTTGATGGTTTGTGACAGTGTGCCTCATGTAAAGATGGTTTAAGACAGTGTGTCTCATGTAAAGATGGTTTGACACAGTGTCTCATGTAGTTTGATGGTTTAAGACAATGTGTCTCATGTAGTTTGATGGTTTAAGACAATGTGTCTCTTGTAGTTTGATGGCTTAAGACAATGTGTCTCTTGTAGTTTGATGGTTTAAGACAATGTGTCTCTTGTAGTTTGATGGTTTGAGACAATGTGTCTCTTGTAGTTTGATGGTTTGAGACAATGTGTCTCATGTAGTTTGATGGTTTGAGACAATGTGTCTCATGTAAAGATGGTTTGGGACAGTGTGTCTCATGCATCTTTCAGGTTGAAGTAAAACCTATTTAGTTCACAACCATCATGGAGCCATTTATTCCAAGCAGCAAAGAAATGATCGCTTAGTTTTCACCAGAGAATAAGAGCCAAAAACTAAGTGAATACAACAGCAAGGTAAAAAATCTGAATAAAATTTCTATGCGACATAAAAATTATATCTTAAACACTTTCTCAAACTATAGAAGCAATTAGTACGTGTTTCTGTTACTGTCACGATCTATAACTATAAGCTGAAAGTTTTTTTAGCTTAAGTTCATTCTGAAACTTTTTGAATGGCTCCGTCTTGATATACAGTCCATGACTTAGTAAAACCTTCTGATGTAAATTGTCTCTGTATGAGATTTGTGTTTAATTATATTTATACTGCTTTCAAACTATCAGTGATTCAATACATGCACCTCAATTTTGAGATGCATTACGAAATTGACAGCTCTATTTCTGTTGCAACAAAATTCTAACATTTTTATCATATTAAACATGGGGGGAAAAAGTAATTAATCCAATCAGGTAATGTAACAAGAAATGTTTGAAGAGTTTTGAAGATGATATTTCTGTTAACATGGATCGAAAACTTTTGGAAGATATTTTCATCCAGGGTTAAAATAACAATACATCTTTTACGAAGGCCTTAGATTTCTTTCATCACTCATCCAATACACTGGCCTTGTTACCCGGCTTTGAATAATCAGACATTCAGGGGCGTGTCTTGATAAGGGCTGAGATTTTAAAGGTTGGTTGGTATACTCTATGAATTTCTATCTTAGTAGGAGTTAAACATAAACCGTTTGTATGGATACATTAGTTACGTAGCACCTTGTTGTTGCTATAAATGGTAGAGTTACGTAGCACCGTGTTGTTGATATAAATGGTAGAGTTACGTAGCACCGTGTTGTTGCTATAAATGGTAGAGTTACGTAGCACCGTGTTGTTGCTATAAATGGTAGAGTTACGTAGCACCTTGTTGTTGCTATAAATGGTAGAGTTACGTAGCACCATGTTGTTGCTATAATTGGTAGAGTTACGTAGCATCTAGATCTTCTAGTTCCTAATTGATATCTACAACAATTATCTTACAGAGCAACGAAGCCCGTCCAAGGACGCTCCGCCATCGTTTCGGTGGCATGTTGTCTAGGGGTAATATATCATATAGAATGGGACTGCATAAAGCTTGTAAAGAAAATACAAAATACACAAAATAATTATTGTGCAATAAGACAATAAATGTGAGCTTTATTTATAGACTAACACCACAGTAGACGTTTCGGCTAATGCCTTCATTAGTACAATAACATGAAATACGTACTTACATAAGTCTTAAAACATATTATATCATATAATGTATATGTAAAAAGAAAAGAAAGTAAAAAAACAAAAACAATTAAAGTCCTAATATAAGGATGATACAACCTCAACTTGAGGGACATATGACCTAACGTTAAGGAGGTACAACCTCAACTTGAGGGAAATATGACCTAACATAAGGTAGATACAACCTCAACTTGAGGGTAATATGACCTAACATAAGGTAGATACAACCTCAACTTGAGGGAAATATGACCTAACCTATAGGAGATACAACCTCAACTTGAGGGAAATATGACCTAACCTATAGGAGATACAACCTCAACTTGAGGGAAATATGACTTAACATAAGATAGATACAACCTCAACTTGAGGGAAATATGAGCTAACGTAAAAGAGATACATATGTACATTGAAATGACTTTAAACTCTTGGAGGCTAACAATCAAATCTTTCCACGAACTCTCCCCCCCCCCCATGTTGCCCTTTACACAGAGCCTTCAGTATCTGAGCACGAAGTAAAGATGGCTCTGATGCCCTGACCTAACAAGAGAAACCAACCGAGTGCTCCAGAAACCTTTATTGGTCGTCTAAGACGGATACGAGTATTTCGATGACCTGTGGAGTCTGACCTTTAGATCCCAAAAAAACGTGTAACAGAATGATTCTTTCTATTGGCTCTCTTTCTTTCTGTCTTATAATCTTTTTTGTACGAGACACAAGAATCGAATCATGAATACGGATACAATGTGTTGGTTAAAATGTGACTTAATTTGTGACTGCTGAAAGTGACTCTAGAATGGGATCTTATCTTAGATATACAGACGCTCCTTCTATGCAGAAGATAATTGCGTCCACAGACAATGAGAGATGATCTGTTGACAAGTGATGCAGCGGTCACAGGCCACGGCTATAGGGGTTCCACGCATTACCCCAGCCGCCTAACTATTGTCTAGTTAGGTACCCATTCGGAGCTGGGTGACTCGGGGACTCCTCAGGCCCCGGGAACAAATCCTCGCCTACGCGGGGATTCGAACCCGTGAACAGTCGAGCGCGCTACCTCTCGACCACCACGTCCCACATCAGTCTGATCAACTCGTTTTTGATCTCAGAAACAAAGTCTCTAAAAGATTAATAAACACATAAATGTACACATATCTATCACAGAATTTAGTAAATTTTTTTCTCTTATTGTGGTTCAATAAAAAAAAAATTCATATTAAAAAATATTTCATGCTTAATTAAATTTGATTTTTAAAAAATTTTCTACTCAACACAAAGACACATGACCCTTTCTGAACCTGTGAACAAAAAGTCTGATGAAATTGAAACCATTAAATTATTTCTCATTATTACCATTTAATGCGCTGACGATAAACATGTACATAATATCTTCGTCTTTACACCCACAATTGTCATACGTTTTTATAGCGGACACAACATAGAAGTTCGACTTTTCTAGATACTCCCGGACATGTATCATTCCATTTAATGCACGATACATGTTACTAACGTGACAGGATTATAGGATTACAACGTCTCATCAATGTGTTTATGTCACCATCGATCACATGACTGGTCAAAGTTGTATTGACGGGTAAATCAATCTCGACCTATCAGATAATGCATGCCATCCACCAGCTCCCAGCGAGCAACGGAACTTGTGATTACAATCCGAAGTCCGTTCGGTTCAAGCCTCACAGTTAGGAGCAGATGGATGGCTTGTATTATCTCCTTCATGATTGTAGGACGGCAAAAATTTGATTAGTGGGGTCAATAGACAGCTGCCTGGGTGTGAACGTGACATATGACCTTGGTGTGGACATGACATATGATCTCTGGGCCACAGCACGAGATGCAAATAATACTGGTCATCCTGGAGCTAGCTCACCCTCAACATTTAGATATGACTGACCCACGCCTGGTTCTACACTAACAACATATCTTAGACACACATGACTCCACCGACACCAACAACCCCACGAACAAACCACACCACTACCATGAACAAACCACACCACTAACATGAACAACCCACATCACTACCATGAACAAACCACACCACTACCATGAACAAACCACATAACTACCACGAACAACCCACACCACTACCACAAACAACCAACACCACTACCATGAAAAACCCAAACCACTACCATGAACAACCCACACCACTACCACGAACAACCCACACCAATACCACGAACAACCCACACCACTACCACGAACAACCCACACCACTACCATGAAAAACCCACACCACTACCATGAACAACCCACATCACTACCATGAACAATCCGCACCACTATCATGAACAACCAACACCACTAGCTGACAAAATCAAAACCACCAGCAGAACAACCCACACCACTACCACGAACAACCCACACCACTACCATGAACAATCCGCACCACTACCATGAACAGCCAACACCAACAATAAGAGAAAAAACACCCCTTACCTCAACTATAAAACACCACCAACCTCAGACATAGAACACCACTAACAATAACAGATGAAGTCAGTGATAAAACCCACGTCACCTGCCATTAAAAAACCCAATCCACCCTGTTATCAAAGCACCCAAGCAACCTTGCCGTCAAAGCACCCAATCCACACTGCCATCAAAGCACCCAATCCACACTGCCATCAAAGCACCCAAAAACACTGCCATCAAAGCACCCAATCCACACTGCCGTCAAAGCACCCAATCCACACTGCCATCAAAGCACCCAATCCACACTGCCATCAAAGCACTCAAAAACACTGCCATCAAAGCACCCAATCCACACTGCCATCAAAGCACCCAATCCACACTGCCGTCAAAGCACCCAAAAAAACAATTCAATCAAAGAACCCAATCCACACTGCCATCAAAGCACCCAAAAACACTGCCATCAAAGCACCCAATCCACACTGCCGTCAAAGCACCCAAAAAACACTTCCATCAAAGAACCCAATCCACACTGCCTTCAAAGCAACCAAAAAAACACTGCCATCAAAGCACCCAATCCACACTGCCATCAAAGCACCCAATCCACACTGCCATCAAAGAACCCAATCCACACTGCCATTAAAGCACCCAATCCACACTGCCATCAAAGCACCCAATCCACATTGCCGTCAAAGCACCCAAAAAAACATTTCCATCAAAGAACCCAATCCACACTGCCATTAAAGCACCCAATCCACACTGCCATCAAAGCACCCAATCCACACTGCCATCAAAGCACCCAAAAAACACTGCCATCAAAGCACCCAATCCAAACTGCCATCAAAGCACCCAATCCACACTGCCATCAAAGCACCCAATCCACACTGCCATCAAAGCACCCAACCCACACTGCCATCAAAGCACCCAATCCACACTGCCATCAAAGCACCCAAAAAACACTGCCATCAAAGCACCCAATCCACACTGCCATCAAAGCACCCAATCCACACTGCCATCAAAGCACCCAATCCACACTGCCATCAAAGCACCCAATCCACACTGACATCAAAGCACCCAATCCACACTGCCATCAAAGCTCCCAATCCACACTGCGATCAAAGCACCCAATCCAATCTGCCATCAAAACACCACAGTCTAGAGCAGTGGTTGGCAACTTTAATGACGAAGGCCGCATTAGTATGGAATAAAACATCAAGGGGCCGCAGCTAACCAATATTTAGCCTCGATTCAAGTACAAACATCCATATTTCACATAAAGGTATTGATTTTTCCGATATTACCGCAGGCTTCTGCGGACAGCAAAAAACACCTCAGCGGGCTGCATGTGTCCCGCGGGTCGTAGTTTGCCCACCCATGGTCTAGACTCTAGAGGATGTTGTCTTGTGGGTAATCACGTGACTAACAATGGTATAACTTTGAAAGGCAAACTGTGACATAAAACTGTTGCGACAGTGTCTATTGGTGGGGGGGGGGGCGTCAAGTGTGATAATACCATCTATTTTTGTTGTGTGCTAGTAATATCAAAACAACGCCTGCGGTCAGGGGCGTACTCCACAAAGAGAAATGTGTTGACCCTTTCTAAATATTTAATAATATCTTTAAATGTTTCAAACATTTAAACATCCGACTTGTCTCACATTCGTTTCACTTTGGAACATAATTTGAGGATCTTAAAGGAGGATCTTAAAGGAGGATCTTAAAGGAGGATCTTAAAGGAGGATCTTAAAGGAGGATCTTAAATTAAAGGAGGATCTTAAATTAAAGGAGGATCTTAAAGGAGGATCTTAAAGGAGGATCTTAAAGGAGGATCTTAAAGGAGGATCTTAAAGGAGGATCTTAAAGGAGGATCTTAAAGCAGGATCTTAAATTAAAGGAGGATCTTAAAGGAGGATCTTAAAGGAGGATCTTAAAGGAGGATCGTAAAGGAGGATCTTAAAGGAGGATCGCAAAGGAGGATCTTAAAGGAGGATCTTAAAGGAGGATCTTAAAGGAGGATCTTAAAGGAGGATCTTAAATTAAAGGAGGATCTTAAAGGAGGATCTTAAAGGAGGATCGTAAAGTAGGATCGTAAAGGAGGATCTTAAAGGAGGATCTTAAAGGAGGATCTTAAAGGAGTATCTTAAAGGAGGATCTTAAAGGAGGATCGTAAAGGAGGATCTTAAAGGAGGATCTTAAAGGAGGATCTTAAAGGAGGATCTTAAAGGAAGAACGTAAATGAGGATCGTAAAGGAGGATCGTAAAGGAGGATCTTAAAGGAGGATCTTAAAGGAGGATCTTAAAGGAAGAACGTAAAGGAGGATCTTAAAGGAGGATCTTAAAGGAGGATCTTAAAGGAAGAACGTAAAGGAGGATCGTAAAGGAGGATCGTAAAGGAAGATCTTAAAGGAGGATCTTAAAGGAGGATCTTAAAGAAGGATCTTAAAGGAGGATCGTAAAGGAGGATCTTAAAGGAGGATCGTAAAGGAGGATCTTAAAGGAGGATCTTAAAGGAGGATCTTAAAGGAGGATCTTAAAGGAGGATCTTAAAGGAGGATCTTAAAGGAGGATCGTAAAGGAGGATCGTAAAGGAGGATCTTAAAGGAGGATCTTAAAGGAGGATCTTAAAGGAGGATCGTAAAGGAGGATCTTAAAGGAGGATCATAAAGGAAGAACGTAAAGGAGGATCGTAAAGGAAGAACGTAAAGGAGGATCGGATGTGGTTTAATAATATACATACTTGGCCATCAACATTAACGTCCCCACCAATCTGTGGCAAGGATACGCCCATGGGGGCTGAGTGACGGCGTGTGATGAGATAGCTGAGTGTGGATTAAACAGAAAGAATGTTAAGCCAGTTTTAGGGTAAAGTGATCCTATCTCAGCTGTGCAGGGTATAACATATTCCTGTCATACCAAGCTTAACACCGACGTGTTACTTGGCGTAGTCTCCCTTTGATAGAAACTGGCGAGTTTATTACCATTACTACTTGCAAACCTCAAATCTCAGGTCAATGAATGTTGACATTTTTAATAGTGACTTTAGAAAGGGATAAGAGCAAATGGCGTTACTATGGACACAAATAAAGATGTTGATTGTGAAAATAGGTGCTATGGACACAAGAAAGTTAATCTGAAGAATTGACATGTCATTTAAGAGTTGACAGGTGGGTTAAGAGTTGACAGGTGGGTTAAGAGTTGACAGGTTGGTAAGAGTTGACAGATGGGTATGAGTTGACAGGTGGGAAAGAGTTGACAGGTGGGTTAAGAGATCTTCAACTAATCTCCCATTATCTTCACCTAACCTCCCTTTACATGCAACTGACCTCCCGTTTCTCACATAACCTCCCCTTATATTAATATAGCCTTCCTTCATTGACCACTAATGAGCAAGGGATTGTGTGGTTAGCACAATGCCCCGGGACCTTGCCAGTACCGCAGCTCAAATTCGTGACTCGAGTTCTTCCAACGGTTCGGCAGTCCAGCGCACTACCACTTAGAACACCGCGCCCCTTTATAATAACAGTACAATATAAATAATAATTATAATCAATTTAATTACAATTTTCAAAGAGGAGATATGCTCTAAGCTTGTTCATTTTCAAACATGTTTATGCACTTACATGATTTGTGTCACGCATTAAAATTCTAAATTATCTTCGTTCTTTTAAAAGCATCTTTAATTTCCTGTTAATGAAGAAATCTTTGATTTTTATTAATAATGAATCAGTCAATATTTCATTGTTACAAACCAAACACCCCTTTATAACATACTTGAATGTTCGTAAGCACAACTCCTGTCAATGTTGGCCTGAACTGTGGTGTGGTATAGAAATCTGTAACAACTACTAATGAAATACATCTCCAGACCTACAAAAAACAACTGATGTTGCCGAGTAGATTAATATTGTGCCCAAACTGACCTAAGGACAGTTCTAGAATTGTCTGGTCATCCGTTAGCTGTCCATTTAGATCCGCGCGCGATGTCCGGTCACAGTCCAGACTACTATATCCTTTGAAGCTCAAGGTTAAGGCCGATGACGTAGCACCTGCCTGGAGGCGAGGTCACGTGACTAGTTATCTCATCTTGACGTGGCCTATAATGACGTAAGGGAAACAAGCCACCCAACTCCTACCGGGACAGAGGGACAATGGCGATGTCGAGAGACTGTCTGGGGGAAAAGATTAAAGTGTCTATTGAGAGTAATGAGGAAATGGCCATGCTTGCCGAGTGGGAGTTTACCCCCGGCCCCTGCCACNCAAGTGTGGCATTTTCTTTCAACATGACCCATCTCCATCTCATCAATATATATAGCAGCGGTTTCATCATTGTGAGCTTAGCTACAAGTGGGGAATATAAGCTCAATGCAATCACGCGGCATAACGCGATCTGGCCCCTTTCTCTTGGATTTAACATACGTCGTTATTTATAACTTAAGCGTATGTCTGTTTCTCGTATTTTATCTCTCTCTCACTAAAAAAGTAAATGGAAAAGACGTAAACAAGGTAAGGGTTAGCCTGAATTCAGGCTAACCCTTACCTTGTTTACTTTTTTTCCATTTACTTTTTTATAAGCCCGATTGCAGTCTCACCCCTCATTTTGTTTACTTTCTCACTAACTCTCTCTGTCTGTCTGTCTGTCTCTTATATTTTGGCTCGCCAACCAAATATCTCTCTCTTACTTTTTCACACACACATAATTTATATATATCTCTCACACATATAATCCCCCCCCCCCCCATGACTTTTCCACTTTATAATATTTGGCAGACGACGAAAAGTTTATCTAAAACCAGTTATTCGCCTTCGCTCCCTCTATTTGTCTGTCTCTGTCTGCCAATCTAATCTACTGAGATAGAAAAACAGAGTCCGAGATTACATTCTTTAAAACAATATACACGCAGAATGAAAGGAAGGTTGGACTTGGAAGAATGTCACGTGACTAATTCAATTGAGATCTTCATAGAGAGAGGAAAGACTAGTTACAAGAGTAGAGAAACAGCTAAATATTACTTGCTACATATTTGTGTCGTTAAATGTTACATATTTGTGTCGTTAAATGTTACATATTTGTGTCGTTAAATGTTACATATTTGTGTCGTTAAATGTTACATGCTACATGTTTGTGTTGTTAAATGTTGCATATTTTGTGTCGTTAAAAGTTACATTTTTGTGTCTTTAAATGTTACATATTTGTGACGTTAAAAATTACATATTTGTGTGGTTAAATATTACATGTTTGTGACGTTAAAAGTTAATTATTTGTGTCGTTAAAAGTTACATATTTGTGTCGTTAAATGTTACATATTTGTGTCGTTAACTGCTACATATTTGTGTCGTTAACTGCTACATATTTGTGTCGTAAAATGTCCCATGTTACATGTTTTTGTCGTTAAATATTACATGCTACATACTTGTGCCGTTAACTGTTACATGTTACATATTTGTGTCGTTAAATGTTACAAGTAATATATTAGTGTCGTATCTAGAGAATGGATGAGTTACCAGGACCCGACTACGTCATCAATGTTATCTAGGCTGTCAAGACGTGAACCAGTAAAACAAAAGTTTTTGAATCAACTTTTCAATAGGACAGGTTTCCTATTAGGCAACGCTAATTGTTATTTTCAAACAATCGATAAATATCGTATTCAAACAACGGGTATATGAACTATTTAAACAACGGATAAATGAACTATTCAAACAACGGATAAATGAATTATTAAAAAAAACAACTAAAACACCACGTTTTTTTACTCTAAATCCTGTATATACGAGAGATGGCTATAAAGATGTTCATTAGAATGCGCAGGGCAAAACAATACGAAAATAAAAAATCATGTTAAGCCTGGTCCCTATTGGAATTCAGGACGTGTTAGCGCATTTTCGTATTATGTATCAGTACTTATGTTAGATATCAGAATTATGTAGTTATCAGTAATTGTGTTTAGATTTTATACATATTTTTATGAATTTTCTTGTGTAATGAATATACCTGACATTTTTTTAATTTAAAAGTCATTTCTTTACATTTTAAAAAAAATTATTTTCTCTTTAATCTAACTACAAGTCACCACAGATGATGACGTAAAACTCTCTAAACTTTTACACATATTCTAATGACGTCAACTAAAAAAAAAACAACTAATTCTTTTGCACCCTTTCGCACCACTCTTCAATGCCTGAAGGATTTTGCATTCGACTTCCGGCAATGGCGGCCGTTCCCTGCGCTAGTGTTACCTCTCGATTCGAAATATTTTTTGGTAGTTTTAACGGGGTTTTTTAACGGATCGAGTAACTGAGTGTTGATGCATAAATGGCAGGTCAGGACATACAAAAAGATATATACATCATGGGTCTAGGACTTATGGATGCTGAGATCAAGGGTGATGACGGACGGACGGACAAAACGGGTGCAATAGCGCATTCGACTTCTCGAAAATGCGCTAAAAATTCTAGTTAGACCTCTTGGTCTCGTAAAACGTGTTGAATAATAATGCGCATCGATCGTGAATATATTTTTTAAAAGTATGGTCAATATAATGCGCACCTTATTGCGCGACACAAAGGTTGTTGAACGCAATACGCACCACGACACTCTAAAAGAAATTAACATTATACATAGAAATAAATTTAAAAAAAATTAAAATTCAGTTATTCAATTACGGTACATTTGATCGATCTGAAATTTCGATACATCATTTTTATCATCGGCACAAGTCTGCCTGCAAAATTTCATCTCGCTAGCTTACAAGAAAGTGGGTTAAAATTCGATCCAAAGGTTTTCGGCAAGCAAGCACGCATGCACGGTCGCACGCACGCACAGGCTCAGACTCTACAAGTTAATATAAAGGTTTTAAAAACGGATAAATGAGATATTTATTATAAAAAACTCCATTAAATGTCCTATTCAAACAGTTAATAATGTCCCATTGAAATTATTGGTAAATATCCTTTTGAAATAATGTCATGCTGAAATATTTGGCAAATGTCATATTAAAAAACTGTATAAGTTTTCAATAATATGATAGGTATCTTGTGATAAAAGATAAAGTTATGGATAATAAAAATTATCCTATAATCTTAAAATATATAAATATGTTCTAGGAGGACCTTTGATATATATTACATCCAAAACTGAATAATTGTCCTATTAATCCAATGGATTGAAGAGTCGTCTTTTACAAATGGCTAAGGATAGCTTTCTCAGAACAATACCTTCCTTGCCGACCCCGTACAATACAGAGATAATTATTCCAACTTCCACTATTTGTTTTCCTGCAGCTATTGGACCGAACATCGAACAGATCAAATTAAAGGAAATTAGAATGAGAAAGAAAAGGCCCACGATTCTCTCAGGCAATTCTTGGCGGGGGGGGGGGGGGGAAAAAANAAAAAAGGTAGAAACAGAGGAAGGTAATCAAAGTAATGAGCCAAAGGATAATGTAATGCCAGACGTAAGAAGAGAAACCGGCCACAATATGTTGGACTAGACGAGACCGAGAAATATGTATTCTATAAATCTATTCCGTCTCTCTTGGTTGGTTTGGTAGAGGGTTTGAGGGGGTTCAAACGCTGGTTCGATGATAGAGAGAAAGTAGTTGAACATCCGAGGGGAGAGCTGGGTATTATGTTCACGAGTTATCTGGCGTTCATGTGGTGTGGCCACCCTGTCTTACCCAGGCCAACATGGCCAACGGTTTGTTAGAGCTTTAACAGTAGAGTCACAGCTGAGTCATAGCACTGACATGACAACAGCACTGACATGACAACAGCACTGACATGACAACAGCACTGACATGACAACAGCACTGACATGACAACATCACTGACATGACAACAGCACTGATATGACAACAGAACTGACATGACCACAGCACTGACATGACAACAGCACTGACATGACAACAGCACTGACATGACCACAGCAATGACATGACAACAGTTCTGACATGACCACATCACTGACATGACAACAACACTGACATGACCACAGCAATGACATGACCACAGCACTGACATGACCACAGCAATGACTTGACCACAGCACTGACATGACATCAGCACTGACATGACCACAGCACTGACATGACAACAGCAATGACATGACCACAGCACTGACATGACAACAGCAATGACATGACAACAAAACTGACATGACAACAGCACTGACATGACAAAAGCAATGACATGACCACAGCAATGACATGACCACATCACTTACATGACAACAGCACTGACATGACAACAACACTGACATGACAACAGCACTGACATGACACTAGCACTGAAATGACAATAGCACTGACATGACAACAGCACTGACATGACCACATCACTGACATGACAACATCACTGACATGACAACAGCACTGACATGACAATAGCACTGACATGACAATAGCACTGACATGACAATAGCACTGACATGACAACAGCACTGACATGACCACATCACTGACATGACCACAGCACAGACATGACCACCGCACTGACATGACAACAGCACTGACATAAATACAGCACTGACATGACAATAGCACTGACATGACAACAGCACTGACATGAATACAGCACTGACATGAATACAGCCCTGACATGACAATAGCACTGACATGACAATAGCACTGACATGACAAAAGCACTGACATGACAACAGCACTGACATGACAATAGCACTGACATGACCACAGCGCTGACATGACCACAGCCCTGACATGACCACAGCACTGACATGAATACAGCACTGACATGACAATAGCACTGACATGACAACAGCACTGACATGACCACATCAATGACATGACAACAGCACTGACATGACAACAACACTGACATGACAACAACACTGGCATGACAACAGCACTGACATGACAACAGCACTGACATGACCACATCAATGACATGACAACAGCACTGACATGACAACAACACTGACATGACAACAACACTGGCATGA
This sequence comes from Radix auricularia, assembly GCA_002072015.1. Lineage (NCBI taxonomy): Eukaryota > Metazoa > Mollusca > Gastropoda > Lymnaeidae > Radix > Radix auricularia. The sequence continues at coordinate 103,601 of MUZC01000322.1, read as the reverse complement.
CAACAACACTAACATGACAACAGCACTCATATGACCACAGCACTGACATGACAACACCAATGACATGACCACAGCACTGGCATGACAACAGCATTGACATGACCCCTGCACTGACATGACAACAGCACTGACATGACAACAGGACTAACATGACAACAGCAATGACATGACAACAGGACTAACATGACAACAGCACTGACATGACAACAGGACTAACATGACAACAGCACTGACATGACAACAGCAATGACATGACTCCGTATGAACATAACGGTTGACACTTTCATAACTATTTCTGGGCCATGTAATACTTTGGTGAATGGTGTAAAGATTGTTGGTTAAGATGAGTGAATTACCGATAGTTTATAGTACAGCTAGTGAATGGTACAGCTAGCGAGTGGTACAGCTAGTGAGTGGTACAGCTAGTGAGTGGTACAGCTAGTGAGTGGTACAGATAGTGAATGGCACAGCTAGTGAGTGGTACAGCTAGTGAATGGTACAGCTGGTGAATGGCACAGCTAGTGAATGGCACAGCTAGTGAGTGGTACAGCTAGTAAGTGGTATAGCTAGTGAGTGGTACAGCTAGTGAGTGGTATAGCTAGTGAGTGGTACAGCTAGTGAGTGGTATAGTTAGTGAATGGTACAGCTAGTAAATGGTACAGCTAGTGAATGGCACAGCTAGTGAGTGGTACAGCTAGTGAATGGTACAGCTAGTGAATGGTACAGCTAGTGAATGGTACAGCTAGTGAATGGTTCAGCTAGTGAATGGTACAGCTAGTAAGTGGTACAGCTAGTAAGTGGTATAGCTAGTGAGTGGTACAGCTAGTGAGTGGTATAGCTAGTGTATGGTACAGCTAGTGAATGGTACACCTAGTGAATGGTACAGCTAGTGAGTGGTACAGCTAGTGAATGGTATAGTTAGTGAATGGTACAGCTAGTGAATGGTACAGCTAGTGAATGGTACAGTTAGTGAATGGTACAGTTAGTGAATGGTACAGCTAGTGAAGGGTACATCTAGTGAATGGTATAGTTAGTGAATGGTACAGCTAGTGAATGGTACAGCTAGTGAATGGTATAGTTAGTGAATGGTACAGCTAGTGAATGGTACAGCTAGTGAATGGTACAGCTAGGGTTGGTTATACTGGGTGAATCGTTCGCCTTCGGCACAGAGAATTTGAATTACTTGGTTGTCATTTTAACATTTAACGAAATTGAAAATACAGTACTGGTAAAAGTAAAAGTAAAAGTATTTTAAACAAGCAAAGACTCCAAGATGGTATTAAAATGAAATAAAATAAATTTCCCCAACATTTTCAAACATAGTAATAGCGGTTCTAATTAATAGACTAATACATATAATTTAATGCTCAGTTTTGTTACGGAAATCAATAAATTTAATGACAAGGCAGGAAGAAAAGTAGTTTTAAACAGAACATTGTATTTAATTATGAGAAGTCCCTTGATAAAACAGTGCTTCCATTTTTTTCTGTCCCGGTGGAATTAATTTTAATTAGTTATTAAAACAATATTTTTTGTCATTAAAACAATTTTTTCTTTTAAAAAAGGCATTTTAAGAATAATCATTTATTTTTTGTCCTAAGATGTTTAATTTTTAAAAACTGCATTTTAATATTTGAATTAATAAAAAAAAAAATATGTTCATATATCTTTAAAAAACAATTAACTAATAGATTTAGAAAATGTAAGGAAAGTTAATCTGTAATATTGTGGAAAGGAGGGGGGGATGGCGGTAGTTAAAGGAAAGTTATCTGTAGTATTGTTGGGGGGGATGGCGGTAGTTATAGGAAAGTTATCTGTAGTATTGTTGGGGGGTGGTGGTGGCGGTAGTTATAGAAATACGTAAGAAGTGTATGGTTGTTAAACAAACAAAGAAATATTTCCACCGGCGCACGCACGTGTACACACACGCATAAACATCCACAAGCTCACACACACATACACAAGTATGTATGCACACACACACTGGCGGGCACACGTGGATACACGCCACACCTCCACACATCTATACACTCAACGAACAGAGGATATTGTGGACACAACACTTAGGGTATACATTATTTTGGCAATTTTTAAAGGTATTTATTTGTCTTCGTTTTTTGACGTTTTTACACCCCACACCCACTCAAGAACGCGTCACATTCATACAGATTATCTAGGCTAACAAAACATAAAATACAACGATGATTGGTCAATAGATGTCCCGTCGGATCGACATTAAGATCTATGTTAACGATGATTGGTCAATGGATGTGCCGTCGGGTCGACATTAAGATCTATGTTAACGATGATTGGTCAATAGATGTGCCGTCGAGTCGACATTAAGATCTATGTTAACACACATGCCAGCCAGGTTCCCAGAGACCCGATAAACTTTCCCCAGGGACACGGTCGGGTCATATTTTTTCGCCAACGCATAGGATGATTATCTGATTGCATCGTGACCGCATGAAACCAGATAACACCAACATGCCACTTCTGCAGACATCATGCCACAATGGCACATCGCGTCTTTCATCTCACAACACTTCAGGACTTACGACATAACGACCGCCCATAAAACCAGTCAACACAAACACCTTCAACAAAAAAACAGCCGTGAAAAGTATTGCTATACGGCGTCAAGCAGCACGCTAGTCAGTTCACATGTAATGCTTCAGAACACAGCGTGAATGAGTGGGAGTGTATTTATTTTCCAAGTATTAAAACAACAGAAAGTAGAGGTGGATGGGGAGGAGAATAGAAGACATGAGAATACATACAGGTTGATTTAGTGGTGAAGAAACAACAAATAAATGCTGATGGAGTAGGCATTGGGCATGGGAGTATGAACAGGAAACAACGCCATTCGTATTTCAGAGCACTGAGTGCTACTGCTACACGTCGCTGTGTGGGTAATTGTAATGACCACAGGGACAGGCACACTCAAAGTAAATCCAACATCATCATAACGTTCATAAATTTAACATAATCAAATACAAGGTCCTCCTACACACAACAGCAGCAAATCTTTCCTCTTATCAACTGCCTCCCGACGTTACGTCACGTTCACTATCTTACGTCATCATGTTCAATACAGTGCGCATCGCGCCAAAGGCAAGTACATGTATAAACATTTATATATCGGGTAAACCCCATTACCCTATAATGTTTCCCTGAGTGCTACGTGTTCCAACTGTAGGTAAAGACTTATTTCTAAAGCCATGAAATCCTTGAGCTAAAGTTACTAAAGATGCAGCTAATGCTAAGACCTCATGTAAATATAGCGAAATGTCAATGTGTTTGGCCAGGAATCAGCCCCCGACTGAACAGCTCATAACCAATTAATCACACACCAATATGACGTTTTGAAACTTGTATGCACCGCTCAGGCGATGCTCTTTAATTAGGCCACCATGTCGTGTATCTAATAAAACATACAACAGTCTCAAGCCTCTCTACAAGAGGAGTCAGGAGTACGGAGGTATGCAGAGTAATCGAAAGGAGTAATCAAAAGGAGTAATCAAAAGGAGTAATCAAAAGGAGTAATCAAAAAGGATTTGGTAAGACAATTTAACATTTGCGTTCAATGATCACTGAATACTAAATGTTTACTAAAGGCAACGAACAAGAATAAATATAATTTTGAAAAAAAAAATGAAAACAATTAAAACACCCCACCCCTCCCCCTAGCCGCCCATAGACGACTGATTGCATTGAATTTGAAATGCCAGTTATCGGCAAATGTTATTTTACTTAATTTCACGAAGAATCGAGATTATGAAACTTATGTAGATGAATTAGCTTAGCGGCGTTTGATTGAATTACTAATGCTATGAATTTAATACTGTTGATAAAACTTTTAAAAAATGACAAATATTGTAGGCGGGTAAAGTCTTATTGAGGGGTCAAGTTAAAATTGAAAGTCTCCAGATTAAAGCAGCCTCTAAAAATCGCACAATCCATCACGGTGCAATAAGCACAAGAAACGGGAATTCCCAAAGCGAAAGTTGAATAAGCACTGGCGAGAAATTGATGTGCAACTTAATCTTTAGAGTTTAGAGGTAAATGAATCATTACTATTTTTTACCCGAAATTTTCTATTTTGTCCCACGTATCTTAAATTTTTTAAAAAGTTTCCTGGGGTGTAATTAAAAGTAAAATAAGTCTAAAGGACGTATGCTCTTCCTAAACTGGCATCTAATGTAATACTAGAGCAATGTATTACTGTATTACTAGAGTAATGTATCACTAGAGTAATGTATTACTAGAGTAATGTATTACTAGAGTAATGTATTACTGTATTACTAGAGTAATGTATTACTAGAGTAATGCATTACTAGAGTAATGTATTACTGTGTTACTAGATTAATGTATTACTGAATTACTAGAGTAATGTATAACTAGTGTAATGTATAACTAGAATTATTTACTACTGTATTACTAGGGTAATGTATAAATGTATAATTAGAGTAATGTAATACTTTATTATTAGAGTAATGTATTAAACTATTACTAAAGTAATGTACAGTATTACTTTATTACTAGAGTAATGTATTGCTGTATTACTAGAGTAGTGTATAACTAGATTAATATATTACTGTATTACTAGAGTAATGTATTACTGTATTACTATAGTAATGTATTACTGTATTACTAGAGTAATTTATTACTGTTTTACTAGAGAAATTTATTCCTGGAGTAATGTATTACTGTATTACTAGAGTAATGTATAACCAGATTAATGTATTACTAGAGTAAAGTATTACTAGAGTAATGTATAACCAGATTAATGTATAACCAGATTAATGTATAACCAGAGTAAAGTATTACTAGAGTAATGTATTACTAGAGTAATGTATTTCTAGAGTAATGTATTACTAGAGTAATGTATTACTAGAGTAATGTATTATTAGAGTAATGTATTACTAGAGTAATGTATTACTAGAGTAATGTATTACTAGAGTAATGTATTACTAGAGTAATGTATTACTAGAGTAATGTTTTATTAGAGTAATGTATTACTAGAGTAATGTGTTACTAGAGTAATGTATTACTAGAGTAATGTATTACTAGAGTAATGTATTACTAGAGTAATGTATTACTAGATTAATGTATTACTAGAGTAATGTATTACTAGAGTAAATATACTTGTGAAATAACACTGACCCCGTGTTTAAGCAACAACAATAACTCTTTACACCAGGGGTGTCCAAAGGGGCCTGTACTACATGAGTAAAACTATGAGAGGCCGGATTACGTTAATAACCCAAAAGAAATTCTTCAAGACTAACAGGCTATCCAATAATCTGTGTTTGTTTAGTTTTTTTTTTTTTTTTGTTGTGGTTGTAAATAGGGACATTTTTCTGGGAAAACGGGGAAATTTTATCGCCAAATTTGACGGTATATAAGTATCCAACATTAAAAAATTATACTTGGATTAATAATGGCAGAGTTAATGAACAACGGGTTAAACATTGCTTTCATTCAAGTAGCCACAAGTTTAACATTGCTTTCATTCAAGTAGCCACAAGTTTAACATTGCTTTCATTCAAGTAGCCACATGTTAAACATTGCTTACATTCAAGTAGCCACAAGTTAAACATAGCTTACATTCAAGTAGCCACAAGTTAAACATTGCTTTCATTCAAGTAGCCACAAGTTTAACATTGCTTTCATTCAAATAGCCACAAGTTAAACTTTGCTAACAGTCACGTGATAACTTTTGTATTGATGATGTGATCCATTATCCAAAATGATAAGAACAACTAAACTTGTTAAAAAACAATAAATAAATATCAGCCCAGACATCCCACAGCCATGGCTCTGCTCTCATATCAGCCCAGACATCCCACAGCCATGGCTCTGCTCTCATATCAGCCCAGACATCCCACAGCCATGGCTCTGCTCTCTTATCAGCCCAGACTCTCACAGCCATGGCTCTGCTCTCTTATCAGCCCAGACATCCCACAGCCATGGCTCTGCTCTCTTATCAGCCCAGACTCCCCACAGCCATGGCTCTGCTCTCATATCAGCCCAGACATCCCACAGCCATGGCTCTGCTCTCAGCCATATTTCCCCACCCTCCCCGTCCCGCTGAATGACATTAGGGGATCTGTTGGCTACAGCACTGGTCCCAGACTGGTCACGTGATCAAACAAACCCAGGGGCCAGATTTGATAATGCAGCTCAGTTTGGATTCTAAAGTTAATTGCCGGCTGGACAGAATGGTCAGTGCCAGGCAGAAAAGTACGGAAGGGGTGGCGAGATGTGGTATGTGGTCAACGGAAATAAGTAAAGTAGGTCAGAGTAGACAGAGAGTAATCTTGACGATGGATATTTGGAGTGAAATGGGAGGTAAGTAGACAATGTATGTAGGGGACGCAACGAACAACGGGAATGAATGACAAGGCAAAAAAACTGTTGTTCATGGCACCTTCAAGTAAATAGCCTGATTTCAGATGTGGCCTAAAGTAAAAAGACTGGGAATAAGGGCACTTCAAGTAAACGGCCAAGCTTCAAGGGTAGTAGAATTGTTTTTAAAGGAAACTAGAAAACTGAAAACTGGGATTCGGTTAACGTTTTGAAAACCAATATACAAAAGTCAATTCCTGATGGATGGTTTGCGGGCTGGGACATTTCTTTAACAGACACACTTGCCATCAATATTAATAATAAATAGCATGTATAGACACACTTGTCGGCAATAATAGTTACCAACCACCTGTACAGACACACTTGTCAACAATAACAGTCACCAACCACATGTACAGACACACTTGTCAACAATAATAGTTACCAACCACATGTACAGACACACTTGTCAACAATAACAGTCACCAACCACATGTACAGACACACTTGTCAACAATAATAGTTACCAATCACATGTACAGACACACTTGTTAACAATAACAGTTACCAACCACATGTATAGACACATTTATCATCAGTAACAGTCACCAACCACATGTACAGACACATTTATCATCAATAACAGTCACCAACCACATGTACAGACACATTTATCATCAATAACAGTCAACGACCACATGTACAGACACATTTATCATCAATAACAGTCACCAACCACATGTACAGACACATTTATCATCAATAACAGTCACCAACCACATGTACAGACACATTTATCATCAATAACAGTCAACGACCACATGTACAGACACACATAAAACTCGCTCAAGTCTGTTGAAACTTGTTAAAGTTAAGGATCTGGCATGAGTCAATGTCAACAGGTTAAAGCACCAGTTAGGTGAGTCAATGTCAACAGTTTAAAGCACCAGTTAGGTGAGTCAATGTCAACAGGTTAAAGCACCAGATAGATGAGTCAATGTCAACAGGTTAAAGCACCAGATAGATGAGTCAATGTCAACAGGTTAAAGCACCAGTTAGATGAGTCAATGTCAACAGGTTAAAGCACCAGTTAGATGAGTCAATGTCAACAGGTTAAAGCACTTGTTAGGTGAGTCAATGTCAACAGGTTAAAGCACCAGGTAGATGAGTCAATGTCAACAGGTTAAAGCACTAGTTAGATGAGTCAATGTCAACAGGTTAAAGCACCAGTTAGGTGAGTCAATGTCAACGGGTTAAAGCACCAGTTAGGTGAGTCAATGTCAAAAGGTTAAAGCACCAGTTAGGTGAGTCAATGTCAACAGGTTAAAGCACCAGGTAGGTGAGTCAATGTCAACGGGTTAAAGCACCAGTTAGGTGAGTCAATGTCAACAGGTTAAAGCACCAACAGTCACGTGATAACTTTTGTATTGATGATGTGATCCATTATCCAAAATGATAAGAACAA
>MUZC01000322.1:79487-95503 GCA_002072015.1 Radix auricularia | reverse complement strand
GCAACAGGTTAAAGCACCAGTTAGATGAGTCAATGTCAACAGGTTAAAGCACCAGTTAGATGAGTCAATGTCAACAGGTTAAAGCACCAGTTAGGTTAGTCAATTTTCAACAGGTTAAAGCACCAGTTAGATGAGTCAATGTCAACAGGTTAAAGCACCAGTTAGATGAAACAATGTCAACAGGTTAAAGCACCAGTTAGGTGAGTCAATGTCATCGGGTTAAAGCACCAGTTAGGTGAGTCAATGTCAACAGGTTAAAGCACCAGTTAGTCGAGTCAATGTCAACAGGTTAAAGCACCAGTTAGATGAGTCAATGTAAACAGGTTAAAGCACCAGTTAGGTGAGTCAATGTCAACAGGTTAAAGCACCAGTTAGATGAGTCAATGTCAACAGGTTAAAGCACCAGTTAGGTGAGTCAATGTCAACAGGTTAAAGCACCAGTTAGGTGAGTCAATTTTCAACAGGTTAAAGCACCAGTTAGGTTCTGTCGTTGAATGTGCACTAAACCAGAACAGTGCTATCAGTTCCTATAATGCCGAGAGACTCCGTTGACCAGCTCGTTTCTTCGAGATCTGCATAAAAGAGATTTAATGTCTCCCAAGTCAATGAAGTCTACTTTCTGGGAATTCCCGTTGTGTCTACGAATAGACAGTTCCAAAGTAGGTTTACATAATCAAAGCGAGGCTGGGACAACTCTAATGATGTTTATTGATGGTAGATCCGCAGAACTTGAGCAAGTTTTTTTTGCCAATTTTTTAAAATAAAAGAGTACTCGCGTGTTCACCGAATCATCACACAAACAATGACGTCATCAGCCATTTATTCTTAAAGAATTAATTAATGTTTTGTCATTAAAAAAATTGTTCACCAATGCAATAAAAATAGAAGTAAAGAACATTTTTAAGTGGAATTAACAAAAACAAATTTAATTAGCACCTAGTGACCTAACAGTCATCAATAAAGATAAAATCATTGTTTTTATCTAAGGTGTTGATATCATCAAGATTTATTGATGTTGAAACAATTAGACTGATCAATGAAAGGTCTCTTTAGCAAGGGATATAAATATTTGTGGTAGGTCTTTTTCGGAAATGTCTTTTGAATAGTAAAACTTCCAGTAAAAATATTTTGATTTACAAGTTTATTAAAAGAAATGTCTGTCGAATAAGATTTATTCAGTAAGTAAATCATAAAACACTTTGATTTATTCCTTAAAGGAAAGAACTTTACAGTGTTAGTTAAATGAAAGGTCCTTACAGTGTTAGTGACACAGCGATGTTGTCAACCTGACACAGTGAAGAGGTCAGCGGGCCAGACACTGGCTGTAGTATGACTGAAAGGTCCTAAATGAACTTGTCGCCCGGTCGCCCATCTTTCATGGAGAAGCCATTTGCCAGGGAGGCGAGGAAACGGTAAACCAATCACAATAATGGATTTACCCATCTTTCCTGGCATTAAAAACATGAGAGGCGATGCACGTGAAGGATTAAGTACAGATGCCGAGGCCTCGTCGAGTGTAACAAGGTGCAGGTAGCTCACACTGGGATCAAACATGGCTGCGATAGCGTCGCACGCGCATTTTGCTAAGGTTTACTCTCTAAACAGTAGCAGAAGATATCCGCAACTTTAAGACCTACTGTTGACGGTTCTTAAATTGGGTTGAATTATTTGTGTTCATAATCTTTAAAAAAAATTATGGAGATCTGTTTTTTCTCTGCAAAACTTAAATAGATATGTTTGTATATTTTTAATTGTAAGTAAAAATCACTGGTGATTTTAAATGACTTTAAAAAAGTCATGTAACATACATTGACCCGTCTTTGGACATTAAAAAAGTCATGTAACATACATTGACCCGTCTTTGGACATTAAAAAAGTCATGTAACATACATTGACCCGTCTTTGCACATTAAAAAAGTCATGTAACATACATTGACCCGTCTTTCGACATTAAAAAAGTCATGTAACATACATTGACCCGTCTTTGGACCGTAAAAAAAAGTCATGTAACATACATTGACCCGTCTTTGGACCGTAAAAAAAAAGTCATGTAACATACATTGACCCATCTTTGGACATTAAAAAAAGTCATGTAACATACATTGACCCGTCTTTGGACATTAAAAAAAGTAATGTAACATACATTGACCCGTCTTTGGACATTTAAAAAAGTAATGTAACATACATTGACCCCATTTTTGGACATTAAAAATTGTCATGTAACATACATTGACCCGTCTTTAGACATTAAACAAGTCATGTAACATACATTGACCCGTCTTTGGACATTAAAAAAAGTCATGTAACATACATTGACCCGTCTTTGGACATTAAAAAAAGTCATGTAACATACATTGACCCGTCTTTGGACATTTAAAAAAGTAATGTAACATACATTGACCCGTCTTTGGACATTTAAAAAAGTAATGTAACATACATTGACCCCATTTTTGGACATTAAAAATTGTCATGTAACATACATTGACCCTTCTTTAGACATTAAACAAGTCATGTAACATACATTGACCCGTCTTTAGACATTAAACACTTTAGACATTAAACAAGTCATGTAACATACATTGACCCGTCTTTAGACATTAAACAAGTCATGTAACATACATTGACCCGTCTTTGGACATTAAACAAGTCATGTAACATACATTGACCCGTCTTTTTCGTTGCGGACGTTGAGAAGTTTTCGTTACATAGACACATTTTTGTGACATGACTTGATGTAACACAATGAGATAGTTTTGTTGTGACATGACTTGATGTAACACAATGAGATAGTTTTGTTGTGACATGACTTGATGTAACACAATGAGATAGTTTTGTTGTGACATGACTTGATGTACCACAATGAGATAGTTTTGTTGTGACATGACTTGATGTACCACAATGTGGGAAACAAACCAAGATATCGCCTGCTACTGAGGTATGATGTAAACAAAAAGGAAGTAGCTAAAAACTGATGGTAGCTATTATAGCTATTACTTTTACAAAGTTTGTCTATTGTTATTGTGTCTGTTATCGCTCCACTATTATTACCCCATTGAAAGCTCCACTATTGTTACCTCATTGAAAGCTCCACTATTGTTACCTCATTGAAAGCTCCACTATTGTTACCTCATTGAAAGCTCCACTATTGTTACCTCATTGAAAGCTCCACTATTGTTACCTCATTGAAAGCTCCACTATTGTTACCTCATTGAAAGCTCCACTATTGTTACCTCATTGAAAGCTCCACTATTGTTACCTCATTGAAAGCTCCACTATTGTTACCTCATTGAAAGCTCCACTATTGTTACCTCATTGAAAGCTCCACTATTATTACCTCATTGAAAGCTCCACTATTATTACCTCATTGAAAGCTCCACTATTATTACCTCATTGAAAGCTCCACTATTATTACCTCATTGAAAGCTCCACTATTATTACCTCATTGAAAGCTCCACTATTATTACCTCATTTAAAGCTCCACTATTATTACCTCATTTAAAGCTCCACTATTATTACCTCATTTAAAGCTCCACTATTGATACCTCATTGAAAGCTCCACTATTATTACCTCATTGAAAGCTCCACTATTGATACCTCATTGAAAGCTCCACTATTGATACCTCATTGAAAGCTCCACTATTGATACCTCATTGAAATCTCCACTATTATTACCTCATTTAAAGCTCCACTATTGTTACCTCATTGAAAGCTCCACTATTGTTACCTCATTGAAAGCTCCACTATTGATACATCATTGAAAGCTCCACTACTGATACCTCATTGAAAGCTCCACTATTGTTGCCTCATTGAAAGCTCCACTATTATTACCTCATTGAAAGCTCCACTATTGTTACCTCATTGAAAGCTCCACTATTGTTATCTCATTGAAAGCTCCACTATTATCACCCCATTGAAAGCTCCACTATTGTTACCTCATTGAAAGCTCCACTATTGATACCTCATTGAAAGCTCCACTATTGATACCTCATTGAAAGCTCCACTATTGATACCTCATTGAAAGCTCCACTATCCTAAATCATTCACTGCTCCATTGTAGTTGGTCAACTGTCATCAATCTCCTGTCAACGTTCAAATCTCTCATGACTCACCACTTGCTGTAGTACACGTCATCAAAATGGCCGACACATTCATTTGTTGGTGCAGTTCTGCTCTTTCCGCACGTGACAGTTTACTCTGGTTACCTGCCCCTAGCGCGTGCTTTGGGAGCTCCGTGTTTGCAGCAAATATCGTCTGCTGGCTCATGGCCTTTGTTGGTTAGTTGAATGGTTGAGTTTGGGATGATCACACAGTCGTTGGTGTTTGTGATACAGTCAGTGGTTGGACAGTGTTTGTAACACAGTCAATGGTTGGACAGTGTTTGTAACCCAGTCAATGGTTGGACAGTGTTTGTGACACAGTCAATGGTTGGACAGTGTTTGTGACACAGTCAATGGTTGGACAGTGTTTGTAAAATGGTTGGACAGTGTTTGTGACACAGTCAATGGTTGGACAGTGTTTGTAACACAGTCAATGGTTGGACAGTGTTTGTGACACAGTCTGTGGTTGGACAGTGTTTGTAACACAGTCAATGGTTGGACAGTGTTTGTGACACAGTCAGTGGTTGGACAGTGTTTGTAACACAGTCAATGGTTGGACAGTGTTTGTGACACAGTCAGTGGTTGGACAGTGTTTGTAAGACAGTCAATGGTTGGACAGTGTTGGGTCATCCGTAAATGACGTCACGCACCTAGAGGGAGGGGGGTCAACACATTTGTGACGATATGTGACTAGGGGGAGGGGGGTTTTGAGAAATGTGACGTGACTCACAACTCTAAAGAAAAGTTCCACTTTAATTTATTTGATTTCTTACAATTGATTTTATTTATAACTATTTGTTTCGCTTCACGTGTGTTACGATATTATAGTGCAGGGGGGAGGGAAAAGCTTTTTGACATCATATTTGAGGGGGTGTCTTAGTTTTTGTGACGATGCGTGACAAAACGGGAGAGGGAGAGGAAAATCGGCCAAAATTGTATGAAGTCAGTAGCTGACGACCCCTGTTTGTAACACAATCAATGGTTGGAAAGATGGTTGGAAAGTGTTTTTAACATAATCAGTGGTTGGAAAGATGGTTGGAAAGTGTTTTTAACATAATCAGTGGTTGGAAAGTGTTTTTAACACAGTTCTGATATACCGGTTGTTGAGTTATTCCTTAGTTTTAATGTCTGGTTTGAATAGTTTTTTTTAAATTGGTTTATAGAACATTTCTTTGAAAATTTCATAAACTACAAAATTTAAAATACACAAACTAATTGTGTTATGAAAACAATAAATTTGATCTTTGTTTTTTAAAACTAATATGACAGTTAACGCTTCGGCTAACGCCTTCATCAATACAATAAACATAAAATACCTACTTACATAAGTAATACACTTATATTTAAATTCTTAAATATACTATATGATGAATCATAAAATATTTTTGTAAAATAAAAAGAAGTTAAAAACAAAAAATAATGACACAGGATATAGAAAAAAAGAGGAATTCCATATGATTTTTTTTTGCAGATTTCCCACGTGTAGGTAGCCATCGAAATACTCCCATACAGCACATACAGGTAGGTAATGCAAATTGTTTATTTGACTTTACCCTTTGATCAGATGATCCCCAAGCTGACGTGTCGGTATAATCACTTTAATGGACTGGTTAAGCCAGCTGACAACAGAGGTTAAAAACAACGTGAGCCTGGCCTAACAATGGAATGAGTTTCAAAGCGCTTCAACAAATGCTACGTCAATAAAACAAAAGGTGGATTTGGATTCTAAGCTCACAAATCAAGGGGAGGTTATTAACAGTGGTATGAGCGACATGCACGAGAACAGTTGTTTTTAACACCAACAAGATCTACAAATCCAGCGACCAGCCACTAAGCCAAAGTTCCCTAAAACTGAGCCGTGATGACAATGTTCCCGCTTTGATCTCGTCATTTGACATAGAATCACATTTTCATAGCACAGTTAACGAATGGTAAGAAATAAGCTGTTTGCTTTGATCAGTTAAAATAGTTTGGTGCCGTAAGTTATAAACTTATACGGTCAATTATAAACTGTTTGGTACGGTCAATTATAAACGATTAGGTACGGTTAATTATATAACTGTTTAGTACGGTCAAGTATAAACTGTTTAGTACGGTCAAGTATAAACTGTTTAGTACGGTCAATTACAAACTGTTTGGTACGGTCAATTATTAACTGTTTGGCTATTCTGGTCACTTCCATTCTGTCCTTGAGGCAATGTCATCTTGTTTTACTCGTGTCAGATTTGAGCAGATATCACAGTTCCGTAAAAATAGTTTTATAGAATGTTAACAGCGCACAGAGTAAAAGGGTTAATAAACACAGTAAAAGACGCAACGCGACAACAACGAATGTATCGACTGCTCATGTCATTCAATGTACGCAGTATCTAGTCGTTACAATGTACACAGTCTCACGTCATTTTATGTTCACAGTCTCACGTCATTTATGTACACAATCTCACGTCATTTTATGTACACACTCTCACGTCATGTTATGTACACACTCTCACGTCATTCATGTACACACTCTTACGTCAATTTATGTACACACTCACGTCATGTTATGTACACACTCTCACGTTATTCATGTACACACTCTCTCGTATTTATGTACATACTCACATGTCATTTTATGTACACAGTCTCACGTCATTTTATGTACACACTATTCCGTCAATGTATATACACATTATCAGGGAATATGTACACAATCTAATGTCTCAGATTTGTATCAAAGGCGTCTCGTAATCCTCCAAGTCCCAGCACAACACCAGGGACACGACGCTGCATCATTGGCATTGCTTGATGTTTGCACCCACATTCCATGATTTCTCTGAGCCGACATCTTGCACTAATCCGCAGGGATATCCGGCATAGCTCTTGTCTGATGTAAATAAACACAGCCCCCTTGGAGAGTGCTACAGCCTAGATCATGTGGGGAGCTAGCCACATCAAGCTCTGTGAGGAGGAGTCTATAGATTTATGACCCCGTTGATCAGTTATTGGCATACGTGGCTTGGGTGTGGGCATACGAGGGTCAGTTGTGGGCATACGAGGGTCAGTTGTGGGCATCTGTAGGTCAGTTGAGGGCATACGCGGCTCAGTTGTGGGCATAAATAGGTCAGTTGTGGACATGCGATGGTCAATTGAGGGCATAAGTAGATCAGTTGTGGGCATACGAGGGTCAGCTGTGGGCATATGTGTCTCAGTTGTGGACATACGTGTCTCAGTAGTGGGCATACGAGGGTCAGCTGTGGGCATACATGTCTCAGTTTTGGGCATACGTGACTCAGTTGTGGGCATACGTGTCTCAGTTTTGGACATGCGTGTCTCAGTTTTGGGCATACGTGTCTCAGTTTTGGGCATACGTGTCTCAGTTTTGGGCCCACGATTAGCCTCGGCACTTTGAAGGGAAAGAAAAGTGAGTCACGACGAGAAGCTTGAGTCTTAAGGCTAACAGTCTTCAGTTAGTGAGATCATACAGTTCTAGTGTGGAGAAAAGTGATCATTTGGTTTGTATTGGGAGACAACATATAAACGCAGTGATAGGATAACGATAAAAAGTATCCCATAAAATTATTTTATATCCTCTGTACACATGATTTATTACTAGGTGTGTGTTTTGGTGAAAAAATAAACGATAAATATTTTTAAAATTTAAATAAATATTTACTTTGGTCCATTATTTTAAATTGAGATTCTATAGCCTGTAAGAAAACGAGAAAAGATTAACTATATGATGACTGTTCGTGGAAGTGTTTTGTCTAGTTTAACTAGGAACACTACAACTTATGTGGACATGACACGTGTAGCTCTGCGCATGCGTCAAATATTTCCATCGTACATCGCTTTGACCCAAAGTCACGTGACGAACGTCACTGAAAGAAGTATCGGCTTGGAGAGCACTATTCCATTAAGCTGCCGCACATCTATCTAACCAACACCGCGCAGCAGGTGAGAGTTACAGCGAAGCTAAATTTTATAATAAGGATATACGTGTCTTTATGAGAGGTAAACTTTTCCACAGACAAAATTGTTGACGAAAAACTGCAGGTAACTTTATTAATTAAACACTGACAAAGAACCCTAGATTGTTTCGATTGATTGTGATCACAATGATTGTGTGAGTTTGTAGGGATTGGTAGGTCTTTATTGATTCCATTACCGTGTAAACTTAATTTGTTTTTTGTGTGAATCATTTAATTTCCGCCTGATCTTGTCTTGTCTTATGTAAAAAAATCTGATTGGAGTGAGGTTGCTTGGTTTGTGATGATTGGGGTGGAATTGTTTGGTTTGTAACGATTGGGTCATAATATTTTGTTTGTAATGATTGGGGTGGGATTGTTTGGTTTTTGGTGATTGGTTGGGATTGTTTGGTTTGCGTGACTGGATAATTTTTTAGGGGGGGGGGTATTTTAATGACAATACAATCATTTTTAAAAATAATGTTTGATGCTCAATTTTGTTCTGAAGATGTATTAATTAAATCGTAAATCAAAGATGTGATAATAAAGAAATATTTTTTATACCCGTTACCTTCTAGGCCTTTCATCGTCTTTTTAATATTTGTTAGATGTATTTATTTGTTAGATATATTTATTTGTTAGATATAATTATTTGTTAGAGATATTTATATGTTAGAGATATTTATTTGTTAGAGATATTTATTTGTTAGAGATATTTATTTGTTAGATATATTTATTTGTTAGACATATATATCAAATAAAGTTAAGTTATTTTTAAACGGCGATTAACTCTTTAATAGTATAAGAGATTTGAAAGTCTGCTTAAGTTGTTGATAGTTTGTCAACTGACACATCTATAGCCGTCAGGTATAGAATGATAGTTTGTCAACTGACACACCTATAGCCGACAGGTATAAGATGATAGTTTGTTAACTGACACATCTATAGCTGTCAGGTCTAAGATGGTAGCTGAGATGCAGTTTTTGTGAAAACTTTTTAAAAAATTTAAATGTTTTTGTTTTGAGAAATATTATTTGGCATTAGTTTTTATTTGTACACAGAAAGTCTGACAAGTTGGTGGATTAGTTAAAACGAGGCTACCTGCTGGCATCGTCACGGCTAATGGATTTTATCTTTAGTTTACTCAAGTCCTGACTTGTTTGTCTGTATATTTAATTTAGTGAAGTTCTGACTTGTTTGTCTGTATATTTAATTTAGTCAAGTCCTGACTTGGTTGTCTGTATATTTAGTTTAGTCAAGTCCTGACTTGGTTGTCTGTATATTTAGTTTAGTGAAGTTCTGACTTGTTTGTCTGTATATTTAATTTAGTCAAGTCCTGACTTGGTTGTCTGTATATTTAGTTTAGTCAAGTCCTGACTTGGTTGTCTGTATATTTAATTTAGTCAAGTTCTGACTTGGTTGTCTGTATATTTAGTTTTATATAATCCTGATTTGGCGGTAAAATAATTTTTCATGTTGTATTCCAACGACGAATCTGTAAAGTAACTTGTGAACAAAAAGAGAATTGAAAACTTGGGCAGAAGTTTTAGAAAACTGTCAAATATCTTTGTCCTTAAACGAAATTCTAACAGCTCCCTTGACACCGCCTGCTCAATGAATAATAAGTTCCAAAAAACTGGCATGTTTATGGTATGAAGTTAATTGAAATAAATTTAAATAAGGAAATGGCGAACAACGTTCCATCTAAGTTTAGTTGCTTTATTAGCAAATAAAAATTAACTCATATGCAAATAAGTCTTTTTTTCTTTGCCTAATTTTATAATTTCAACACAACATCTCAACTCAACATGACACCACACAAATCAAATCAAGCTAACATGGTAATAATAATAATAATAATAATGATAATAATAATAATAATAATAATAATAATAGTAGTAGCAATAATAACGACGAGCCGACCCGCGTCGTAGCATACGCCGCTAAGGATTTAGTGACGGGTAACATTTTATGAAAGTAATTATTGAGTGTGTGACTACTTTTCTGTCAGTGGGCACAAACAATTTTAAAAATTAAAAAAGTAATGTTTCAGCTGGGGCTTGAACCTACGACCTTCCGCGTGTTAGGAGTGTGTAATAACCACTACACTTCGAAATACATGCTACTCTGTTGTGCTGAAAGAACAAGGTAATTGTCTTCAATTTAACGTATTGTTGGCTTGGTCTCGATGACCACCCACCCTCTGCGCTAACTTTTCTTGCAAGCTGATTGGTCGGTGGGGCAGGACGACAGCTCTGTGTCTGGCATGGTTAAGCCATGAAGAGAATTATATACATATATATATATATATATATATATATATATAANATAATAATAAATAAATTGATAATTATATAGCGCCGTATCTCAGCAAGGAGCCGGGCTCACAGCGCTCTACATAGAGATAATAGCATACATTTATTAATTAAATAAACATTCATATCATAATAACCTCAGAAATGACAATACGTCACACATCTGCTACGTTAACCATTAAAAAGAAATGTTATTTCATTAATTTTGAAAATAAATTTTGAAAAGATGCGTCTTAAGTGCAGTCTTGAAGGACTAAGTTGAAATACTACGGATGCGTAATGGTAGACAATTCCATTGTTTGGCTGAACAAAAAAAGAATGACCTTTCGCCAAATTTTTTAATTCGTGTCATAGGAACACAGATAATGGGTGTGTCTGCAGAAGAGCGTAGCTGACGACATGGTGAGAAGACCGACAGAAGTTCAGTAAGATAGGAAGGGCATGAGTCAGAAAAAAAGGTGTGACAGAGAACGACCAATTAGTAATAAATTCGGCAATAACACCACACAAATCATTTCAAGCTAACACCACACAGATCAACTCAAGCTAACACCACACCAATCAACTCAAGCTAACACCACACAAATCAACTCAAGCAAACACCACACAGGTCAACTCAAGCTAACACCACACAGATCAACTCAAGCTAACACCACACAAATCAACTCAATCTAACACCACACAAATCAACTCAATCTAACACCACACAAATCAACTCAAGCTAGCACCACACCAATCAACTCAAGCTAACACCACACACATCAACTCAAGCTAACACCACACACATCAACTAAAGCTAACACCACACACATCAACTCAAGCTAACACCACACAGATCAACTCAAGCTAACACCACACCAATCAACTCAAGCTAACACCACACAGATCAACTAAAGCTAACACCACACCAATCAACTCAATCTAACACCACACCAATCAACTCAAGCTAACACCACACAGATCAACTCAAGCTAACACCACACCAATCAACTCAAGCTAACACCACACACATCAACTAAAGCTAACACCACACACATCAACTCAAGCTAACACCACACTAATTGAGTATTCAGTATCTTGTAGGCCCACGTGAATTGTTTCACTCCTATCAAAATTCTAGTAATATCTACCACGTCTAAGAATTTATGTCTTATACTTTTACATCATCAGATATTTTTAGTCCGCTATATTAGGGACAATGCTGTGGAGAATTAAGGGGCAATGTAGTAGAGAAATTAGGGGCAATGTTGTAGAGAAATTAGGGGCAATGTAGTAGAGAAATTAGGGGCAATGTAGTAGAGAAATTTTGGGCAATGTAGTACAGAAATTAGGGACAATGTAGTAGAGAAATTATGGGCAATGTAGTACAGAAATTAGGGGCAATGTAGTAGAGAAATTAGGGGCAATGTGGTGGAGCAATTAAGGGATTTGTGTTGGAGAAATTAGGGGCTATGTAGTGATAAAAAGTGACCGGGCAGCGTGTGCAATAAATGTCTGATACTGCACGTTGAAAAACAACACTTGTCTGCACAAGCCGGGCGAGACAGTGCGTGGGTCGTAATAAACACGATTACTGGTCAGGATGTTTGAAGATTCGCGTTGGGGGAAAGGTTTAAGTGGTCCACAGTTTATGTAGTCAGACACAGTTTATGTAGTCAGACACAGTTTATGTAGTCAGACACAGTTTATATAGTCAGACACAGTTTATGTAGTCAGACACAGTTTATATGGTCAGACACAATTTATGTAGTCAGACACAGTTTATGTAGTCAGACACAGTTTATGTAGTCAGACACAGTTTATGTAGTCAGACACAGTTTATGTAGTCAGACACAGTTTATGTAGTCAGACACAGTTTATGTAGTCAGACACAGTTTATGTAGTCAGACACAGTTTATGTAGTCAGACACCGTTTATGTAGTCAGACACCGTTTATATAGTCAGACACAGTTTATGTAGTCAGACACAGTTTATGTAGTCAGACACAGTTTATGTAGTCAGACACAGTTTATGTAGTCAGACACAGTTTATGTAGTCAGACAGTTTATGTAGTCAGACACAGTTCATATAGTCAGACACAGTTTAAGTAGTCAGACACAGTTTATGTAGTCAGACACAGTTCATATAGTCAGACACAGTTTATGTAGTCAGAAATTGTTTATGTAGTCAGACACAGTTTATATAGTCAGACACAGTTTATGTAGTCAGACACAGTTTATGTAGTCAGACACAGTTTATGTAGTCAGACACAGTTTATGTAGTCAGACACAGTTCATATAGTCAGACACAGTTTAAGTAGTCAGACACAGTTTATGTAGTCAGACATTGTTTTACTACTAGACACATTTGTTAACCTGTAGTTAACGTTCTTTGAGTCTCAGTGCAGAGGTTAAACCATCTGTCATTGAAAAGGGGAGCAAATGGGCCATCTATTCCCATCACACAAAGTTTGCAGGATTATTCATCTACTGGGGAGTGGGTCTGCCGGTCAGTTTCTAAACATTGAAATATGTAACAATTCTACTGACCACACAAATTCTGAAAATTGTATCGTGGATTGATTGGTGAAATGGGATGGCGCCATATTTTTTGCAAGTTTGTGACCTCTCCTCAGAGGTGCAGTAATCTGTATGATGTCCTGTCCATCTTCTGAGTGGCACCTTCTAGCGATGTGTCCTCATGTGAGTATTCTGTCTCAGAGTCAAGTAAGTTCGCAGTCTGTCAGAATGATAGGTCATCAACAATAAAGATGGCATATAAATATTTATAATATCTTTTGTTCAGGTTCGTACAAATCGACCAGCATGGGGCAAACACTTCGATGTGTCCACAACTCAAAACGGATTGGCCAGTAATGTCGTTTCGAATTTGAGTATCGTGTTTGGTCATTTCTGAGCTAGAAATATTCTTCGGCTGTCTTGTTTGGTTGTCGTAATTATTGAACGTACTGATTGTATTAATTACTATATAATAATAGATGATTTCACATGGTTTTATTCTTGTGACTTAATTATTGTGCTACTGACTTCGGAGGCTAACATCAAAATTAAAAGTAATATGAAATTACCGTCTGAATGTCAAACTATAACCATCATACTACTAATGTCAAGCTATAACCATCATACTACTAATGTCAAGCTATAACCATCATACTACTAATGTCAAGTTATAACCATCATACTACTAATGTCAAGCTATAACCATCATACTACTAATGTCAAGCTATAACCATCATACTACTAATGTCAAGCTAAAACCATCATACTACTAATGTCAAGCTATAACCATCAGACTACTAATGTCAAGCTATAACCATCATACTACTAATGTCAAGTTATAACCATCATACTACTAATGTCGTGCAATGGTTGGAGTAAAGCTGTCTTGCCACTCTTTAGAACCTCTGGTGGTATTCCATCATTCCCAGGCGCTTTTCCACAAGCTAGACTGTCAATTGCTTTGCTCAGCTCTTCCTGTGTGGGCACGACATCAAGTTCTTCGATGAGTGGCATATCTGGGATGTCATCTAGAGCGGTGCTGGAGACTGTGGTAACTGTTGAATACAATTCCAGATAATGCTCAACCCACCGTTTTAGCTGTGCTGCCTGGTCTTGAATAATTTCTCCATTTTTGGACTTTAGGGGAGCAGCTTTTGACGTCAAGGGGCCCGTTGCCTTTTTGATGTTTTCGTACATGACTTTTGCATTGCCCATGTCTGCAGCTGATTGTATACTGGAACAGAGCTTAAGCCAGTAGGTATTGACACATTTACGTGCAACCTTTTGGGCAAGTGACTTAGCTGTTTTTAAAGTATGCAAATTGTCAGGTGTAGGCTTTTCCTTGTAAGCCATAAGAGCTTTCCTTTTTGCTTCAGTGACGGGTTTCATCTCGTCCCAATGTTCATCAAACCAGTCCGTGTTTTTGTGAGATTTTTTGCCAAAGGCTTGTATTGCGGATGTATAGATTGTGTCTCTCAGTTGCGTCCATTTGGAGTCAATGGTGACGCATGGGGACATCTTTGAGAGACTTTCCTTCACCTTGTCTTTGAACAGCTGCGCTATCGCAGGGTCTTTCATGCAGGAGGTATTGATGCGTGGACTTCCCTTTTTCTTTGTGTGGTACGAGTTTTTCCTCATTATTCGTACTTTGCTGGCGACAAGGGAATGATCCGTGTCACAGTCGGCACTGTGATAGCTGCGAGTGAGTAGGACGCTAGCTAGTTGTGCACGCCTGGTGATAATGAGGTCCAGCTGGTGCCATTGGTGGGATCGAGGGTGTCTCCAAGATACTTGATGTATATCCTTGCACTTGAAGAAAGTGTTGGTCACACACAAGCCTCGTGAGCAGCACAATTCCAGAAGCCTTTGTCCATTTTCATTTAACTTTCCTCTTCCAAATAGTCCAAGGCAGGTGGGCCAGGCTTCGTGGTCGCTCCCCACTCTAGCATTGAAATCTCCTAGGAGATAGATTGCCTCGTCTTTGTGGATGCCGGCTATTGCCTGGTCTAACGCTCCATAGAACTGGTCCTTCTCTTCCGGAGTTGAATAGAGTGTTGGGGCATACACACTAAGAATGTTTGCTGGGCCCGCAGTTGTTCTGAGTCTTAGAGTGAGGATCCTCTCCGTGCCTGATGACGGTGGTTCAATGGATGGTAGAAGAGTGTTTTTAACAGCGAAACCCACACCATGCTGTCTAGGTTCGTCTTTCGGTCTGCCTTGCCAGAAGAAGGTGTAATTGGCCTCTTTGAGTGAACCGTTGTCTGGGAGCCTGGTCTCCTGAAGGCATGCTATGTCAATCTTTAGCCTTTTAAGTTCTCTATCGATTATTCCTGTCTTCCGTGTGTCGTTTATGGACTGCAGATCATCAGTGATGCCGGGACACATAGTCCTCACGTTCCAGCTAGCGATTCGAAGAGCTGGGGTCTTCTTTTTCTTTTTTGTATTTCTTGGTGCAGGGCTTAGTGGCCCACTTGTTGAGTGGTACTCTAATCTCCACGCACCCAGTGGAGAAGGCAGGCCATGACGGGATAGCACCTATTTGACTGGGGGCTGCCCAGTTTGAGGCGGGCGGTAGCTGTCCAGTGAGACATTGGTAGTCTCTCCCACCGTCGGAAGCAGCCCCTGGCGCCTAGCTCTACGTCAATTGAGCTTTGGCTTATAACCGGTAACTGCTGCTTCCCGTGTTTTGTCGACACCTTGCGGCGACGCTGGAGTGTCCTCTCCAGAGGTGATGCAAGCCTGGGCGGGTATTATGGAGAATTAGCTGCTGCCCATACAGCATATCCCCCCTCTCCACGTCAATGGTGTAACCAAGGGAACGACTTGCGTCGATGCAGCTTGGCTGCCATTGGCGTCGCAGGAGCTGCCGGTATGTACATAAGTCTTATGTATAGACCGCCTGTAGGTGCTCCAATTCCTGATTTTCTTTCAGGGTTTACTCCCTTAGCCTTTCCCGCAAGGCAGGTATAGCCGCAAGGCAGCGGAGGATTTGTATTCGGAGTTTCCTTCTCCTAGATGAACTACCAGCCAAGGTTTTAACGAGCATCATCTACCCGTAGGGGTGCCAGAACCGGGGTTTGAACCCGTGACCGATTTTTATTTTTATTTTAGAATTGTTTTTGTACCGCAGCGCACTAACACTTTGACCACCGCGCCCCC
>MUZC01000322.1:53473-63481 GCA_002072015.1 Radix auricularia | reverse complement strand
GGGGGGGGGGGGCTATTTGATTAAGTTATAAACGTTTTAAGTTTGATGTAATTGTTTGATTTGTTTTTTGTCAATTCTAGATTTAACGTTAATGTTCTCATTTAAAATTAGTCAAAGTATTCATTAACTTTATTGAATTCAATTCTTGACATCGCAATTCGAGTAAGCACAAAACAACTTTTCTTAGCTCAAGTTTTAAGGCATTAATTTAATTGTCCCAGAAAGGATATTTAATACAGTCAAGTCATAAGGATTAAGATTATTGTCACTCGTGTCAATATAAATGAACGTAGGGTGGATTTACGTTTTTTAGTAGAGTGCGTAGGAAGAAATATACATAATTGTCAAATTTTAAAATGATTCTTGTAATATCAATAGTCACACTCGCGAGCTTGAACACGGGTGGTCTAATAGGACAGTGGTCACTTGGGCTACTAGCACAGGTAACACGGGTGGTCAAATAGGACAGTGGTCACTTGAGTAACTAGCACAGGTAACACAGGTTGTCCAATAGGACAGTGGTCACTTGAGTAACTAGCACAGGTAACACTGGTGGTCCAATAGGACAGTGGTCACTTGAGTAACTAGCACAGGTAACACGGGTGGTCCAATAGGACAGTGGTCACTTGAGTAACTAGCACGGGTGGTCCAATAGGACAGTGGTCACTTGAGTAACTAGCACAGGTAACACGGGTGGTCCAATAGGACAGTGGTCACTTGAGTAACTAGCACAGGTAACACGGGTGGTCTAATAGGACAGTGGTCACTTGAGTAACTAGCACAGGTAACACGGGTGGTCCAATAGGACAGTGGTCACTTGAGTAACTAGCACAGGTAACACGGGTGGTCCAATATGACAGTGGTCACTTGGGCTACTAGCACAGGTAACACAGGTTGTCCAATAGGACATACAGAATAGGACTGCATAAAGCTTTTTTATTAAAAAAACAAATTACACAGACTATTTGTGTAAGGAAACAATAAATTAAAGCTTTATTATCAACTAATACAAATAATGGTAGACGTTTCGGCTCATGCCTTCATCAGTACAAAAACAATTACATGTACTTACATATATATTAAAATTAAAACATATTAAAGTCTATGTGATAAAATGAAAAGAAATGAAAGACAAAAATAAACATGGACATAGAATATAAGAAAAAGGAGGAAGTTGAAGTATCTAAAGTAACAGTGAAAACCACAACGGGAAAACGATTTTGCAGTCATGTAAAATTGTGGATTTGGTTAATTCCATATGGAGCCAACGTACCAAATCGTTTTATGAGTCTATTTTCCATGTGGACTCTATCATGGGTATTGGTTGCATATAAAATACCAGTAACTACAATATCCAAAATGCCATCGTGGTCAACACTGTTAAAATGTTTAGACACAGGACACTGAGCCTGTTTATTTATATTGTACAGGTGTTCTCTAAACCGATCTCCAAGACGACGACCTGTCTCACCCACATAAATTTTTTTACATCTCTTGCAAATAATTGCATAAATCACGTTGCGACTGGTGCAAGTGAATCCATCTTTTATTNAGAATTGTTCAAGAGGGAAAGAAATTTTGTTAATTTCAACCACATATGGACAAGTATTGCAACGGTTACGGTTGCAACCTTTTGTTCCAATATGTGATTTCATTGTGGGAAGGTGACTTCTTACAAGTATGTCTCTGAGGCTTTTATCTCTCCGGAAAGCAAAAAGAGGAGGTTTTTTGAAGACCTGCTGAGTTAGAGGGTCAGCCATAAGGATTGATCGGTTTTTGAGAATCACCTGGCGGGCCTTAAAATTATGGGGATGGAAAGTTAAAACAAATTTGCATCTATCACATTGATCGTGAACAGATGATGTAAATGTGTCCTGTCTGGTCATGCCTTTAATTCTATTGACAGCTGATGTTAAGATTGTTTCCGGGTATGACCTCCTTCTAAAAAAGTCCAGCATCTCATCACTTCTTTCCAAGAAGTCTGCCTCATCACTGCAGAGTCTTTTAAGTCTTAGTAGTTGTGAAAATGGGATAGAGTTCCTACACGATTGAGGATGGGACGATGTATATAGAAGGAAACTATGGCTGTCGGTAGGCTTGTAAAAGATGGATGTTGATATTTTTTCTAAACAAGAAGGCAAATCTTAAGTTCCCAGCAAGTAACTAGCACAGGTAACACTGGTGGTCCAATATGACAGTCGTCACTTGAGTAACTAGCAAAGGCAAAGTAGGAAGTCCAACAGGAGACACATACAAATCACTAGGTTATACCGACATTCGTGAATCTCTTGTTATATCACACCTGTAGTGTTATTTCACACCTGTAGTGTTATTTCACAACTGTAGTGGTTTGTTTTTTTGTTTTTTCCCCCTTGATCCATCTGAGCATTCGCCTGAAACTAACAATTAAATCATATCATGGCTAATATCATGTTCCATATATTGAAGCGATCAATTCTATTAGGAGCGCTAAATTAAAAAAAAATATCATGTGGACCATGATATACGTGACCCAGCTCTGTGATATATATGACCTATCTCCATGATATACATGACCCAGCTCTGTGATATACATGACCTATCTCCATGATATACGTGCCCCAGCTCTGTGATATACATGACCTATCTCCATGATATACATGACCTATCTCCATGATAACATGACCTAACTCCATGATATACATGACCTATCTCCATGATATACATGACCTATCTCCATGATATACATGAACCAGCTCTGTGATATACATGACCTATCTCCATGATATACATGACCTATCTCAAAGATATACGTGACCCAGCTCTGTGATATACATGACCTATCTCCATGATATACATGGCCCAGCTCTGTGATATACATGACCTATCTCCATGATATACATGACCCAGCTCTGTGATATACATTACCTATCTCCATGATATACATGACCCAGCTCCATGATATACATGACCTATCTCCATGATATACATGACCTATCTCCATGATATACATGACCTATCTCCATGGTATACGTGACCTATCTCCATGATATACATGACCTATCTCCATGATATACGTGACCCAGCTCCATGATACGTTATCCACAGAGATGTAACAGACTTGCCCAGAAACTTGACACACTTAGTTGACACTTTACGAGCTCCAACAGTCTCGATATCACATTTTAAAACTGGCTGTCTGCTCGCACGCTGCTATGGGTTCTACGATTAATCTTCATTAAGTGACAGCTCTTTATTCCCGTTCACGTAAGACGAGGAGCCGAACCCTTGCATTGAACATTGTTCGCCATTAACTCGAGGTGAGTTGGAAAAAGCGTCTAATTAAAGAAAAAAGAGGGGAGAAAGGAGGCTAATTAAAAATTTAAGGTCGCTCATTAGTTAGTCCGGTTTTGTGACGTCATATCCATTACAATTAAATATAAACCGCACTCTTAAATCCAGAGCAGAGAGATCGTAATAAAAATGGAAGCCGCTGGCATATTTCATAATGATCGGGTTTGTAAGGTTGTTTTACTTGGATTCAATCCTTAGACAGAGAATGGTTGTATTAAAGTTATGAATAAAAAAAAAATTCTGCAATTCTTGCAGATAGCCAAAGTTTGTTGAGGATGTTATTTTTTACAAGTCCGTTTTCTGTGCATTAAAACAATGAGTTACCATGTTATCAACTGGCAGGGAAGTATAAAATAACTATAAATAACATTTCTACCCTTGGTGGCAACAATGAACAATTCCGAAATTGTGCAAACGCTTTAGATAAAACGTTAATCTCCATTTTTATTACAGTTCAAAACACTGAAGAAAAATGAACCGAGATTAAGCTGAAATAATTATAATTCGGACTAATACAAGAAAAAAAACAACAACAGACAAGCGAAAAGACAGCGTATTGATAGGACATAGACAACAGAGATATACTCTCATTTACCTTCTAGTTGGAGTAGGGAATAGTTAATAGAATTAGTTGAACCCACGTTGAAGGTTTCCACTGCCCAGGAAATAAAAATGCGCCACTAAAGATGTTATTGAGCCCCCTCTAGTTGTCATCGGAGAGAATTCTTCAAATCCACTCTTGATGTTTATATCATTACAACTCCCGACTTTGGCTTTGGCGTCTATGTTAAATAGTTTGTCTAGCCACACCCCAGGGAGTCGGTTTATCCATTTCCAGTGGCAAGTTTTATATTAAGAAGCCTGGTAAACTGTTTGCTAAGATGCCTGGTAAATTGTCTATCTAGATCCATTGTAAGTTGTTTATTAGATCAATGGGAAATTGTCAATCAGATCCATTGAAAATTTTCTATCCCTTAACCCGGGTGTTGTGACAAGATCAGACGAAATAACGTCACACAACCTTATAACTTCTATTAGGCTTCTATAGCTGTATCAGAAAGAAGACGTGTACCCACAGAGGACTGACGATGTATTTAACGCCCGTGTCGAATATAGACAAAATATTTGCACTGTGGAATCGCTGTTTACAAATTTAAATCACGTAGAAATGTAATCTACTTCAAAAATGAAAATATGAGTGTCGCCTTTACATGCACGGCTAACACATCAACAGAACAAAACCGGACATAAACAGAAAAAAACTGGACGTGAACAGAAGAAAATAAAAGTTCTTTTCTATTACATGTTAAAATTAGTACGCCAGTAAACTTAATGGACTTTTAGAAATAAAAAGAGAAACAACAAGAGCCGTAAGAGTTAAGGCGAACTATTAATAGTTTTACTGTTATCTGTCCCTGTTAGTGAGTCCGAGTCCGCCATCCTTTGCTCTGCGTGACGAAACTTGAAACCGAAGCGAGACCATCGGCCGTCTCCTGCAAGTTAAATCTATTTCCGGTCTGGTCCGCTGAGCTTTGGAGTTACCGCTATTAGCAAAGATTCAATTAGCCGAGTAAAAATTGGTAACTGGTTTGTAAGACAGTTTGGGGATTTTGGTACTGCAGAAAAACGGGAGGTAATTCGCTAGTTTGACAGTGACATCACTAGATATTCCTTAGAAACTTAGCTGTCACACGCAGTTAGACCCATTTTAACCGCGTTATTCTGCGAGGATTTAAACCTTCGTTGTATTTTAAAAAACGCTATTTTTATTCTTGCATCATGTCGTACATGATATTCATCTATTAAACTTAAACATTGCAGGGAGCCCGACTTATGATATTTAACCTCATTCAAAAATATTAAGTCTATGCCAGCCCGTCTTAGCCCACGTCACTATTAGGTAAAGGATTAAATGAAAACCTGGGATGGCATTTCCTTGGCTTATTGACTAAATATGTGAGACCACGGGAACATGTATGCTGTTCCCTGGTTCATTGACCAAATATGTGAGACCACGGGAACATGTATGCTGTTCCCTTGTTCATTGACTAAATATGAGGCAACGGAACATGTATGCTGTTCCCTGGCTCATTGACTAAATATGAGGCAACGGAACATGTATGCAGTTCCCAGGCTCATTGACCCACGACCAATTAAAAGAGCATCAAACAATAAGGGAGATAAGTGTTTAATGTCTCAGATCCACATAAAAGAGGTGAACAATAAAAATTTACAGGACCTTAAAGCTATAAAGAGTATTTAAAGGATTATAAGAACAGAATGTAAGAACAGAACGTGAACACAATTTGTTCATCAACTATGAAATCTAATCGCAAACCCATGTCTGTACCCCAACCAAATACACACCCTAACCATATACACACCCCAACCATATATACATCGCTAGCCATATATACACCCTTAGCCAAATATACACCCTTAACCATATATACACCCTTAGCCATATATACACCCCTGATCATATATACACCCTAGCCATATATACACCTCTAGCCATATATACACCCCTAGCCATATATACACCCCTAGCCATATATATACACCCCTATCCATATATACACCCTTAGCCTTATATACATTCCTAACCATGTATCCATCCCTAACCCATTATCATTATCCTCTTCCAATAACATTTAATCACTTTAAATAGATCGTTACCATGTAATCCAATCTACCAATCTAAGTGTGTGTCATAGACTCTTCTCAGGACAAAATTGCAATCTATAACATGCATTAGCAGCACGTCATACAAACGGGCACATCATAGCTGATTGTATCCAGACAATGGTGGCACTACAGCAAAGAGCCATTACCAATGAGCAGATTGATCGTGTTCTGATTGGGCTAATGCTAAAGTTTTGATTCCCACCCCATGACGTGCTGTACTAACTACTCGACTCAGCAGTTCAATGCTTTTGGTTTTGACTTTTTTGTTCCTTCTGGTTGTCAATATTTGGGATTTCAAAACAACAACCGGCAATTAAAGATAGTTTGGTTATGAAATCTACCCGTTATCTGGCTACTAATGCTATAGCTCTGCCTCAGGTTTGGAGCGATACATAATATTTACAGGTTTCACATCTGACATTTAGCTGGAGGCAACAGGGCCGCGGATCATGTGTGCAACAAACGCATCATAAACAGGCGGGCGAGACTACATGAGCACATATGAAATCGAGCTTTTGAAATGTCATTTTTAACATTGGATTTCGTCAGATTTTCGGTAACAGGTATCAGCTCGGGATCCGGTTTACTTGCCAATAGCTTAGACGGGCCATGGACAAAAGACAGACTGTGTTTATTGTTTTGGGGGAAAGGGGTGGGGTAGGTGGCTATTATTGTTGCCTGGAGACTTTAGAGGTGCTTTAGAGGGCTTTGTTATCTGGCTGTACTTGACGCTTATTGATGACTTTGTATTGATTTGAGAGCATTATTATGAGAATAAGGCGATTACAGTGCAGTCTCACAGAGCAGTATAGCATAGTTTAATCATAAATATTTGGTTAAAGCATGGAATAGCACTGGCCTTAGGTGAAACACTATGTTATACATATGTTATATTTGATGTTGTAATGTTATTTCTCCTTACACTCTCTGTGGTATAGAGACTGTGTGTGTATAGAGATTGTGTGTGTATAGAGATTGTGTGTGTATAGAGATTGTGTGTGTATAGAGATTGTGTGTGTATAGAGATTGTGTGTGTATAGAGTATAGAGATTGTGTGTGCATAGAGATTGTGTGTGTATAGAGATTGTGTGTGTATAGAGATTGTGTTTGCACTTTGTGAAGGCGAAGCTTCTAGAAGTTTAATAGAGCGCACTTCAAGATTCACGCGTAATCGTCAATGTTTAAAATAAATTATGAATGTTCATTGTCCAGGAGCTTAGAGGAGATGGGTTTAAATTTGGGTGAGCACTGGTGTTAAAACCCTGTTTTTGAAAGTTCTCGTATTATTATTTTCAATGTTGAATGTGTCTGACGTATGTCTTGTTTACTTCTTGTTTCCATAGAGACCTGCTTGTAACACATTTCTATATTTTAGTATTTACGTAAACTGCTTAGAACCTTTCACCCGTGGTCTTTGTTGATTTTATCAAGTGAACCCCCCTCACCCCCGCGGACCCAAAAAAACTGACCTAAGAGAAATCACTGGCCTAAAATGAAGCACAGAGGTAACGTACATCAATGTTACACAACTGTCAGACATTTAGTAGATCGTTGTAAAGACAAACACCAACATAACATATTTCACCTTTGTTTATTTCTGATCTATGGTGGGCTTCTCAGTAAAATGTTTCACATTTAATAGGCCAACATATAAAAATGAATGATATATTGTTATCTAAACTTACTTCTAATGAATTTTGGTTGTTTACAAACTGTTTCCATGTAGTTGAAACCGCATAATGCCACTCCCACCCCGCCCCTCTATTTACTGACATGTCTATCAACCTGACATTCACTTGAATATTTTCCTCAAAAAAAACAAACAAAACGTATATAAATAAACGTATATAAATAAACGTATATAAATAAACTTATATAAATAAACGGATATAAATAAACGGATATAAATAAATGAAAAAAAAAGTATAGCTTAAAGTAAAATGTTGAACATGGGGGGAAAATATCAAGATATTTCTTATCTTTTCCCCTAATATAAACTATATTTTTTTCACTAGCAATCTTAATACAACCCTCAGATAGACATAAGGATAAAAACATCCTTCTTATTCCGTATGCAAGAACAGACACATACGTGTTCTCTTTCTTCCCGTCCGGAATTCGGGCGTGAATTAAGTTGCCTGAGGAAACCAGTTAAGTCAACACTTTATCATCAATCAAAACTCTAATAAGAGTGCAGGACTAAACACAAAGCATAGATAAATGTAGGACGCAATAATCTTCTGTATAGAAGGAGCGTCTGTAACAGATAAGATAAGATAAGATTTCAAAATTAAAGATGTGCCCTACACAAATATTGCCGCCATGTCTTTTCTTAAGTTAGCGACGCCCTTGGTAAGCGTAGGACGCTTTAATCTTCTGTTTAAAAGGGGCTTCTGTAACACATAAGATAGTGAAACTTGTCATGCACTTCCAATCTCTCATAAGTTCAAAGCATCACTGACGTCTTACATATATTCAAAATGTTTAAAGAAACACGTTGGATGTAGGTCTCACTAGGACCTAACAGCCAAACTATCTGACTTGGCTCTATTATAGTAGAGTTGATAGAACTCACATCCAGGTTTGACGCGTGCCGTTAGCAAATGTCTCAGGATTAAAACTGTGCTATTTTAACGGCGAGTCAACAAGGCTTTGAGTCTCAATATGATTGGAGGAGTGTCGACCAGCTCAGACCAAGGGGAGGTCAGCACGCTTACTGCGATGGGGGAGATTATTAGTTTGAGATCTGACTGTGTTGAATTTAGACATTTGTAAAATAATTGTTTCGCTCTAGAAAGTTGTCTTTAACTCCGTCTTTTCATAACTTTTTAGGTATATGTTACCAAAATTTCACAAAAATAGAGAGAGCGGGAAGCCTCACAAAGATAACTATTTATACTAAAAATTAAAATGTTATTTGGATAAGTAAACCAATAATGACTACTTTAAAATCTTTTTAAAAAATGGTGACAAAATTAATTGTGCTGCTGGTAGTTATGCTACTTATATCACCGTTAATGTACGGTGTCTTTAAATTGCTAATTCGCCATTGTTACAAAAAAAATATTTAAAAAAAGCACACCTTTTATCTTACCCCAAAAATTATTTCATTTTGTCATACACGTATTTTATTTTGTCCTGTCTATCATAATGAAATAAGACTTTATAAGGATCCTAAATTTGTGCAACCGTTATAAGTTAAATACATGTCTGAGCCTAAACTTTCAAAGACCAAAAGAAACATCGAAATGGACTGATGAGATACAGCTATTGTGGGGCCATATGTCGGCATAGTATGTCAAACGGATTTGGCGGGGCCCAGTCTGTGTAGGGATAAGAAATTAAGGATAATAAGGAAAAATTAAGGTAGGCTATGAAAGTGCGGGGCCCACTGCGGCCGCATATGTTGCAGTGGCATAAGGCCGGTGTTGCAAAATAAATCTGCCCCCATACAGAGTCTCCCCCAGGAGATTCCATTTTAAAACAAACTCTCCCCCGGAGAAATATTTTACTCCCAATTAAAATAAATCCTCCCCTATCCTGTAAAATAATGTCTCCCCCAAAATAAATCCGCCCCTATCACACTTTCGATATTAAACACAGTGATCATTGAAAAACAAAAGAATATAGAATACTTACTTTTGTATTGCTGTAATATTCATAATTGTTTACTATAATACTATTTATAGTAGTGGCGTAGATATACAGAGATATGAGTGAGTGGGGACCATACCGTTTGACACTTGTCAGGGGCGTAACATAATTTGAAAAATTGATTAATTACTTGATTTTTTTCCCACAGTACAAATAGACGCACATGGACTTTTTGGAGTTTTTGGTGTATAAGGGCAATTGTTTTGTTTCATAAAGCAGAGTTTAAGTCCTTTAAGGCCAAGTCACACAAACACCGGGCTTTCAGACATCCTTTTTTGAAGTCGGTGGAAAGGGGGTTGGAGTGACCCAATTAAGTAAAGGCACGGGGGGGGG
>MUZC01000322.1:40040-53451 GCA_002072015.1 Radix auricularia | reverse complement strand
GGGGGGGGGGAGGGAACATAAATCACGCTGCGCAACTGACCTGTTTAACCTATAACCCGATTATACAGTGTTTTTTTTTTAAACTCTGTAAATGCAGTGTGTTGAGAGAAGCAGGAGCGAGGTTTAAAAAGAGTGGTGGTGCTGACATCAGTGGGTGACACTATAACAAGGGGTGACATCCTTGTATGTGGCACTGGAAGAATCGGGGGAGTTTTATTGGTTTAGTCGTGATGGGATGACACATTGGGCTTATAGCAGTGGTTTACGCAAAACGTATTGACGCTTTTGGGGAGACAGCTTCACTAATAATATATAAATAGTAAGTTATTCTTTTAATAAATGTACCGAGACGTTTTTTCTCCATCAAACTATCAAATTTAAAAATCCAATAATTTACTAAACATTGGCTTCTGGTTTTTAAGTTAAAATATTTTTCAACATTGATTTATACATGCCACGATATAATGTGTCAGATTATTTCTATGACTACAAACAAAAAACAAAACAAATGATTATAACAACACAGCCTTTACTACAATCATCAACACTTTCATCACAATAGATAGTATTTCAAAGTGTATCTTTCAAATATAATAAAAAGAAATATTAAACATACATACACACACACATATATACATGCATGCACGCATATATGCATACATTCATCCATGCATCAATGCATAGATACATACATAATTATATGCATACATGCATTCATACGTACAAACATAAACATATACTGTACACATACATACATAAAAATACGCACATACAAAAACTTATTCATATATACAAACATGTATATGGATATAAAAATTATTTTATACATTGCAGACGCTCCTTCTGTACATGAGATTATTGCGTCCTACGCTTTTCCACAGTTTATTCGTGTTTTTTTGCCTGGTCTTGAAGTTTTAATTAGGGTTGTTATGGATCTACCCTTTGGATAATCCGGAATCCAGCTATGTTTACAATTCCAACTTCGACAGAATTTCAATTCATAAATCCGGACAAATCCGGCAGGCCGATAGACCCATAAAACATACATATTTATAATAGGTCCGGTTCTGGCAAATCCGGAAGCCCTCCATGTTTACAAAATCCGTCTCCAGCTCCGGGTTCGGCCATATTTCACTATATAAATCCACTCAATCAAAACCTAGTATTAATATATATATATATGTGTGTGTGTGTGTGTGTGTGTGCGTGTATGTGAAAATACTACTATTTTCCTTACATTAAAATATTTTTTTTATTAGAGTGAGCCTTAAAACTTTAAATTTAAATTTATCATTTCTAATAATTCATTGCAGGACATTACAATAATATCAGGCACTAACATAAATAATTTTAAAACAATTAAATAAAATAGCCTACTAACAAATACGTACAAAAATGTGAAGTAAATGATGAGCTTACAAAATGATTAGGGAAAGTTTTAAACGTATTAACGTTCAACGTTTCCCTTTGGGAAACAAGATGACAATCATTTCACACACACACACAACAGCGCACGTCATCAATAACAAAAGCCAACCTCTAAGCTACACCTTCGACCTCTTGGGCTCTAAGGTAATTGACTTTATACCTAACATATTCCACGGCATGCGAATTTCAAACTAGCTAAGCGTGCGCCTCACCTAAACCCAGATATCCACGGTACTGTTATCTGAGCTACGCAATAAATTTAAAGTATCGGTAGACTCCAACCCTAGCTCATTGTTTAAACGTGTGACCTAATTTTTGTGCGTCTAAATTTAGCATGTTCTGTGTTTCTTGAGACGGCAACGCAAAAAAAGTAATCCCATTTAAAAACTTTTTAAAACTATTTTTTAAAAGTGAACTTAAATTATTTTTTAAAAATTTACAAACCTTGGATACTTGGATTTGCTAATTTTTAATTATTTTTTTTGCTGTAGATATAGTAAACTCTACGGGTAGAAGACTGGTGATATTTTTAAATTATTATAATGCACAAATAGAAATAGAAACTTTCGTTTAAATCCTAACTCGTGTTACAAACGTAAAGAAAGACTTCGATGCAAAGTTCTCGTATTAATTAATCATCTTTATATTTCAGTTCATTTGTCTGTTATTCTTTTTAATAACTCTGGGCAATTCAACAACTCTAAATATGTGTCTTTACGGGCATACAACGTCTAAACCCACAAATAGCTACGCCCCTGACTAAGCTTAAGATCGTTGAATTCCCAATAATCATACACAAATGCATGTAGAAAAAATACAAATTATGTTGTAAGTCATAAAGTTTAATAAAATAATTATTTATAATTTCAAATAATTAAGGGGAGGATCTATTTTAACAGGGGAGACTTCATTTTAAAACAATTTCTCCGGGGCCGAAATTATTTTAAAATAAACTCTCCGGGGGAGAATTTATTTTGGGGGAGACTTTATTTCGTGACACCGGCCCTAATGAGAGATACAGTTTTGTTTGTATTAATTTTCCCAGTCCTTATATTAGTGGCAAGTTATTTTCAACGTCCACAGATATAATCAGACAAAAATACTACATATATAATCAGACAAAAACACTACAGATATGATCAGACAAAAACACTACAGATATAATCAAACAAAAAAAAGCACTACAGATATAATCAGACAAAAACACTACAGATATAATCAGACAAAAAAAACACTACAGATATAATCAGACAAAAAAAAAACACTACAGATATAATCAGACAAAAACACTACAGATATAATCAGACAAAAACACTACAGATATAATCAGACAAAAACACTACAGATATAATCAAACAAAACACTACAGATATGATCAGACAAAAACACTACAGATGGGATCAATAGATATAGATCCCTTACAGACCATGACGGTCCATGGGAGCAAGTGAAGTAGCGTTCACAAGTTTCATTGACCACTAACGAGCATGGGATTGTGTGGTTAGTACAATGCCCCAGGAGGCCTTGCCAGTACCACGACTAGTAGGATGTGGTGGTCGAGAGGTAGCGCTCTCGACTGTCATACCGATGGTCACGGGTTCGAATCCACACGAAGGTGAGGATTTGTTCTTGCGGCCTGAGGAGTCCCCGAGTCACCCAGCTCCGAATGGGTACCTAACTAGACAATAGTTAGGCGGCTGGGGTAATGCGTGGAACCCCTATAGCCGTGGCCTGTGACCGCTGCATCACTTGCCAACAGATCATCTCTCATGGTCTGTGGACGCAATTATCTTCTGCATAGAAGGAGCGTCTGTATATCTAAGATACAGTTTCAAGATACAGTACTGGCGACTCGGGTTGTTGCAGCGGTTCGGTAGTCCAGCGCGCTACTACTTAGACCACCGCGCCCCCGATGGGATCAATGGTTTTCAAAAACTAAAAGCGAAACACCGTCGATACCCATCAATGAGTACCAATATGAAAAGTGTAATCCATACATTATTCCTTACTAAAATATACGACTTGTACAAAACCCATTTTTAGTCAGCACAATGAAAGGAAATGCCTGTCCTCTATGAGAAAGTAGTGAATACTCGTCACTAATAATTATAAAATAAAACATAGTCGATACTTTTATGTTTAACAAACGAAACAAGGAGGCGATACCGATGAATACTGGCGAAATAAAAAAAATGTTAGACACGATGAGGTAATCGAAAACATCTTTTGCCACCAAAACAAAAAACAAACAAATGCATGTAACATCGAGATTTTAAAAAATCTTTTACGCTAAAAAACTCGAGTCCAATTATGATTTGACAATCTAACAGCGCGCTGCGACAATCATTAAATGATTAAATCATACCAAAATAAACAAAGATCCGCGCCACTTGTGTGTACAGACCTTGGTGGTAGGGGCGGGGCGGGGGTGGGGGGGATGCTCGAGTTCAGATTGAATCAATGACCGCTGGAAACTCACGCGATAATTGTGGACATCAAAGCAAGAAGATGGAGTAAGGGGAACTAATCACTGGTTTCCTTATCATTTTAATTGCTGTGCAACTGGAGAGTTCTCGTCTAGTCGCGACCATAAATTTCAACTCAATAAGTTTCATTCGTCAATCACTGCCTCAACATTGATGCCTTGTTTAGCTGAACTGTTGGAGTTGAGGGTAGGAAAAGATAGAATATTCAAATCACGCAGATAATAAAAATACATATTTTTAATTTCCCTTTACTAATTACTAATATATAGCAAACGACATGATTTTCCTTCATAAAACTTCCAGGCTTTATGATTATTTCGTGCTCTTAGTTTTCGCCTCATCTGATTTTTTTTTTTTTTTTTTTTTTTTTTTTTTTTTTTTTTTNTTTTTTACGTTACGTCATTCCACTGAAATTTATGTCTACTATTTTAACGTATATTAATCATACATATCTATGAAACCTGGCATTCGGGCGTTGATTGAGTTGCTTGAAAAAAAAATTAACATGAATACCGAAAAACTATTAACATTCCGAACATTAATCAAATACATGACTAAACATATATCTTGGATTAGCAAAGACTGGAAAAAAAAAGTTATAGATACAAGGAGCGTCTGTAACTAATAATATAAGAAGAATATTTTTGGAAACAATCAAGAACTAAATGAGTTTATAACATTTTTAAGACTCGGGAATTTTTAAATCCCTGGTATTAACTTTACCGTCATGTCTGTCTGTCTGTCTGTCTCTCACTCTCTCTCTCTCTCTCTCTCTCTCTCTCTCTCTCTCTCTCTCTCTCTCTCTCTCTCTCTCTCTCTCTCTCTCTCTCTCTCTCAATGCATTGTTTCAAAATTTCAGATCGATTGAACTTACAGTAATTAAATTAATGAATTTTTAGTTTATCTCTATTTAGCATGTACATTTTTGTGCTAGACTGTCGCGAGGTGCGTATTATATTGAACACAATTTTTTACACATTTTCCTGTCGCGTGGTGCGTTGCTAATTGTAATGAACATTCTTTTTATAGTACAATCCGGATATGTAAATGTTTATGCTAGTCTGTCACGCGGTGCGTATTTTATTGTACTTAATCTATATTTTTAGTTATTTCTCATATATAAGGGATGTATAGTCAAAAGCTTTGTATTTACTGGTTGTTTAATTCCTTGGTTTCTTGAGTGTTTCCCATGTAACTCAAAGAAATTTGCATTCAGATAGAACCTTGCAAAGTAAACATTAACAGGTAGAATTAAATATCTGAAAGAAAAGAATTAATTCTTGTAAGGATAAGAATGTTATGTATTTATTTCAAAATGGGACAAAGAGATAAAAAAAAATTCCCCATCATTTATAACATCATCACTTTTAGTGACTTATAACTTACAAGGACACACAGACACACACTGTATCATGTTTTTTGGGCAAGGCGAAAAATCTTCTGTGTGCTTTCGTAACGTAAAAGTATGTCTTGTGTTTGGGTAATGTTATAGTTACTGTGTTTTTGGTTAGGGTAAAAGTCAGCCTTATATCTGGGTAGGGTAAAAGTCAGCCTTATATCTGGGTAGGGTAAAGGTCAGTCTTATATCTGGGTAGGGTAAAAGTCAGTCTTGTATCTGGGTAGAGGGTAAAAGTCAGTCTTGTATCTGGGTAGAGGGTAAAAGTCAGTCTTGTATCTGGGTAGGGGGTAAAAGTCAGTCTCGTATCTGGGTAGAGGGTTTATGACTTATTCTTTTCTAGCTACTATTTCTGTAACCTGCAAGGGACTCACGATTACTCAATGATCATGTATGACGTAGTCAGTGGCGTAGCTAGACCTTTTGCCGCCCGGGGCGGTCTCCAATTTGCCGCCCTTTTAGAGAAGTCCATAAATGACTTCACACATGTGGGGGGAGAGGGTGACACACATTGGACGTCACATCAAAACGCGCAAATGTAAATAAAAGTTCTACTTAAATGTATGATTATATGGTTTCACATGTTTTACGATATAAGAGTGCAGCCTTACACTAACAAAATATTTAAATGACAAAAAAATGGATTGGAAATATGCTCATTTTGAAATAAAAAATACGGCTTTTATGGGGTGGGGGGAGGAAGCTATGTGATGTCACATTTGAGAAGGGGTCTAAGTTTTTGTGACGACGTGTGACCAGGGGGCAGGGGGTGAATTATTAGCCAAAATTGAGGGACGTCATTTGAGGACGGCCACTTAATTCAATTTTATGATGGTTTTTATAAATTAGTAAACATTAATTTTAAAAATTGTAATTGAAAACAAGTTAACTGTTAAAGTAAAATGTGTGGAACATGTTAACCATTCCTTGCTATATTTTTTTATGTAAGCATTAATAAAAGAGGCCAAATAAGATAATAAACCTATAAGAACACATAAAAAAAAATACAACATGCTTTTGCTAAAGGCCACAAGAAAGTTAATGAGGTCGCAAGCCTCCTACCCCCCAGATGAAACAAAAACGTATTCCAAATTTAAACCCAACAATTAATATGCTTTTACTTTTTATTCAAAAATATATGGTTTC
Organism: Radix auricularia; assembly: GCA_002072015.1. Taxonomy (NCBI): domain Eukaryota; kingdom Metazoa; phylum Mollusca; class Gastropoda; family Lymnaeidae; genus Radix; species Radix auricularia. The sequence goes on along the minus strand of MUZC01000322.1, from coordinate 46,995 downwards.
TTTTATAAACAAAGAAATTGTATTCATTAGTGAAAGCATATTTAAACATTTACTTACCTAACTTTTATAATAGAGAAATTGTGGATTATGTCAAAATTTAAATTATTTGTAATATTTTGTTCTATCTTTAGACCATATTGCAAGATTTTGTAGTCTTATATCACTCATTGTGGAACAAATATTTATATATTTTTAATCAACTGCAGTTGGGAGAAGCTCCTTTCACAACTAGACATATTGATAGCAATTGTTGAAAACATTCTTAGCAAAATAATAATTTTGGGTGAAGAATTTTGAAATCTATACTATTTAATATATTTAGATCAAGGGGTCATTAACCCCCTCCCCTGTTTTTCAAACAAAATGCCTCTTCTTGTAGTGTAGGTACAGCCAGGGCTGGTCTTAAGCCACTGCGGCCGTAGTGGGTTCACGCTTTCATAGGCCCCATTTATCTTAATGTTCACTTATTACCCTTATTAATACCTTATCCCTACCCAAACTGGGCCTCGCGCGTCCATTTTCGCATACAAAGCTGTATTTAATGCCGATTGCAAAGACTGTCTCTGTGTACAGCCATAAAAACCTGGAACCTTTTTCATTCAATTTTAAGCTGCTCTTTGTCAATGGCAATAAAGAAATGTTTTTGATGGTACATTTTTTCAATTCGTAGATTACATGGTATTATACACGAAAATTTTCTTGCAAAGACATGCAACTCATCAGCAATTTCAATTATTTTCTTTTATAATTACATCTTTAAATTAAAAAAAAAATTTCTTGTTGTACGACTTGCTCTAAAGATAGAACCCCGTCTCCTAAATTTTCTCCACTCATACTTATTCTCCTTCCAGCACGGCGTTTAGTTGATATCCCAACTCTCTAGAATCTGTAACAGCGCTCTGTATTACCACATAACTTTGATCCATGAAATGGGTTGGGACTATTTATTTTAAAGAAAACGGGTTCCCATAAATTGAGATACTATAGAAAAAAAAATATTGGAATGAACTGAGTAAATTTCCAGCGTCTGATCTCATTTTACTAGTTTCAAATTCAGATGACAACTTTTTTCAAGCCTTTTGAAATTTTTAAATATGTTTTTTTCGAAATTATTTATGTTATTGCGATGTTTATTAACGGATAAATTTATATACTTCCATATTCTTGCGCTAAATCTTAATAATTTCCCATAAAATAGAAAAATTTAAATTATTTACGAATTGCTTTGATTGGATAGACGTAGCATTTTCAATGAATAACAATATTTTAATGCAATATAAACAAAATACATTTAATTTTTAGAAGTTACTTTAAAATTATTTTCTAAAACTTAAACAGTAATTAAATTTTTACTTGCGGTTAAACACAATATTTGAAGCACCATGTCATGTAGGTACTTGTTAGCGCATCATTCTTCCCATGTCAAAATTCCACGCAAAAACTGTCAAGGTGATATTAATAGTACATATTATTAGGTCCATTGGTTATGTGTTGTTTTTTGTACAGTTTTCTTATAATAGCGCCATTAAAGACGCATGTCGCTAATTTTCAAAACAAATAGATTCATTTTTAAGCGATTTTTAATTTTTGAACGGGTTTGCGATTGTTACAACAACCACTATGTAATCAAACAGATGATGCGTGAATCCGTCAATTAAGATTCGAAATTAAAAGTATTTTTGTTTCACCTTGGTTTCCCCCTTCAAAAGATAAAGGGCGTTGTCGGAAATGGCTCTATTTTTCAAATAAATGCCCACAATTGCCGCCCTTTAGATGAGTGCCGCCCGGGGCGGACCGCCCCCTCCGCCCCCCCTAGCTACGCCACTGAGGTGGAGGATATATGAGGTGGGATTCATTCATGCTGTTAGTGTGTCAAAACCTTAATGACTTTATGTCCAACCTTTTTTAAAAGACTTATCTGCTGTGACTGTTTCTTTTTTTTTTCTTATTTGTTTTAATGTTGTATGTGTGCTGGAATTTTTTTTTATTATTGCAAGTTAACTGATTTTTTAAAAATTAAAATCTCTGTGTTTAATGTATATCATCGTATTTCTTACTTTCTTTCTAGTTGAAAGAAATTTTTATTCTTTGTTTTTCTGACATAAAATCGAACAGTCATATTTTAGGCTTTGGTGTCACCCCCCTGATGGTGTCACCCGGGGCGGCCCGCCCCCCCCTCACGACCCTACTGTTTTTAAGGCATTAATTTTAAAGATGACAGAAAGGATACTTGATACAGTCAGATTAAGATTATTGTCACTCGTGTCAATATAAATGAAAGTAGGGTGGATTTAGGTGTCTTCGTATAGTACGTAAATAAGAAATCTACATAGATGACAACTTTAACAAATGCATTTTCTGGAAGGACCCGGTTCAATAGTGGGTAGTCCTTTTTACAAAGTAATATTAAGGACGCTTTACATTTTTATGGTAGATTCTACAGACTTGTTATTAGAAATAAAAAGATAAGCTTAATTTCTTGAATAAAATTTACGTTTTATTTTCCTCGTTGCCCAATCTTTCATGTATCACTTTTTTTATCCATGCCGTTGCCAGGAGGCAAAATATCTATAGATGTGACAATTTTTGTGTATTCGTTATTTGATTGCAATTTATTTTTAATCATCTTTATTTTAGAAAACCTATTTTAAAACTATTGCATTATATTTAGAATGCTCTAATTTGAAGGCAAAATGTAAAAGTACAGTAGATTAGCGGGTGTACGAAAATCTTATTTATTTTCAAGCATAGCACCATTTTCACCTTCGATCACCAAATATTTGCAATCTCGATCTTTGATAGTAAGATTCGATTAAAATAAGGAATACAATTTTATTAAATTTCAAAGCATCCTTTAAGTATCTCTTTAGTTTTTCTGTGAGTGAGCAGCCTCTGCTAAGCATTTAATACTATATGTTTGTAAATAATTTCTGGTGTCTTTGACATAACTTAGAAAGTAAAAAAAATCATTTGATCAAAGTTCCTGCGTCTGTTCGTGTGTTGAGCTTCTTTTTTCAGCCTCTACCAGTTCTTCTAAAGCTTACATAATAACCTCAAAATGGCTCTATGTTATACTCACTATTTTGTATCCTAAAATCTCTTGAATGCCTTGATTGTAGAAGAATTTGATATTTAAAACCGCTATCAACATTGAAAAAATGCGCAACGACCCTTACTGTACTAAAATAGTTGGACAATTCGTTTCAGTTGGAGTATCATGTAAACACGTTGGGCTTAATGAACGGTTTCAGGAGATTACACAGTGAGGTTTTATGTTTTTTTATTCTCTCTTAAACGCCTGTATACCTTCCAGCCACGAAAAATTATTAAACCAGGCTGGGCCATTAAAAATCCATTATTTTACTATCATGATTTAAGCAGTTTCACAATTTTGTTTTAATGAAATCTGGTAAAGATTATACAATGTTTGCTCATTTTCTGTCCATACTTATTTTTAAAAAATGGACTTGTCTGATCCTTATGTGAACTATCGAACTCAATGGAACAATATTTGGTATTTTGTTCCTAAGAAAGATGATTTGTCTCGAACTGTATCTTCTAAAATTACCATGAGATCAGTTTGAGTTTAGGATGACAATTTTTTTTACCCTATCCACCCACGATTTTCTCGAAATGCTCGAACTTTCTTTGCAAGAAAATGCATCGAGTCCATAACATTGCCTTTGTTTGCAGCAGTATTGTCCTTTCTCTCTGCTTTTCTTTATTAATATTGCATTCTTTTTTTATATATCCAATTACTAATTACTTCCAACTGGAAAAAAAAACTTTGGCAACTTTGACAATATTGAAAACTTGTTCATGATTGGATAATTTTGTATTTAGAGGTTAATTCCACTAAATAAGCCATTTCGCCCATTATTTTGTTGATTCTACAAAACAAAAGACAATAAAGGTAAAATAATGATGCTTTGGAAGAATAAACCATATCAGATTGCCAGCAATTCTTTTCCAGTAGTTTCCTTACGTTAAAATCAAACTTGAATCAATTATAACATATAGAGCTACTAGCACATTATTGTCAACCCATTCGAATCAGTAGAATTTATATTAATAATGGAATTTAAAGTTTTGGCATTAGAATATATTTTAATATAGTTTCTTCATCTATTTTAATTTTTTATCTTTGTTTTTCTTCTGTTAATGTCTATTTTAGAGTTTTTCATTTGTTGAAGTTAATTAACAACAAGGAATTCGCTGCCCCAAACAAATTGCGCCCTAACAGTGTACCGCCCCCTAACAAAGCGCAGCTTCGAGCATTCGATTGGCTTATGTTTCAAATAGATAGGGGACAGTAAGTTTTGCTTTTACAACTAAAGCAAATGTTAAATTTCAAGACTAAATTAAGTTGCCACCACTTCAGTGTCACTTTCTCACACCATTTAAGCCTCTGGTTTTTGAGTACGGTAGCATTAATATCAAAAGAATTTATATCTAATAAGAAGTTGGATGTTTTGGCAGTTGAAACGGTTAAATGCTTTAGGATAGTTCCATTATTTCTTTTATAATCGGTAATTTCTTATTTGGCTTTTGTTTTAGTTCGATATAAAGCTTGACTGTCTTATAAAATTTTCATTATTTGATTCTAATTAACGACTAGGAATTTGCCGCTCCTGGCAAAGTGCCTCCCGGGGCATTTGCCCCCCCCCCCCTTCGCTACGCCACTGGTTTTCAACTTTATATTTTGCCCTTAATGGGCCCTAGGGCCTTAAATGTCATATTTTGCTAATAAAAGCTTTATAAAAATAAGTTTATGTGTAAGTTACTGAGTAGATGAAAGGATCTTTTAAAAAATTTTGTCTACAAAATCTTCGTAGCCCATATTAAATACTTAAGGGCACTGAACTTTAAATGTCAATTTCTTCGGGGCAGGGGGCCCCAATTTTTTTTTCGTAAATGTTAAAGATATTTTTCCCATTCAATTTTTAAGGCTCTTGTGAAATATATCCACATTGAAAATGAATTAAAATGAACATGTTTTTGAAATTGAAATCTTGCACGGAATGTGCCCGTTGCCCCTTAATGTGTTTTCCTCTTATATCTATCTACTTATCTATATATAAAAATCAAAGTATGTCTTTTTTTGGTCTATTAAAACTGACTAAACCATTCACCCGATCACGATGATGCTTAAGGAAATTGTTGATTATGCTTCAGGGATGGCTTTGTGAAAACATTTATTTTAAACATTGACACTTATTGGGTGCCGGGGGCCCAAATTATTTTTGTACTAGCCATATAAACATTAGTTTAAGCATCGGCTACTTGGAAAATGAATGTATCTTGACCAAACTTAGTGCATACATACTTTATAGTCCACATTAAAATACCATATGGTTTTGAACTCCTAATTTCCATTACTTTTGGGCCCGGGGCCCAAAATCTTTAATTTCGTAAATTTTTTATAATTTATTTCATTTATGATATTACACTACCTTGAAAGATATTGAAAAATGTATTTATTATTATTTATTTGGAAATAATCATTGTATTAAACTTAATTTCTTGCACCGATTGGGCCTAGGGGCCCTTAATTTCATTTTTTGCTTCTATGAGCTATATAAAAATTAGTTTAAGCGCTCTCTATTTGATAAATTGATTGATCTTAACCAAATTTTGTAATTATATTCTTGATTCTTGGTAGCCAAACTTAAAATACTATAGGTAGGTAATCTCCTAAGGGGCGCTCTTTTGGGGCTGGGGCCCATAATACCTATTTTTATAAACCTTTAAGATTGTATTCCCCAATTCAATTATTAAAGATCTTAACAAATGATGATAAATGTATCCATTATTATCCATCTTAAAATAAAAAAGTGTTTTCAACTTTATATCCTGCCGTGAATGGGCCCTGGGGCCCTTAATGTCATCATTTAATAATAAAAGCTATAACAAATAAGTTTATGTGTTAGCTACTGAGAAGATGAATTGATCTTTTTAAAAAAAATGTCTACAAAAACTTGAGACTGTTAAGAACGCTCATGGGGTAGTAACTGTCAACTTTTTTCTCTCAATTTAAAAACACTTGGGGTGCTTGGGGCCAATAATGTCATTTTTTAAAACTTATATGAGGTATATAAAAATTAGTTTAAGTACTAACTACTTACTATATTTATGGATCTTAACCAAACTTTGTATATAAATACCTAATAAGTAGTATTAAAATACCATAGTGCACTAAACTCCTAATGTCAAGTCCTTTGGGGCTGGGGGCCCAAAATACCTGTTTTCGTAAACGTGTAATATGTTATTCCCCAATTCAATTATTAAAGGTCTTGACAAATAATGATAAATGTATCCATTATTATTCTTATTTAAATGAACAGATGTTTTGAACTTTATATCATGCCCTGAATGGGCCCTGGGGCCCTTAATGTCGTTTTTTTTTATTATATCAGCTATATAAAAATTAGTTTATACGTTAGCTACTTGCTATATTGATGGATTTTAACCAAACTTTGTGTATAAAAACTTGATAGCCAATATTGAAATACCATAGGGCACTTAACTCCTAATTGCAACTCCTTCGGGGCTGGGGGCCCAAAATACCTTTTTTTGTAAACGTTTAAGATTTTATTCACCACTTTAATTTTTAAAGGCTTTGACAAATAATTATAAAGGTATTCATTATATCCATATTCAAATGAACAGATGTTTTGAACTTTATATCTTGCCCTGAATGGGTCCTGGGTCCCTTAATGTTTTTTTTCTTTGCTTATATGAGCGATATAAAAAAAGGTTAAGCGCTAGCTACTTGGTAAATTGATGGATCTTAACCAAACTTTTCAGTAAATGTTTAATATATTTTGCCCATTCAATTTTTAATGGTCTTGACAAATAATGACAAATATATATGTTATCATGCAAATTGAAATGAACATGTGTTTTTAACATTACATCTTGCACTAAATGGGCCCCATCATGTCATTTTTTTTTT
>MUZC01000322.1:20363-39963 GCA_002072015.1 Radix auricularia | reverse complement strand
TTTTTGCTTAAATAAGTTTATGCGTTAAGTTTTGTGGAAATGAATTGATCTTAAACAAAATTGTTTTATAAAATCTTGGTAGCCCATATTAAAATGCTATAGGGCACTGAACTTATGTCAATTCCTTCTGTGCCGGGGGCCCCTAATGTCTGTTTTTGGTATGCTTTAGATATTTTCCCCAATTTAATTTTAACAATCTATAGGAATATATTCATGATGAAACTGAATTGAAATAAACAGCTATATGAAATTGACATCTTGAGCAGAATTGGCACAGGGGCCCTTAAATGTCATTTTTTCCTTATATTTCCTTTATAAAAATTAGTGCTCGCTTAAGTTACTGAGAAAATAACGGATCTTGCCAATCTTAGTACATAAAAACTCAAGAGTCTATAAATAATTACTAAAGGGAACTGAACTCTTGATGTTCATTCCCTCGGGCAGCCGTCTCCAAATGTTTTTGTAATGCACGTTAATAATTTAATTCCCCAATCAATTTTACACAATATTGAGAAACATAGCTTGGGTACAAATTATCATTCATTTTAGAGTTTGGCCCTTTAATGTCGTTTTTTAAAGCTTTTAAATTATTATTTTATTTATCCCTTTGCTATAAAACTTGGATTTTTTTTCTCCACACTTTCGTGTAGGTTTGTTACATAATTGTTTTTAAGACATATCAGTCATTGGTTTCTTAAATATTCATTTTTACTGAGATCGTTGCAATGCACGACCGGGTCTGCTATTACATTCATAAATATATACGTACGTACATACATACATATATACATACTTACATACATACATACATACAAACATACATACATTCATAAATACATCCATACGTACGTACATACATAGATAACTGCGCACGCACATACATATACATACATATATACTTACATACATAAATACATACATACGTACGTACGTAGCACATATATACATACACACATATATATACAGGGCCGGCCCTAGAGTATGCGGAGCCCGAGGCAGCAAAAGATTAACGGGGCCCCAGGCCCAAACAGGGCGGTCCGTAATGACGTCATGCAATTTTGGCCGATTTTAACCCCCTCCCCCAGTGCGTCACATGTCAGAAATAGTTACAACCATATGACGTCACAAAGCGTTGCCCCCCTCCTCATAAAAGCCGTAATTTTTTAATGTAATTTGAAAGTTTGGCTTTTTGATGTTAGATCACAGTTCTTAGAGTCCCCCCTCCCACTCGTCACACAGCGTCACAAAAGTGTGTCCCCCTTCCTCCTCTACGTGCATGACGCCCTTTATGGACGGCTTCAATTCAGTAGACGAGGCGCAAAACCCATACAAAAATTTGCATTTCTACATATATTTGTCGCTCTGCCTATACTGCCATTCGTCAGATCAGTTCAATCTGTCATTACTTAAAAGATGGTTCAACAAAAACTCTAGTCTGTGCTCTTGTTCTAGCTCGTATTGATTACTGCAATTCTCTTCTGTCAGGTGCTCCAAAACAATGCATTGAAAAACTACAGAGAGTTCAAAATTCAGCTGCCAGATTAGTTCTAAAGGCAAAAAAAACATGACCATGTTACTCCGCTACTTTACTCACTTCATTGGCTACCCTTACAAGCCCGCTTTGATTACAAATTGGCTGTTCTGTGTCACAACTTCTTTCTGACTCAGAAATAAAGGCGTTTCTCAAAAGTAGTGAAGCAGAAAGATGGCCCGATCTGAAAGTCCACCATCCAGAGGGCGATGCATTCTTTAAACTCCCCCGCCAATCTCAGAACATCATATTCAGGCTAAGGACGGGCCACAACAAAATTAGGCAGCACATGTTCCGCAAACTTCGAATTGGAGAAACCGAAATGTGCCCCCTGACAAACAGCTGCAGAGAACGCGGAACATGTGCTGCAAAAATGCCCTCTGTACCTCCACACTCGGGCGGCCATTTGGCCCCAGGAAGCTATCCTCCACGATAAACTGTATGGTGGACTGATCCAATTGACAGCCACAGCGCAATACATCACGGATATAGAGCTTGTGATCTAAATCCTCCTTCAAAAAGATTTTGAGAACGCAGAAGAAGAAGAATTCACACTAAACACTTGTTCAAAAATTTCAGAAGACTGTATTATTTATAAGATGTTTTATAGTGTTAATATATCAACAATCCTGAATGTATATCGTTTAATTAAGCCTTCCCAGTTAATCGACAGATCTGCATTTCCAAAACACATGGTTATTCTGATCGGCCTATTTTTTTATTGTGAAATTTCAAGAGAAATCATAATAAAAATAATAAACTACTCAAATCTATAATATTTTTTTAATGCGAACGGGGGTTAGGGTGATTTAAATTTCAAATACACAAGATCTGTGTTTTATCCTGCTTTTAAAGTTATTTTTGCTTTATTTTAATAGTAGACCGAGATTCTTCAGAAGCGGTGGTGATTAGTTGATCCAAAGCCGGTAGTAGGGCAAGGCGAATGAGGCAACCGCCTTGGGCCCCACGCTTTGGCTAAAAATTTGTAGGCCTACTACTTTTTACGATTATTACGTTATACTTGTATTATTATAACAATAGTATCAAGAAAACTTTTTATGGGATAAAATAATTTGAATAATACCGTTCTAATATAACAAAATATTATAATCATCCTAAATCCTAATGCAAAAAAAGTATTTTTTCGAGGGCATTTCAGTAAGCATTTATGGATCCAGGATAACATTTTAAATAAGAAATCGCATTTCTTAGGCCTCAACTTGCTATGCTAAGTGGGGAAAAAATCCAGTGTGAGACTTTCTGATCATAAAAAATCAAAGGAACATGTGACATCTACTTTGCAATGGTTTGACCTGGAAAACAGGCTAACAGAAGAATGCAGTGTTTTGAGAACACTTTTTCGTGCCATTTGGATAGAATTGTAAGCGCAAAGAAATAGATTTTCCCAAAAGTTCCTTAATTGGTTGCGAGTGCTGTAGCTCGCTTTTCTTTCACTCAAGTTATAAAAATATTTGCTGAGACATCATTCAACACTTTCATTCTGGCAGAGGTGCTTGCATGAATGTTAGTTAAATTCTATGTCGATGTTCCTGGAATACGCACTAGTCTGTCTCGGCACAAAACCATTTTTAATGCTGGCTAATGTTTGCTATACCGTCCCAAGTGTTGTTCATTCTTGTTTTACTTTGTATAGAAAATTGCAGTTGCTTTACTTTGATCTGCGGCAGTGGCGTAGCAAAGGAGGGGGTACATGTCAAAATTAAGGGGCACTAAAATGAGACTTACGGCGTCACATTATGATAAGTGAACAAGGTTGATATATTAATTAAATAGGGGGGAGGGCAACGTTATAGTTTTTCCCCACGTTCAAAATATCCTAGCTACGCCTCAGGTAGAACGGCGTCGGGTATGAATATCATTGGTTTCAGAAATTATTTACTTAATTAAAATAAAAGAACCAAAGTTATGTGTGTTTTGTTTAAACCATCAAGGAGGGGGAAACAAAAACAAACAAACAAATATCAGGTGGTCTTTAAAGTGACACGATGGCTCTGCTTACTGCTGTCATTACCAAACTCAGTCTTAGGCCTATTGGGGGTCAATGAAGTAATTAAAGAATCCAAAAAAAATCCTTAGGTTTTATAACGAGAAACTTTTACAGATATGATAAGACTATTAAAAACGCTATCTTACGTTGGTTAGACCTGCACTAGAATATACATCTTCTTTATGGGACCCATCCAACATTATATAAAACAAATTCAAACAAGAACTGCCAGTTTTATCACTGGAGAATATTAAAAACTGACAAGAATAACCCCTTTAGTATAATAATTAAATCTTGAAACACTAAAGGAAAGAAAAACAAAGAGCAAAGTAATAATAATAGATAAGGCAATTAATTCTAAATATTGGAAATACAACACAAAGACAATCTAATACTAACTTCTAAAATGATAACACAAATTGGGCCGTGGTGGTGGCAACATTCTTGGATTTTTTTTTCTAATCTTAAGGAAGATCTTCTTTTGCGACTTTAGGGAAAAATTTTCTCCCTAAAAAATTGCTAAAACCCCGGAAGACCATGGGCCAAGGACGAGAGTTTTTCCCTCTTGATTATTGATAGTCTTATCCTACGCCCAAACCGCATTGCATATTCCTACCATCCACAACGGGAACGTGAAAATCGAACACCAAAATAAAACTCTAATTAGGGGTTTAAGCAGCTTGCTTAGAAAAAACTCACTCCAACTCCAAATAATAAAGTTATGCTTTCTATTGCAATTAAACTTCGTTATTCCACGCATCTTTGATCCGTGCTTAAGAAAAGTGGTGCTTGGGCCGAGGAATGTATAAAAATGATGCTGGTTGAGTAGGCCATGTGAAAAACCATTTGGTTTTCTTGTCTTTAAGAGGGGCATAGGATTAAAATTGTGTTCTGCTATAGTTGTTGTAGGATTTTTTACGATTTTGGCAGCCTCCTTTCCATAAGTTTGGGAATAGATCCCCCTCCCCAAACACACAGAGACATACATTTCGGGTAACGAAATTTTGGTGAATGAGTATGGTCCTGTTCATTACTATAATTCTAGACTTAGATGGCCTCATGTCAGATGAAAGTCTGCAATATAGACATTCTATAGGATCCCGATTATTCTATTCCAAGTGTGATATTAAAAACCCTACATACCCATTAAACGTCTAGAAATTTTATAGAACTTTTGAGAGCCTGATTGAAGTTGTGCAAATTTTAAAATAACCTGAATTGCATTCGATTTTTATAAATAATATAACAAATAAGTAGAGGCTATAACTATAATAAATTGATCTAAAGGTCTATCTTAAGTCTTTGCTCTAAAAAGTGAATATCGTTTGAGACGGAATAAGAAATACAACATTAATCCTTTTTTTCAATTAAAAAAAAAAAGGTCATACCATTCTGTCCTAGATGATATTTGTCTGTGCGTTGAAATTTCCTCTAATGGCAATAAAAGCTTTCATTTATTATTTCAAGTGTTAAGTCTACCTTGATACGTTTTAAATATCGACATGACGGGTGAACTTTGCATGAGACAGCTGAGAGTCAGTCTGGCTCAAGCCCAAGCTCTTTGTACAACAACTCATGTGTCTACTCTCTGCACCTCTTTCTTCCATACCAGTTCAAAAATGTTTGCTATTATAGTTAAAGAGCCTGGAGATCATTCGTTTTTCATGAAGTTTATTCTACTTAACATGCCATAACACAAATCTGCGCACTCAACGTAAACCTCTACATGTACAAGTCTAAATGAAGAATCTAGAGGTGAAGCATATGTATGAGTGGTTTTGATATGCTGTGTGAAAACTGAAATGTGTGTTTTACAAAGCTTCAAGTGCATCACATACGTTTCCAAATTGCTAGCACAATATCCATGTTATTTGTCGCCACGTTTCTTAGCCGCACGCCATTTGTTCATTGCGTGCAGGCGCAGAATGATGTCTGTCAATAGCTTCCGTAGAAACTGAAGTTTATGTCAACACATCTCAGATTTTTGTTGTTGTTGTTGAGGAAGCAAACAGTCAAATTAAAAAAAAAACACTTTTGTCATTTTCAATGATAAAACGCATGAGGCAAGTGTAAGTTACACACAAGTACCAAGTAAGAGATGTTTTTACAACACAAATAAACAATTTAATTGAAATTAACTTTCAAGTACAGATTGCTATAGTAAATTAAATACTATTTTTAACAGCAGAAAGCATAAAAACGTTAAATGGCCGCATAGTTTTAATTATGTATATTAAGTCTGGTCCCGTATTGTTTTGTGATTTTACATACCATACTTTCGTTTTACCTTTATATTAGGAATGGAGAACCAGATGCGATCGGCGTTTATTTTATTTATTGATTCATGTTTTCTTGTATTTTCACCTTTTATTCTAGTTAACTTACTAATAGGCATCAATTTCCAATTTTCTTCTTCATGAACCATCTTGACGAGCCACATTGATTTTTAGCCCCGCTGATTCTGGCACGTTATATTTTATTTAAAACCACCACAGGGCAATATTGATTGAATGAGGCCTATCAGTTCAGATGGGCTATCTCATCTCTCAGTCAGAACTCGAAACGTTAATGTCATAGAATGCTGGTAAAGATTGCTTTGGTATGAAATTTGTATTTTAAATATATTTTGGGGAAGTTCAAGTTAAGATAATTAATGAGTTAGAGCCTAAAAATAGTTTGGTTAAATTTAATTTATATATATATATATACATATATTATTGCTGTTAACATCTGAATGAGTCTTTTTTCACAAAAATAGTATACTCATTACGGTAGTTTTTGCTTTTAAAATATTTCACGAATTCTCAAAAAATGTGTGTTGGTTGTAATTAAAATGTTAATACTGTCATTTGCTTTTAAGTTGTAGTGCAAGTGATACAAAGAGATGCCACTCAAGCTTTTTAACAGATGGCCTCGTTTATATGGTTTTGAAATAAGTGGACACGGGCCAAGTTATGTAATATCTGTAGAGAAAGGAAGTTTAGCTTATAGATCTGGTCTCATGCCAGGAGACCAGCTATTGGAAGTGAGTGGCCAAGACGTGACAACTTTATCCGCTGATGAGATCAGACTAATGTGTAAAGGTCTTTCTAAACAACCCCCTGAGCTCGAGGTTGTCTCTTGCTTGCAAACGGTTGTCATTGAACCAGATCTTGTGGCTGGATATGGGTTCAGTATTTTAAATGAGAAACCAGTAATTATAGGATCTGTAGGTTTTGGTGGCCCAGCCTTCCAGTCTGGACTAAGAACAGGTAAACTTTAGTGCCACTAAATAGTCTATTGATGTCAATTTTTTTACACAAATCAATGTAATATTTAACTCATTCACTGAAGTATCATCTATTTTAAAAAAATAGTTTTGTTTATTCATTTTTTAAAAATATAGTAATACAATACTTTAACATCTTAAAAATAAGGCAAACCAAATCAGAGGCTTGGCTAAAATATTTTGCCCCGGGGGACTAATTATGAAGTTGGGCCTCCCCAAGCCCCTTTAATAAATATCTTATCCTTGTTCATTTATTATACAGTGATCTTGTAAACTTATTACGGTGCCTCTGAACCTTGTCCCTCGGGGACATAAGTATTCCTTCCCTTGTATACTATGCTACTGAAACATCTCACTATAAATTGAAAGTCACTGTCTTGGATATTTTTGTCAGTACCATTTGATTGCATAGAAATTTATCACAAGACATTAGTATTTTATAAATAAAGCTTTTTTTTTTTTAAAGTTAATGCTTTATTAGGACACTAAATATTTTTAAACCTTCAAATTTAATTCAACTTTTTAAAGTAACAAGCAAAGAATCATTTGTTCAAATCCTTTAATAACTTTACAAGTAAACTACTTTCTTCATAACACAGGAGATATCGTCCTAGAAGTTAATGGAAAATCTCCAGTAAGATTTGAAAAACTTCAATCTGTTTTGTCACAGAGACAAGGTGTACTAAACCTGCTCACCATACCAATAGGCAGATCCAGCAATATGGTCCAAATGGATAAAAGCTTGTCTAGAATTGATGCACCTGATGCAAGATTTTACAGAGCCAAGGATTTGCACAACAAGGTTTAGAATTCATCACTTTAATAAGTTCTTGTTTGAAAATATAGTGAAGTAAAAAGATTTTAAAAAAGAGATGATTGCCTGTTATATTAGTGATAGTTTCTTACTATTAATGATCTTTTATATATCTATGCATAATAAATGTCTTCACCAATTTTATTTTGATAATAACACTGATATTTTATAAAATTTCTTAGCTGGAAAGTCTCTTGGGTGATGATTACAAAAGAAAAATAGCTGTGGTATCTGCTCTTAAGCGTTATGCAGAAGATAGAGATATCCCTATTCTTTGTAAGACACTAAACAAAGTTCTCTGGTCAGATGACTCCAGAAATATAATCACAGCCATCAGGTAGGTCAACAAAAGTGTCTTATACATAGAGATAAAATCATGTAACTTAAAGAAAGGACCTACAGATATAGACAGATTCTATACTTGCTACTCCAAATTGTTAGAATTTCTTGTCATTTGTCTAAAAATGTTTTAAAAAATCAAATTATTGCTCTTAAAGTCATCTTATTCATCAAGAAATTAATGGTTTATTAAATACAAAATTACATTTTAAATTTTAAGAAGTACCATATCTTAAATCTCTTATGCTTCCTTATCTTAGATATACAGACGCTCCTTCTAAGCAGAAGATAATTGCATCCACAGACCATGAGAGATGATCTGTTGGCAAGTGATGCAGCGGTCACAGGCCACGGCTATAAGGGTTCCACGCATTACCCCAGCTGCCTAACTATTGTCTAGTTAGGTACCCATTCGGAGCTGGGTGACTCGGGGACTCCTCAGGCCCCGAGAACAAATCCTCACCTTCGTGTGGATTCGAACTCGTGACCATCGGTATGACAGTCGAGAGCGCTACCTCTCAACCACCACGCCCCACAACTTTCATACTTATAATTTTAAAATCTTTATCTTACACAGATAAATATAAAACTTTTTTTTAGTTTTCTTAAAGCTGAATTAAGCATTTTTTAAATACATTTTACAGGCTATTGATACCACCTACTCAGCGACTTCACTTTGATAGCTTACTTAACAAAAAAAAATATCAGTTGACTTCAAGTGATAAATCAAGTCTCAAATCAACTTCCATCTCTAATCATCCAACAAGAAAGAAAAAGTAAGATTCATTTGCATAATAATCTATTAATAGTATATTAACTGTTTCTTAACTAAGAAACATGTTAAATTTTAAATTCAAAATGTCTGAACCAGTCACCACTAATGTAAGATAAAATGTCTATACTTACCAGAATTTAATATAATGAAGAATTTTCATTTTGTGTGTGTACAGAAGTAGGACTGAGAAGTCTCCAAAATTAAAATTATTTATAATTAGTTTAAGTATTTGAAAGAGAAGCTTCAGTATTAAGTCAATGGCCTACATTCGGAAGTCTACAGAAACTGGTTTTATTAGTTCTAGGACAAATATCATGTCTCTAGAGATTCTAGATGTTTACCTCTGTGCCTGGTAATGAAGGCTAATACAAAATTTATAAATGATTTCAAGTTCATCACAAGGCAATAATGGTTAATGTACTCTCTATTTCTAGTGCTCAACTAAATTATTTATTTTTAATCATAAAAAATTTACTAAAAGCATTTCAACATGTAATTTTATATGTATTCTTAGGTTGATTCAGGTTGTGCGTGAAGGGGGTAGTTTTGGCTTTGTTATTAAATCTAGTAGTCCAGCTTACATTGAATCCATTGATCCTGGTGGTGCTGCTGAAAAGGCTGGACTGAGGGTGGGAGATGTCATCATCAAACTTAATAATATAGATATCCGGTAGGGAATATCCAAGTTTCTTATTATTATTACTTATATTCAGGCTATTTAAAAGATAAGAGAATGAAATTTAACTTGAGTAAAGCTGATTTATAAAAAAAAAAAAATCATGACTATTACAATAGTAGATTTTTTTAATGACCACTTTTTAACATATTTTTTTAACAAAACGCTTATTTTTTGATGTGATGTAAAATCCTAACTTGTTTCAAATTAGGGTAAAACCATAATTTATTGCAAAGAATTTGTTCTTAGGTATTAATTATTTAATTTTTCAGGAAATGTGACCATGAAAAAATGGTTCATATGCTGCAAGAAAGTGGTTCTGCTCCCACACTGGAAATTCTAAGATGTTCTGACTGTAATTATTTTTTTCTAGTGTTTGATTCAGTTTGACATATTTCAAGATTTTTCCTCTTTAATTTTTTAATTTTTTTCCTTTGTTTTTCTCTTTTTGTAATATCTCTATTTATTTTTAACCACTGAAGGTTAGTGCAATGCCAATATTATTGTAGATTTACGCAGTGTTTTTTTCTATAAAAAAAGGTACAGGAACACATATTTAATACAACCTTAAAAAGCAGTGATAAAAAATAGTCTGTCGAAAGAAGATGCTTAAACTCCATAACAGGAGCATTCTGCCAGAAAAAAAATACTGGATTCATTTATTTTACAAATAACTTTGAATCTTTGTTTCCCAACAGACGGTGACATTAAATCTGCCTCTACACTATCTTCATCCTCTTCCTCAAGCCATGACTCTGCAGATGATATTCTCTTGAATGAGACCATCACTAATATAAATGGTGAAACATTTCTTGATAAGGTATTTTATTTTTGAGCTTTATTTTTTTGAAACATGTTGATTTTATACATTTTAACTATGCTTCTTTTGGGTTAAGAAATTGAAAATCATGAAGGGCTCTTTTATTAACCAAGTAAATGGAAAAGACATAAACAGGGTAAGGGTTAGCCTGACATGATGTAACAAAACAGCAAACGTTTCGGAAAAGAGCCATTCTCAACGGACAAACAATACACAAATAAAACGAATATAAAAAATAAAAACTTAGCTGCTGTGAAATCCAAAGAGTCAATGAAAGTCATTTTTCATTTACTTATTTATAAGCCTGATTGCAGTCTCACTCCCATTTTGTTTTATTAACCAACTCTTCAGCTAAAGTATTAGTCTTTATTTCATAACTAGCACTAACAATAAATACTAGAAAACAAAATATAGAACATGGCTATTTATTAATTGAAATATTTAAAGTATCTTTTTAAAATATCATTAAAATAGAGGATTTTTGTGTTTTTTTCCCTAGGCAGATTTCCTCTTGACACCAAAAGAAAGAAGCTCATTAAAAAAAGCTCTGAAACTATATGGCATGAATAAGTAAACCAATGGATCCTTCAAAATTTGTTTTTTAATTTTGAAATAACATATAAATATTTATACATAAGCATTATTGCCCATAAAGATAATTCTTTCCTTAAATAACCCTATAAGCCCAAAAGATTCTTTTATAAATTATAAGATTACTAATATCAGCAGGTGAATTTTTTTTCCTTTCCTTTTTTTGTTTTTAACAAGCAGAAGTTAACCTAGGGGCTTATATTGTCATTCAATGTAATTAAATTTGTTTTAAAACTCAGTTAATAAATTTAACTTAGTGTATATTTATAATAAATCTGATCATTAAGGTTAAAACAGGACTTAAATTTGACAGGGACATAACTGAATTATTTGATAACTTATCAACATTATTGGAGACTCCTGCAAAAAAGACCTTGTGGCAGTTTGTCATTGCTCAGTTGCCTGCCCCTCACCAAGAGTTTGTATCACACAGAGTTGATGCATTTGAAATTTATTCATTGAGTAAGATTTTAAAATAAAGAAATAAAAAGTCTCAATTTCATCACAATCTTATATATCTCATAAAGCAATCAAATTTTGAGAAGCTACTTGAATTTTGATTGAATAATGTCCTACGGTATCTTTCATACAGAAATAAATTCTCAAATTTCATTACAATCGTATATATCTCATAAAAAAATAAAATTTTGAGAAGCTGCTTGAATTTTGATAGAATAATGTTATAAGGTGTATTTCATATTTTGAACAGTCTAAATGGTAAATTATTTATTGATATGAATATTTTTTCATCAAACATAGTATTACTTACTTTTAGGCTTGTAGAATGAGAATTTCAACTTCTGCAAGTTTTTAAATGTAAATTCTGTGATTTAAATGACAAGCAAATGTCTTTGCTGTTGACCAGAAAATGTTCAGCAAGTGCTTGGAGTTGATAAAATCCCAACATCTATCTCCCATCAAGTTCATGACCTGCTGACCTACACAGAGAGAGTTAAGCTAATGAATTCTTTACATGACTACAATACCAATAAGTAAGATTTTTTTGTCTTCTTTTTTTTTTAAAGTTAATTGTTTTGCAAAGGGGCACATTTAACTTTATTTTTAGCCATCAAATGAAACTTCCATACAGTATATCTAAGCAAACAATTTTAACCATCTTTTAAGCTTCATTTTGGCCCATCCATATATTATTTTATGCAATTCATATCCATACGCAATTTATCCTTAATCTTATTCATTCAAGTGCTTACATAATATGTGAAGCCCACCCAGAATTCCCACCCAACATTGCCCACCCAGTATTGCCTACCCACCATTGCCCACTCAGCATTGCCTACTCACTTAAATTTTTACTGTCAAGTGTATGACAGTCACTTGTGACATATTTTGGTGTTAATGTAAGATTCATAACCTAATTTAAATTAATTTATGAGTGATAAATGTTTGTGATTATTATTGATGGTTTTCATAGGACTAAAAAATTAGCATGATTAGTGTGAGTTTTAAAAAAAATAGTTTGCTAAATGTGAGACATTAGGGGAATTCATCATTTCAATGTATTAAGACTTAGTAATTTTTTAAGATTGTTCAACTGTGACTTTACCAGTGTCCTACTCCATAATTATTTTATCAATGGTTTGTTTATACTCAGATGATGTATTATTGCATAATGTAAAAAGCTCATATACAACTAAAGTAATTTGTGAATTTGAATTAATTGTTTTTCGTTTCAATTGATTCTAACAAGAACAGAAGCCAGATCTATATTGTGTTTACTAATTACAAGACACTGTACACTTAAATTCTGAGCCATTTTCAAACTCAGCATTTACAAATCAGCTACTGGTACATGAAAATGAAGTCATAAGAAAAATTTGTCTGAGCATTCCTGAGAACAAATTTATTTTTTAAGTTATTATTTTAATTTTTGTTTTAGGGAACTGAGCCCACTGCTAAAAAATCTAGAAATAATTTTGGATACACCATCAAAGAAAACTTTATGGCAGCTTTTAATGCCAATGTTGACACCAGAGGATCAAGATTTTGTTTATGCAAATATGGGACAACACTTGAGAACATTTCATGGTATTTTTTATTTGTAATTTAGATTTATTTATAATATATAAATTAATAATAGAAAATTAACTATTTATTAATCTATTAGTTGTTAAAATTTTTAATTAATTAAAATTAATTTTATCGATTAAAATTCAATTCAAATTTAAGAAAATATTTCTTATCTTTTCTTTTTCCAATTTAATAATATTGTATACTTTTTGTTACTTACACACTTTTCCCTCGCATCATTATTATTTATTTAGATGTGCATAAGTAAAAAAAAAAAATTCTTCCATATTTCTTGCATAGCAGAAAAATTTGCTGTGTTACATCACAAAATTAGGGAGCCATGGAATTACAGCGACTTAACTGCTTTTTCGAAATAATGAATCGCATCTTAATGTGATCTATATATGCCATATAAAAATATAACTAGTTGAAATTAATTGGTTAAATTTTTCACGATTAATAGAAAAAAATATTTTTAATCAGTACTAGCCCTAATAAATATATTTGATTTATGTGAATCACTAAATGGGTGACCCATGTATGCAAACATCAAGGACAATGAGATGTGATTGAACTTAATTTAACATTTACCTCGTGAAAACATATGCAACAACAGATATAAGTTTGAAATGAAAATATCAGAATGGATAGATCATTACTTTGTACCTTATAATATGTGTACATATATGAATAGACAGTTTCCTTTTTTAATTTTCTTGTTTTTAATGTGTTTTATACTTTTATTGCTTCCAGATAACTTATCCTCTTTTGGGTCTCCTGAAAATGAAGCCTTGGATATAAATAGTGAATATATGGCAAGACAATTATCTGATGATGGAAGAAATGAAAAATTTGTCACTGGAATTAACTCTGAGGAAGAAATTCTATATGGTTATTTTATTTCCTTAAAAAAAAATTTTTAATTTATTTATTAAGTAGCATTTCTTTGTCAGCTATTAATATTTTTGTTTAAATTTAATTTAATCTTTTAAATGATAAAGTTATATTCTTAAAACTTATTTAACAGTGTGAAAATAATTTTATAAAATTAGATATCATGATAGTATTTAAAAATAATATTTCAGTTTTAATAATATTTGAATTTATGTGGTTGAATTGCATTTTCTAATCATTCAAAATTAGGAAATGGAAAAATACAAGTGGGCCAAAATGAACTGGTGAGAAAAATGTTAAAGATAATCATAAACAGTTGTTTTTTTAAATGTCTAGTCACATTGTGAATTTCATGGAATTATTTCAGTCAAATTTATAATAAAAAATCAATGCATTCTTCAACATAATTCTATTAGGTGTGGATTTTGCTTGTTTTTTTGCGTAATGTTCTGAATACTTTAATTTTAAATTTTCATCTGAAGTTTTCATCTGATGATGATGAAGAAAAAGAAAGTAGTGATGATGAATCAGAAAGTTTGCAGTCAAAATGGAGCCTACCAAAAGGAATATCAAATTCAGGGGTAAATTGGAATAATGAAAGTCTATTGAGGGAACTAGGAGAAACTAAGAGAGCAGTTGAAGAAATAAGGCAAGCTTTAATTGATCAAGGAAAAACTAAAGGTAAATATGAGTTTTCAAGAAAGTTGAATATGGCATTAAAAAAAATTGTTTTTTTTATAAATAAACCATATCATTAAGAGCAGGATATTAATAACAGCTATTATAAGAATTAAATAATCGAATGAGCATTTTGGTTGATTGATTGCCTTTTAGTAATCCAATACTAATATAAAAAAATTTAAGAAAACAGAAATAACTCTCATGGTCTTGTTGATTTTACTTAAGAACTATTATGAAATTGTTAAAATGTTGATTTTATACTACTTATATTTTATACTTTCTTTGTGACTTTTCAGATTTCGTATAATAAACAAAATATTGCCTTTTAAATTAATGGTACAGAATCTGTTTTTAATATTTCTTCCACTATGCAGTATCCAAAATATCGATCAAAATAAAAAAATTATTATACAAAAGAATGTCAATTTTTAATTTTTGAAATTCGACTGTACCAATATTTCAGATATGTTAAAATGCAATGAAAATTAATTTTTAGTTTCTTTTCTGAACCAGGTAACAGATTTTTTGTTTTTAAATTTAAGTACTCTGTGATAATTTCACATTGCATCTTAGAATTCCAGGTGCTTGTACAAGATCCATTATTTTTTAAAAAGTTTTCTCAATAGTGCTTATCCAATTTTTATTATTTTAAGGTCATGAAACTGTGAGTGAACATGACTTAAAACGATATGTCACAGTTATACCTGTCAACTTACCAGCACCAGAGAAACATGTACAGAAGAACAGTGATGAGATTCAAAATGAAAAAGCCATGACTTATCAATTACAGACACCTCATAGACATTCATCCCATAAAGGTTTGAAGTTATTGAAAGGCTCCAAGGAAGAGAATATTCTCACTGACAGCCACATCAACTACTCTACAGACACTAGCAGTGATGCTGAAGAGTATGATGCTTTTTATTATTTGTGATGTTATTTTTGAAATTTTATACATAAAATTATAATTTTAATTGCAGTGTTAAGCCAAAAAACTTATTTAAGGCTTAATTTTTTTTCATTAGGTTCAATTGTTCAGCACTAATGGTTGTATTGAAAGACTATTCATAAATTTATATAACAGTAACTTACATCTATCCTCTCATGCTGACACTTATACTTATAGATTGTGATCATCAAAAGGTGTGAGACCTGTTCGAGATTTATGAATGTTGTGGTTTTAATTTTATTAATATCAGCAAACCAACATAAGTTAATTACAGATTTACTGTGTATCTTTTCAGAGAATATTCACCTTCAAAAATAGAGGAACCATTTTTTAACCCTGTCTTTGTTGAGTCAAGTCACTCAGCTCTCAATGTACTGCCATCTCCAGCCTCAGGCATTGATAAGAATTCAACAAAAAAATTAGAATTTGGTCTTAAGTCAATAAGAATTGGCAATCAGAGTTGGAAATATGAAGAAACTCATGACACAAAAAATATTTTAAAACAAAAGCCAGAGTCTGAAAATGAATTCACAAGGTCTAATATTTTTCCTCCACCAGTACCACCTCCTCCTCCATTGTTGCCAGGTGCAAGTAAAGGTATATAATCATCAAAATATGCTATCGTAATAAACTGAGCATAGTTGGAACAACTTTTATAAAGAAAGTGAAAAAAATTGTTCAATTTGGTTTTTTAATTCAGACATATGCTTCAATAAATAGATGTGTAAAAAAAATACTAACATAAAGCTTTTGTACTTCTTAAAAAGTTTGATAAAATTTCATTTTGAATTATTTTTTTTATTTTTTTTTGTGTGTTTTTTTTTCAATATGAAAAGGAAAATTAAAGTTACATCTTTACATAATACAGGTTTTCCACATTTCAGTTAGATAATTTTCATAATATAAAATATAACCCTAAAGTCTATGCTTCCGTACAAGTGTCATGTAATAAACTAATTGCTTACCTATTAGTGCTCTGAATGTTCCAGATTTTGAAGATAACTCCAATAAAATGAGTGTCAAAAGAATAAACTGGGAAAAACTGGATAACAAAAGTGTTCAAAACACCATTTGGGAGAAGGTTGATGTTTTGTAATATATGGAGCTTCACATTGTTGATTTAATTGTTACCATTACAACTTTCACATTGTTTATGAAATAGCTACTGTTATCTATTACAACTTTCTCATTTAAATTACATTTTTGTTTAACTTTTTAATATTATCAATATAATTCTTCTCTACTAGTTGATAAATAATAATTTTTGGAAAAAATTTAATAATTTTTGGAAAAAATTATAAAAAACCAAAAATATCTATGAACTACCATTCACAAAACAATGTAATCTTTTTTTATATAAAAAAAAATCCCTCCAACTCCAATGTCTTAAACTTAATTTAAATACATAAGAAATTTTATTTTAATTAATGAACTGTTCAGAACAAACTAATGAGCTCTAAAATGATAACTAAATTTTAGTAAGCTCCAAGTTTCACAAACATTAAACATTCTTTTGTTATAATTTGGTCTTGTTTGTTTTTTAATAAGAAGCCACATTTTGATTGTAAGTTGTAAGTCTCAAAACTTTTAATGTTCACTGGGTAGCAGGAAAGAAATCTTTGTTTCTCTTTGTTCTCATATGATCACAAGCGTATATTTTTTAAAAGTTGATACATTTTATTGTTGTTTTTTTTACTACCATAACATTTTAAGCTGAATGACCATGACCTTCCTGAAATGATCAGATTTTTGGAGTTGGAGACAAGATTTAGCACCAAACCTACACATCAAAGTGAGTATATGTATTAAATCTCATTTATTTCTGGCAGAATATTAATATTGAATGATTAGTAGACAATGTTGTAAACATAAAATTAAAATTCCACTTTGTTAAAAATGTTCACCACATTGTCACATTTGCTGTTTGTTGTTTTGATGTCAATTTATTTATTTTTTTAATGTAAGAAACTGTTTAATCTGTTTTAATAGGAGATAATAATAGGAAGAAAGAAATTTTGATACTGGACAGCAAGAAAGCCTACAATATTTGTAAGTTAACAAATAAACCAATTTTCTTTTTTTTAAAAGTGTATTGTTTTTTAAAATGATTTCCACTATTTTCTCCCAAACACTTCTACTTCTATTTATGGAACTTTCAATGTCAAAAAGTATGTGGTTTCCCTTTAGATGTAAAGGAAATGTATCTATGCTTTACAACACTTGTGTTATATATAACGAGACATTTTTTAAATAATCTTGAGAGTTATCAGTTAGCATTAAAGTATTTCACAAGTGTTAGTAAATTATATGAGTGATGATTAAATAAAAATTATACTTCTAGAAATAAAGCAACATACAAATTCCAGAAGCAAAACTTCATATATTATTATTTCCTTTTCTTTAATTCTTTGAGTCCTTTAATATATTCATTACTATTTAATTACTTTGAAATTCTTTTTAAACTAGGTATATGAGTTATATCAACATTATTAATATATTTGTAATATATTTATAAATTATGCTGTCCACAAAATAATTGCTAGCGATTCTCCTGGGACATTTGAAGATGCCTGTAACTGACATCAGAAAAGCTTTATACAGTGTGGAGGAAAATATTTTGTCACCAGAACTCTTGGGCCAACTTTTAGCTTTTGTTCCTAATGAAACTGAGGTTAGTTATATAGGTGCAGTATTAACATATTTCCTCTGCCTGCTTTTAACAAATGCTAGAAGTGAGTGACATAATGGAAAAGGTGGTCAGTTTGGCTTCATATGCTAGCAATAATGTCCTCAAAAACAAACATGATCAAATGATCTTACATAAAGCTGACAAGACTAATAAGCTTTTTTTAATTACTTATACTTATAGAATATGGCTCATGAAATTGGAAATATTGGCCCTAATGGGCCTTCCATAAAGTACATCATGCTCCTGAGGAGGGAGGGGGTGTAAGAAAGTGTGACAGGGGGAGGGGGGTGTCCGGCCATGTGTGAATTCACTGTGTTTTATATTAAATTTTTATTATTATGTTGGAAAGTGTGACATACTTTAGGAGGGGGGTTCTGAGATTTGTGACAGTTGGTGATGGGGGATTTAAAAATGGTCAAAAATAGAGTGATGTATTTTATGGAGGGCCCCTATCAAACTTACCTAATTAATAATATTTTTTGTTTCTTGTTTGTTTTTTTGTTGGTTTTTTTATTTTTAAATATTTAGATTTCAAAGTACAAGATGTACACTGGAGATAAATCTCTTTTAACTAAACCTGATCAATTTGCCTACCAGGTTAGATTTTTTTTGTACTACTTTTTTATTTAAAATTTATAATATTACAATAGCATTGGTAAGAGCTTTGAATTGATTGTTCCAAAGAGCTATTAAAAACTATTAACTTGTCTGTTAAATCCATAACTTTTTACGCTTTATACTCCCTTTAACTATTTTTGTTATCGTAAGTTGAAGAATATAATCTCAATGGGAATGGAAATCTATAATCGAAAATATATCATAATTATAAAGATGCAAATCTAGATATAAATCATAGATAGGCCTAGAAGGCTATAATTTATAATGATCCATATGGGCATAGGATGAATTTTTTAAATTAAAGGTATGTCAGATTTACCGAAATTTCAATAATTAAGATAATCTGTTTATTATGAAAATTTATTTTAAATTTCAGATGAGTCTCATTGGAAATTATGCGGAACGATTGAGAGGTTTACTTTTTAAAGCTAATTTTAATGAAAAATGTCAAGAACTAATGCAGGTGATGTAGTTTTTAAGCCAAATTCATGATAACATTTTGATTCTTTTGTAAATATATTTTCTTACTGTAAGTGTAAGGTATCGAGTGTGAGATTTATTTGTTTCAGCTGCAAAATATTGTGCATGCCCACTATATTACAGTCAGTTCAATCATCTGCTTTGTTTCTAAACACAGAATTTGAATGTTATAAAGGATGCATCAACAGAATTGAGAAAAAGCAAAAAACTTGCTTGCCTTCTTGAGGTAATTACACGTGGTTAAATGATATCAGTGACTTGTACTTATATCTAACTAAAGTAATTCTAAACTCCCTGCTTTTAATAGTTCCATTATAATGTCTTAACTTATTTATATTTGATCAATAGATTTTATCTTTAAATACTTTAAATTAAGTTTTAAAAATTTAATTATAAAATTATTTTTAACAAGATACAACCCGGAAGGTGGGGGGGGGGG